>OY292396.1:31254378-31715018 GCA_958496205.1 Idaea biselata
AAATCCGAACATGTTAACAATTGATTGACATGTCGTTTCCACTTAAACCCTTCTACGTCAACAAAATAAGTCACACCTGGAATGCTTTCCTCAATGACCACACCCAAAACCCATGGTTTGCCATCCTTCCTATAATCTCTGACCATAACTTTCTGCCCAACAAAGAAATTTACCTTTCGGTTACCTTCCTCTCTCCTATCCGCCCTCTCTTGTACTATTTCAAACAACGGTGGTGGACGAAGCAGACTGAATCTATTCCGTATCTCTCTACCTAACATGAGTCTAGCTGGAGACACCCCCGTAGTCTTTTGAGGTGTGCTTCGATAGTCAAATAAAAA
The DNA here is from genome assembly GCA_958496205.1 of Idaea biselata. Classification (NCBI taxonomy): domain Eukaryota; kingdom Metazoa; phylum Arthropoda; class Insecta; order Lepidoptera; family Geometridae; genus Idaea; species Idaea biselata. The sequence continues at coordinate 31,254,717 of OY292396.1, forward strand.
CATATTCACCGCCGCTGTCAAACTAAATCCACTTTCCTTAATTTTAGTGATTGCTTGTTTAAAAGTCTCTACAAACCTTTCTGCAGCGCCATTGGTCGCAGGATGATATGGCGCTGTGAATGTGTGTTTTATTTGACTACTTATACAGTATTCTTTGAATTCTTGACTCGTAAAGGTTCGACCATTATCTGTAACCAAGTGTGAGGGGTAACCGAAACGGGCAAAAATAGTTTTCAATATTTCAATTGTACGATTACTCGTTATATTTGCCATTTCATAAGCTTCAGGCCATTTTGAGTAACTATCAATTATTACAAAGAACATTTTATTATAAAATGGTCCCAAAAAATCTGCGTGAATTCTGTACCAAGCTGCGGGTGGCAGAGGCCATGGTTTTTGAGTTTTCTCCGGTGGGGTTCTATTTTGTAAGCAAATCATACAATTCTTTGTTACTTCTCCTATATCCGCATCTAGAGTGGGCCACCAAAAACATGACCTACTAATCTCCTTCATACGAACGATTCCAAAATGTGTTTTATGTAATTCATCCAGAATTGCCTTCTGAAGAGTACTTGGGATTATTATTCGATAACCCCAAAATAAGCATTCTCTATCCAGAGTCATTTCATTTCTACGGTTGTAGTAAGGTTGTAATTGTTTTATTATTTCTTTTTTTCCTGGCCAACCATCTCTCATATACCTATGAACTTTTGATAATAATACATCTTTCCTGGCTTCTTCCTGAATGTTTTTCCAATTGATAGTTTCCATTTTAGAATCGTTCGTATAACATGCAATACTGGAATTTACATTGGCACATAACGGGTTAATCTCTTCTTCTAGATCTTCTTTACATTTTTCTGTAGCGGTTCTTGATAGAAAATCTGCAGGATTTACATTAGTTTTTATGTGTCTTACTTTATAATTAAACGCTGATAGAAAAATAGCATAGTGTTGTAATCTTTTGGCTGCCATTTTCGGAATACTTTTAGTTGGTCCAAAGATTCTAACTAATGCTTCGTTATCTGTTTCTAATTCAAAATAACGTCCATATATATAATTGTAGAATTTTGTTATTCCGAATATGATAGCCAGAGCTTCTTTATCAATAGTTGTATATTTTTTTTCAGTATCATTTAATTTTTTGCTGGCATATGCGATTGGTCTGACCGTTCCATCTTTTTTTCTATTTGATATTACAGCACCTAATCCACTGTCAGATGCGTCGCAGGTCAAAATTAAGGGAAGTTGGGGGTCATAATGTGCCAAATTCTTCGCAGATGCCAGTTTTTTTTTTATTTTCTGAAAAGCTGTTTCACATTGGGGTGTCCAACAAAATTTATCCCTTTTAGTGCACTCATATAATGGCGTTATCATAGTAGCCATGTCTTTTAAAAATCTTGCATAATAATTAATTTTTCCTAAAAATGACTTTAACAATGTTAAGGATGTGGGTCTTTCTGCTTTTAACAAAGGTTCAATATTATTTTTTATAATGTTTATACCATTTTTATCCACACGGAAACCAAAAACATCCAAGCTAGTTGTAAATAGCTTACATTTTTCTGGCTTTAATTTAAATTCACATTCCTTTAATTTTGTGAGTACTTGAGTAAGGTTTTCTACTGTTTCTTTTATAGTTCTGCCTTTAATGTAAATATTATCAATGAATACAACCGTGTCTGGGATGCTTTGTAATTTCCTTGACATCAATCTTTGAAATGCACCTGGCCCGGAACTTACACCGAAAGGTAAGTAGTTATATTTAAATGTTCCTACTTCAGTTACAATAGTGGTACAGTCTTGGCTGTCCAAGCTTAAACGTGCTTGTAAATAAGCTTCTTTTAAGTCTAGTTCGCAGTAATATTCACCGTGTTTGAGGGTATTTAGAATATCGTCAAGGTGTGGTAATGGGAAATGATCCACCTCCAAGCATGGGTTTACTGTTAGCTTGTAGTCTCCACAAAGTCTAACTGAACCGTCTTGTTTCAATATTGGTACTACTGGAGTGCCCCATTCGCTGTACTCTACGGGTGTGATTCTTTCGTTTTCTAACAATCTAGTAATTTCATTATTTACCTTTTCCCGAAGTGCAAATGGTACCCGTCGTACTGGTAAGCTTTTTGGTTTAGCATCCGGTTTCAATTTTAGTTTTATGGTTTCACCTTTAAAATTCCCCCAACCAGGGCTGAATACTTCTGCGAACCTGTCCTTAATTAGTTGCTGAGATTCTGAAATTAGTTGAATATCATTAGTTCCAATCCTTAAACTGTTATCCATACATGGTGGCCACAAATTGAATTTACTTAACCAATCACGGCCAATAACTCGTGGTGAGTTATTGTGCACTACAAAAATGTTAATTTTTTTATTGACCTTGTTGTACCGTACAGGTACATCCAGCATTATGCCTACTGGTTTTGAAATACTTTGGTCAAAATTCTTAAATGTAACATTACAGTTCTGTATTTTAAATGTATCAAGGTATTTATTTTTATCTTTCATTGAAATTACTGTAACATCTGATCCCGTGTCTAACTGAAAAGCAAGGTCTTGACCATTTATATTTACTTTTATGTAATATGGTGGTATTTTACTTACACTATTAAATGTATAAGTGTCATAACCTTCAAATAATTTTTCTATTGAAACTTCTTCTTCCTTTTCTACTTTTTCCTCCAACTCAGTGTCCAACATGTTGGTCTGACGTTTGTTCTTTGGGCACATTTTAAACAAATGTCCTTGGACTCCACATTCCGAACAAAACTTATTTTTTAATCGGCAGTCCGCTTTCATATGGTTATTTTTTCCGCAGCAAAAACATAGTGGTTTTTTGTTGTAGTCCATTCTATTGTTTCTCTTTCGTGTCGTTCTTTTCTGATTGTAAAATGTTTCATTTACTTCTGTTACACTATTTGTGTGCAATAATGCAGCTTCTACCGTTCGGCCTAACTCGACGCACCTGTCCAAGGATAAATCTGCTTCACTCTTCATTAATTCAAATTTTATTATTTTTGAACTTACTCCCTCCATAAATTTTTCCTTAATTTGGTCCTCTGCATCCTTAAACCGACATTTAGCAGCTAATTTTCTCAATTCCAAAACATAATCCTGAATAGTTTCATGTGGTTTTTGGTTCCTTTTGCGAAATTCCACCCTTTCTAACGCTGTAGTTAATGGTTTCACGTATTTCTCACGTAGTTTCGCACAAAGTTGTTGGAAACTGCTCTTACTTGGTTTTACCGGTGAACACATGAGAGTGAGGGTTTCAAAAACTTTTGGTGTTAATTTGGTAATTAGTAAAGGTACCTTCTTGTCATCACTAATCTCGTTGACAGTAATATAGCACTCTAATTGTTCTTCGAACACCTCCCACTTGTCACCATCGAATTGTTTCATTTCGCCGTAAACCGCCATTCTTAGTGTTTTGATTTTCACGTTTTGATCCTTAGTTTTTTCCTTGTAATAATTGCTTAACAACTTTCGGAGTTCATCTGTATTTGCCGCTTCCGTATAGGTTATGTTTTCATCGCGCAATATTTCTTGTAATTCTATCTTCGTGCATTTATATATGTATTGTCTTTGTCCTTCTTTCACTAATTTAATTTTGTCTTCTTTTGATAATGCTTGTTCTTGATTTGACATTTAAAATGCTTTTTCGTTGCAGTACATATTTTTTTATTTTTTTGTAACCAAAACACTCCTGAAGTTTGTTGCGAGTGATGTGACCGAGTGAGTGAGTGAGTGACGGAATGGATGTTTGTTATTGCAATTGGCGGTGTCCCGGAAATGTCTCTTTGCTTTTTGACCACTTGTGACTAACTTCATTACCGGTGTACTTTTAATTTAACATGTTTTTTGCTCTATTTTCCACTGAATTTTCCTCAAATTAATATTTCACTTTGCACTTTATGTACTTGTATGCGTACTGCATTACAATCGGTGACCAATTTAAAATTAATTCCTAATAAATAAACGCGGAACCTATTTAAAGCAACTATGACAGCAAGCGTTTCCAGCTCATATAAATGAAATTTTTGTTCCTCGGGGGAAGTTTGTCGGCTATAATAAGCAACGGGCTGGAAACCCTTACCTTCATTTTGTAGTAGAATCGCCCCCACTCCCCACTTACTTGCATCAGTATGGACTTCTAATTCTGCTGCTGGATTATACAATGAAAGGACAGGTCTACTAATCAAAATGTCTTTAAGCTTATTGAATGCTTCGTTTTGACTTGGCCCAAAATGCCAGGGCTCATTTTTCTTAGTAAGTACAGTAAGGGGTCTAGCAATAATAGAAAAGCTTTTGACAAATTTCCTAAAGTAACTAGCAAGTCCTACAAATTGCCTTACTTCATGAACATTATTCGGTTGTGGGAACTTTGCTACTGCTTCAATTTTATGTTGTCCGGGCCTAACTCCCGCTTTTGTGATTTCGTAGCCTAAATAATCGACTTGATCTTTAAAGAATGAACATTTGTCCAAGTTCAAAGTTAACCCTGCAGTTCTAAGCATAATAAACACCTCTTCTAGAAGTGCTAAACCATCCTCGATGGATTTTGAAGGCAATAAAAGATCGTCCATGTAAGCCATTACGCGTTTATTACCTTTTATCATAGCATTCATTGTCCGCTGGAATACACTAGGTGCATTTGCCAGACCAAATGGCATTCTATTGAATTCGAACAATCCATCCGGTGTAACAAACGCCGTCAGGTGTTTGTTCTTTTCAGCCATGGGTACTTGGTAATAGCCTGATGCGAGGTCTAGGCTGCTAAAATATTCATTTCCTCCTAAGGAATCTAACTTATCCTCAATTCGCGGTAAAGGATATTTGTCCTTCAGTGTTTTTCTATTTAAGGATCTGTAATCTATACAAAGTCTTTTTTGTCCATTCTTCTTGGTTACCAAAATAACTGGGCTTGCATATGATGAAGAACTTGGTCTTATTATATCATTTGATAACAGATCATCAATTATAGTACTCAGTTGTTCTCTCTCCTTCATTGACATTCTATTGGTATCTCGGTTACTGCGATACAAGCTGTGCTTAGTGTGGAACTGATTTATAATGTAATTTGGGAAATGTTTAATAAGTTTCATAATAATAAATAAATATTGTATTGTATTGTATATGGATTGTAAACTACCGGCAAATCATCTTTAAGTGTTATAGTCATTTCTGTCAGATTGGTTTTTTCTAATTCACTCAAATCCAACGCAAAGCAACTTCTATATTTAATAATCAAATTTCGTAGTTCTCCAGTTTGTTGGTCTGTCAGATGTATTCCCACCTTTAAGTTATCTAAAGGTAATGGTTTACCAACCGGTTGTGTTGTAGTACTCGGGTTTATTTTAAAAACACTTAGCTGTTGACTTTCTGTAAACAAATATGCCCTAGCAACTACAGTATTAGCTTCTATTTCTACATCTATATCAGTAACATTTGTAATCATCATAAATCCTTTGCCTTCTTGAAAAAGAAATAACCCTGGGAGAACTGAAAAATGTATTTGTGTCTCTTTACAAATAGTCCCCGGTACATATAAAGATCCAGTAAAAGGTGGTTCGGTATTTACGGTCACTATTGACGTAGTGGCCTTTTGTAAGGTATGGTTTGCAGTTATTCTAATTTTAAATTTGGAATCTGGACTTGCACAAGGTATGGGTGCTTCATGAAACGTCAATTCGTCATGTGTTTTGTATACTACAATATTTGATCGTTCAGTAAAGTTTTGACCGATGATAGCAGGTGTCTTTAAATACTGATCCGGTATGACAACTAGCCTAACAAATTCCTCTACACCATCTATTCTAATACTACCTTTGCAAGTACCCCTTGCCTTGACAGCAGCATTTCCAAACCCATGTAGTAAAATCTCCTCACTTGAATCAAATTGACCAAAAATTTCCCTAGCATCAGTTTCCCTGATTATACAGCTATCGCTGCCGAAGTCTACAAATGCTACTCAACTTTTACCATCTATTTCAACAAGTTTATAGTATTTTTTCTTATCATCTGCCGTGGATAGTATAGCTGTAATGACATTAACAGTTAGGTGAGATGAACCAACATTACTATCCTCATTAGCATCGGTAGAGTTGGGAACCGAAAGTATTCTTACCCTACAATCTCTGGCTAGGTGTCCTATCTTTTTACAGTTGTTACATCTTTTAGTATTAGGGCACTTTGTTCTTATGTGACCTGCCTCACCACAACCATAACATGTTATTTCAGTTTTATTACTAACTACTGTGCTAACTGGGTCAGTGGATTTTTTTACAAATTTACGGGTAGCATAAGGCACACTATATGATGATGCATTAGGCCTACGCATTTCTTGATAATATCCATCACTGGCCAAGGTTCGCAAGTATGACAAGACCTGCTCGGGTTCTTCAAATCGACAGGAACTCACACTCATTCTAATAAATTTATCATCTATCCCATGAATCAGACAACCCACTGCTTTACGACCTCCTATCTCACACTTATTAATATATGCCATCTTTTCATAATAATAAACATTGGGAGCTTGTCCCATTCTGCATCTGATTCGTAACATTTTGGATAATAGGTCTCCATAATTTTCAGTTGATGGAAATGCAGTTCTCAATTTTCCTTCCCATTGTTGCCATGTAAACAACAACGAAGGTAAATCCTGATACCAGCGCTTAGCCAAACCTAGGTAGGTTAACTTAGGTAAACTTAGGTAGAGCAAAGTGACATGTTTGTTGATCATTCCAGCCATAAATCATAGCACATTCTGAGACTTTATGTAACCACATATCAATATTTTGACCTGAGTCATTTGGATCAAATTCAGGAATTGCGTTAACATGTACATTGAGACCTTGAGACCAAGAATAGTTATTCACATGGCCACTATTTAAATTAGGGTTGACCGTAGGCATGTTGTGCGTTGACATAGTGCTTGGTATCTCCTGCATTGGTGGAGTGCCCATTGTGTCTCTACTTAGTGCATGACCATGAGCTTCTATATTGACTAGTCCTTGTGGGCGTGGGTTCGAATCCCACTTCTGACTTGAAAAACTCCTCACCTACACAGTCCCGTCTAGCTGGTCTTCGTCTGCGAGGCCGGTGCCCTGTCGCCTTCGCAACACCTATGCTCGACGGCGTCGCGTCACCCGCGCCGCACCGGTAGCTCCACTTGTAGAAACAGTTTCGCGACTTCTTTCAACCGGCCATGCACCATCCAGCGCTCGCAGTCCGGATCTAACCCAAATGTACCAACAATACACCGCCCGTGCGTGCCGCCAAAAGTTTTAATGAACGCGCGCCCGCCACTAACTCCAAGTTATCAAACGTTGTGGAGATTCTCTTTTTGCCACTACGAAACACGGGTTAACACCTCGCATACGCTCGGTTTACACATAAACGATAATAATGCACTAATTTCAGCTTTTAGTTACTTGTCCATCAATGAGTATTTTAAACCGGGAAAAACAACACAACTTTTCTCTTTGACGTTCACCATGTTCATTTTTTTATCCAACCTTCAGAAAAAAAACCATTGATATGTCAAAATCTATTGTTACCAACATTTTAAAACAAACTTTCTTCCAATCAATTTTCATCAAACCGGACATAGACTAAATATTATCGAAACTAGTGTTACCACAATTTATCTAGTAAATTATACCTTCAGATCAACGTAATGTTGCCAGTTATTAGAACGGGTTTTTACTTCCAATCCTAGAATCTTACAATACTTACCTCCGTAGAAACTGAGTAAGTAATTTGTTTGAAACCAGCTGTGGAGACAAAAGTCTCTGTTCTCAATTGTGCTCAAGAAAAATATGGCACGCTTTCTGTTGCCCCGAACGAATACAAATGACTTTGTTGTCTACGATGTGTGGTTTGTGAGGATTTTAACACGCTTTCCTATTTATTGTTTCCGTTTTGTTCGAGAGCTTGGCTCGCATCGAGTTTGTTCTGTGGCTATTGTATTGCATGATTAAATGTTAATTAATTGTATGGGCGCTTTGAGTTATTGAGGTTTTTTTAGGTATTATCCTAAAATATAAACGGGTGTTTGTATGTGTGAATATGTGTTTGTTGTCCTTCACGGAAGAACCGCTGAGTTTATTGCAATCAAACTCTGTATGTGGATAGCTGGAGACCTGGAATAATACGTAGACTACTTTTGATCCCGATATTCCCACGGGATCGGGTCTTGTAAATAAATATAATTATTGTAGACTAAATTTTAATAAATTACCTATTACCCCCTTGCTTATAAACGATGATTTACCCCTTTACTTATAAACGATGACTAAGATTACGGAACGTTCGGCTCTGTCTGTCAACTTTGAAACTTCATGTCACAGTGAAAGACAAACGATTGGCTGTCTAAACTTCAATAAATGTTTTTAAGATGATTTCTCTATAAAACGGTTTTCTGTCAATTCAATACAAAAAATCTAGTATAAATTGTAGTTACCGAAATATATTTCTAAAAATCTCTATTACCTACCCAATTAACCACGTTAATCTATGTTACCGAATTACAAACCCATTACGTAATTAGCTAGTTGTGTTCGTAATTAGATAACCCAGCAACACTGCTGCCGTAACCCAAAAGACACACCTAACAATTTGCAGATTAGGATAACAATTTTATTATTAAGTATACCTAGACTAGTATGAAATTGTTTCTAAGAATGCTATTTGGCGGGCAAGTCGATGCGTAATCTCAATACCGCGTATCTCTTTTAACCCATTCAGTGCCACCAACGTACCATGTACGTTGAGGGAGTTTTCGATGTCATGCCACCAACTAACCGTGTACGTTTGTTACCCTATTGACTTTTTTTTTACTTTACTAGAAAATGGTGGATATTTATTAAAATACTTGGCAATATTTCACAACGAGAATAATATTTCTATATGGAAACACTGATGGTTTTTGGTTCGTACTGTCAGTTTTGATTCTGCTGTGAAAAAACCGTCAGTGCCGAGAGCGGCCTAATTTAAAGTTGATAACTTCATTATTTTGAGTGTTCAGTAAATATTTGTGAATAAGAAGATACAGGTAATCAATAAAACCTCAGTTTTATAATCTTTTTTCGTAGTTTCATAGCGTATTTCCAAAGTCCTAACCCGTGAACGTATACGGTACGTGCAATGGCATAGCAGTGACAATCTTTGATGGATAACTTTATGCATGATGTGAGATGAGATGAAAATTTGTTATACAACATACCTACCTACATTTAAATCGAATGACAGTGCAATAATTATTTTAGTTTTTAGGGTTCCGTTTAAGAGTTCAGTATTAGGGTTCGGTTTTAGGGCTTTTATTTTACTGCTCAGTTTTAGGGTTCGACTTTATTTATTGTAGGACTTTCCAAATTATTATTTGTAGCTACATTCATTTTACTTTATAAACTAAAAAAAAAAGAAGAATAAGTATGTGTATGTATACATTTATTATTTGAGTACCTGCAGTCACTGACATAGGGTTTGGGCATCAGAAACATGTTGCATAACAACGTCCATGCGCCAACGTAAACGGTAAGTTCAATGGCACTGGCGATGGAACTTCTTTCCCCAGTGCCACCAACGTAGATGGTGAGTTAAGCAGTTTTAGGTGAGTTTTCGTTATATAAAGGTATTTAATTAACTAAAAATATATTCAGTTAAGCTTTATCTATTGAAATTCATAAAAATAATAAGTGGCACCCAGGCGAAGTTTTCAAAATTTAAGTGGCACCGAAAGGGTTAAAATTGAATTAAATGAATTGTTTTTCAATCTTCTATAATATAAAAAATGAATCGCTGAATGTGTTGTTAAGCGCGAACCTCGAGAGCAGATGAACCGATTTCGCTAATTCTTTTTTTGTTGTGTTTGCTGTGGCCAGGAGAAGGTCCTAGTTGGTAGTAAGGTAGGGTAGTAGGGGGTAGGGTAGAAGTAGTGTAGGGTTATTTCTTTTTATATAACGGGTAGGACAATGTCTGTCGGGTCAGCTAGTTTTCAATAAAGTTTTACCGTTTTTTTAACATGAGAAAAGCTTGAGTTTGACTTCAACTTTCTTGATAGAAAGCGACGATCTATCACTTTCTATCAGAAATACGCTTGCCTGGAAGGACTCTATTCACTATAGATTGGAGTACTACAAGGTTGCTCAAATCAAAATCCATGTCGGGCGCATCGAAAATTGTTGATTATTTCATGACGGAATGTCGTAGAACTTTTTTTTGTGTACAGATTGTAAGCGACATTGTTTTCGATATTTTAGTGCAGTTTCCATACAAATATGTCGAAACGTATTGAAGCCTATCGACATTTTAGCCAAATAAGACATGTTTTGTCTAAAATTTGGATAGTCTTTGCACCAATAGGAGGTTCTTGTCTTAAAACTACACCAAAATGTAGGAAACAATGTCACCAACAAACTGTACACAAAAAAAAGTTCTACGACATTCCGTCATGAAATAATCAACAATTTTCGATGAGCCCGACAGGGATTTTCAGTTTCAAGGTCGTTGGCGTTGTAATTCCTTTTAAGAGGAAATATCGATGAGGTCAGTGAGTTCCACCTCGTAGCAGTACGTACGAAAAAGGTGGATAATAGGTGATGTTGACGTAACTGTACTAAAAAACCTGCACTAGGCCCCCAGGTCTAAACAGATAGGTACCTATACCAAAATTAAAAGTCCGCCCGGCCGCGGCAGATTGGGAAGACCCAAGAAGTGCTGGCTTGACGTTGTAAGATCGGATATGCGTGCAAATGGCCTCACTACACGGGATGCCGAAGATCGTGCGAAGTGGAGACGTATAAGTAGGAAAGCGGACCCCGGGCATGATGATGACTAAAATTAAAAGTTCGGCCTCACCTAATCTACACTAAACGTTCTATTAAAAACAATTTCATATCTAAACCACCGACCAAAACCACTAAAATTTATAAGTTCCTCAATAACCTATGCACATTGAATTCAATACAATAGCAATTGGAAACATTTAATAGATACGATATAAGTAAGGTCGTGCGGGGAACTGAACTTGTACCTATAAACTTAACCGCATAATTTCACGAGCAACGGTACGCTAGCGCAATCATATTTGAAGCAGCATTTAATTAAAATTTAATTCAATTGGAACCAATGGAACAGTCGGAATGATTGATTTCTGAATCAGTTTTATGTATCTAGGTAATTTGTAATGTAGTCATTTACATTTACTGCCCATTTACAAATACATAACTACAATTTAGCTATTTATAAAATATAGTTTTTATTCCAACGCGTGTTAAAAATGCTTAATAAATAATGACGAAAAATGAGTTTAATTACATATCAACATCAACATCCCGAAAACTGAAGAAAAATCTATGTCCAGTTTTTTTTTTCCAGTAGATACTTACTACCAAGTTGTTTTTTGTTATTTAAGCGATAGGTTTAATTAAGTTTAAAATGAGTTTAATTGACCGACTTCAAACTAGCAGGAGGTTCTTAATTCAACCCGTATCTTGTTTTAAGGACGTTCTATCATTTTAACGCTGTTCAATTCTTTGGATTTAGTCTTACTACTACACGTGCACGGGTCACTAACACAGAAACGAGTGATAAGCGGAAAACTATAAAAAAAACTGACATGTCTTGATACTTGAAATTAATTTTATTATTATAGTCTTATAGTCGTTACATTTTGTCATAATTTTTAATCCAGTATTTGATCTCTTTTCAAAAAGTTGAAGACGCGTCTTACCATTATAAGGTTTGTTATTATTTTATTGAATACATCGAAAACAGTTTCGAAGGATTTGGCGTAAAGTTGGTGCCCTTTTCATTTTAAGCGACCAATGAAGAAAAATATTCGGCAGCAACCATCTAAGTAGTAACGGGGCTAAGATATTGCAGGTTGAAAACACAGATTGGCGATATCATTACGAAGTTAACTTTCCACTTTTTTAGTTAAAATCTATTATAGTATTTTACGTCTCAAGTTAACATAGTGTAATAATTTGAGACTCCAATACCTCAACTCCGATATTAACATACGTTGAATATTTTACTTGCTAAATAGATGAATTTAGTTGATATAGGACTACTCATTTATAATAGTTGTACAAGTAATCATTCACTGTCAGGACTTTTGTTTGCTTATAGATTTGTATGTTTGTCTTTCGAAAATTTACCAAAAAAACGGCCAAGTGCGAGTCGGACTCACGCAGGAAGGGCTCCGTACCATTTCCTATACAACAGATTTTGTTTTGAAAGGTAAATTGTGGTTTACGATTTATGACGTTTAAAAAGAAAACTACCTACTCATTAGATTTCATTCAAACCAATTTTCGTTAGAAGTTTGCATAATAATGTACATTATATACTTTTTTTTAGTTTTATCATTCCATTATTTTAGAAGTTACAGGGGAGGTGGACATTTTACCACTTTGGACGTGTCTCTCGCGCCAACTATTCAGTTAAGAAAAAATATATGTATATTAGAAACCTCAATATTATTTTTGTAGACCTATCTATACCCCCCAGGCTTAATGAAAAAAATATTTTTTGAGTTGCAGTTCTAAGTATGGGGAACCCCAAAAATTGTTTTTTTTTTTTCTATTTTTGTATGAAAATCTTAAAATCGTTTTCCATGAGTAGCTTTATTTTGATGAGACGCCCAACAATTTCCTATACGAAACTCTCGATTGTGGTAGATAACAGAGGTAGGATCTTTACTACTTCTTTTGAGCGTAGGACCGGGATAACGTACCAAGCAATTTGTAGGACCATATGACTATCGATGTTCCAGGTTGCATCTCTCTCGAGCGCCCGAGGTCCGCTTTCCTACTTTTGTGTCTCCACTTCGCACTTGGTGAGGCCATTTGCACGCATATCCTATCTTACAACGTCACGCCAGCACTACTTGGGTCTTCCCAATCTGTCGCGACCGGGCAGAGGCGCCATAGCAAGACATTATTTGTTACCCACGTAACTAGCCGGTTTTCGTAGAACGTGACCTTACCACCGTAAGCGAGATTCTTGCAATTTATCTGCAATGTCCATTCCCTTCATGTCCATGAAGGCTGCCCCTGATGCGGGAGTTTCTGACGCGGTCTTTTCGCGTCACTCCACACATCCAGCGCAGCATCTTCATCTCCGTGACACGCAGCTCCTGCTTATGTCGCTCAAGCAATGGCCACGCCTAACTACCACACAAAAGGACAGGTCTAATGATCGTTTTATAGACCTGTCCCTTCAGTTTAACCGGCATTTTGAGGTCACAGATGACAGCAGTTACCTCTCAACATTTAGCCCAAGCTGCCGAAATGAGGGACTTGACGTCGCAATCGATGTCGCCGGACTCGTTAAGCACAGATCCCAAGTCTGGTCTGGTCAAGGTCCGTCCGCTCGAATATGTGACCGTCTACGCAGACAGGTGTGGAATCTGTGGTATTGCTAGCCAGTATTCGGTCTTCGCTATGTTGAGTTGCAAACCGCCGTTCTCAAGCGACTCTTTCCACGCATTTACATTTAATCTACTATATAAAAATAAGTTGGGTTTTCCTTCCTGACGCTATAACTCCAGAACGCACGAACCGATTTCGATAATTCTTTTTTTGTTGTGTTTGCTATTGTCAGGAGAAGGTTCTTATGAAAGAAAAAATGCTGAACCGATTTTGATGAATTTTGGTATGAAGATAGATAGCCATTATTTTATACTAAGCGACAGGACAACGTCTGTCGGGTCAGCTAGTTTAATATAAAATATTTCTATTTTATTATAGTACATTTTTGTTAATAACAAGCTACAAGTTATTGAGAACTTTGTACCTAGATTTGGCCTTTTTTCATGGTTTTGACGTTAAATTAATAAATAATAAATATTGCACGACGTTTAAAGTTTGACAGCTGTCATCCAAAATGAAAATTTTGACGAGCTCTATCACTTATGCTAAGGAAGTAGTGGTCTAAGGTAATAGTTTCCGAGATATTGACGTTTTAAGTTTGACAGCTGTCATCTAAAACGAAGATCTTGAAGAGCTCTATCACTTATGCTAAGGACGTAGGGGTCCAACGTTTCCGAGATATTGGCGTTTTAAGTTTGACAGCTGTCATCCAAAATGAAGATCTTGAGTATTTTGATTTTGAAACCTTCCGTGACAATAGTAGCGATAGGCTCCAAAAATCAATATTCCCCAAACGCTCCCAAACTATTGCCATTTAAGTCCACGACTTATAGCGACTCGTTTCCGCATCTTAAGTCTTCAAAGTAAGTATTTTCATTTTGAAGCCTTCCGTGACAATAGTAGCGATAGGCTCCAAAAATCAATATTCCCCAAACGCTCCCAAACCATTGCCATTTAAGTCCACGACCTATAGCGACTCGTTTCCGCACCTTAAGTCTTCAAAGTAAGTACTTTGATTTTGAAGCCTTCCGTAACAATAGTAGCGATAGGCTCCAAAAATCAATATTCCCCAAACGCTCCCAAACTATTGCCATTTAAGTCCACGACCTATAGCGACTCGTTTCCGCACCTTAAGTCTTCAAAGTAAGTACTTTGATTTTGAAGCCTTCCGTGAAAATAGTAGGTAGCGATAGGCTCCAAAAATCAATATTCCCCAAACGCTCCCAAACTATTGCCATTTAAGTCCACGACCTATAGCGACTCGTTTCCGCGCCTTAAGTCTTCAAAGTAAGTACTTTGATTTTGAAGCCTTCTGTGACAATAGTAGCGATAGGCTCCAAAAATCAATATTCCCCAAACGCTCCCAAACTATTGCCATTTAAGTCCACGACCTATAGCGACTCGTTTCCGCGCCTTAAGTCTTCAAAGTAAGTACTTTGATTTTGAAGCCTTCCGTGACAATAGTAGCGATAGGCTCCAAAAATCAATATTCCCCAAACGCTCCCAAACTATTGCCATTTAAGTCCACGACCTATAGCGACTCGTTTCCGCACCTTAAGTCTTCAAAGTAAGTACTTTGATTTTGAAGCCTTCCGTGACAATAGTAGCGATAAGCTCCAAAAATCAATATTCCCCAAACGCTCCCAAACTATTACCATTTAAGTCCACGACCTATAGCGACTCGTTTCCGCGCCTTAAGTCTTCAAAGTAAGTACTTTGATTTTGAAGCCTTCCGTGACAATAGTAGCGATAGGCTCCAAAAATCAATATTCCCCAAACGCTCCCAAACTATTGCCATTTAAGTCCACGACCTATAGCGACTCGTTTCCGCGCCTTAAGTCTTCAAAGTAAGTACTTTGATTTTGAAGCCTTCCGTGACAATAGTAGGTAGCGATAGGCTCCGAAAATCAATATTCCCCAAACGCTCCCAAACTATTGCCATTTAAGTCCACGACCTATAGCGACTTGTTTCCACACCTTAAGTCTTCAAAGTAAGTACTTTGATTTTGAAGCCTTCCGTGACAATAGTAGCGATAGGCTCCAAAAATCAATATTCCCCAAACGCTCCCAAACTATTGCCATTTAAGTCCACGACCTATAGCGACTCGTTTCCGCGCCTTAAGTCTTCAAAGTAAGTACTTTGATTTTGAAGCCTTCCGTGACAATAGTAGCGATAGGCTCCAAAAATCAATATTCCCCAAACGCTCCCAAACTATTGCCATTTAAGTCCACGACCTATAGCGACTCGTTTCCGCGCCTTAAGTCTTCAAAGTAAGTACTTTGATTTTGAAGCCTTCCGTGACAATAGTAGGTAGCGATAGGCTCCGAAAATCAATATTCCCCAAACGCTCCCAAACTATTGCCATTTAAGTCCACGACCTATAGCGACTCGTTTCCGCGCCTTAAGTCTTCAAAGTAAGTACTTTGATTTTGAAGCCTTCCGTGACAATAGTAGCGATAGGCTCCAAAAATCAATATTCCCCAAACGCTCCCAAACTATTGTCATTTAAGTCCACGACCTATAGCGACTCGTTTCCGCACCTTAAGTCTTCAAAGTAAGTACTTTGATATTGAAGCCTTCCGTGACAATAGTAGCGATAGGCTCCAAAAATCAATATTCCCCAAACGCTCCCAAACTATTGCCATTTAAGTCCACGACTTATAGCGACTCGTTTCCGCATCTTAAGTCTTTAAAGTAAGTATTTTCATTTTGAAGCCTTCCGTGACAATAGTAGCGATAGGCTCCAAAAATCAATATTCCCCAAACGCTCCCAAACTATTGCCATTTAAGGCCACGACCTATAGCGACTCGTTTCCGCACCTTAAGTCTTCAAAGTAAGTACTTTGATTTTGAAGCCTTCCGTGACAAAAGTAGGTAGCGATAGGCTCCAAAAATCAATATTCCCCAAACGCTCCCAAACTATTGCCATTTAAGTCCACGACCTATAGCGACTCGTTTCCGCGCCTTAAGTATTCAAAGTAAGTACTTTAATTTTGAAGCCTTCCGTGACAATAATAGCGATAGGCTCCAAAAATCAATATTCCCCAAACGCTCCCAAACTATTGCCATTTAAGTCCACGACCTATAGCGACTCGTTTCCGCGCCTTAAGTCTTCAAAGTAAGTACTTTGATTTTGAAGCCTTCCGTGACAATAGTAGCGATAGGCTCCAAAAATCAATATTCCCCAAACGCTCCCAAACTATTGCCATTTAAGTCCACGACCTATAGCGACTCGTTTCCGCGCCTTAAGTCTTCAAAGTAAGTACTTTGATTTTGAAGCCTTCCGTGACAATAGTAGCGATAGGCTCCAAAAATCAATATTCCCCAAACGCTCCCAAACTATTGCCATTTAAGTCCAGGACCTATAGCGACTCGTTTCCGCACCTTAAGTCTTCAAAGTAAGTACTTTGATTTTGAAGCCTTCCGTGACAATAGTAGGTAGCGATAGGCTCCGAAAATCAATATTCCCCAAACGCTCCCAAACTATTGCCATTTAAGTCCACGACCTACAGCGACTCGTTTCCGCACCTTAAATCTTCAAAGTAAGTACTTTGATTTTGAAGCCTTCCGTGACAATAGTAGCGATAAGCTCCAAAAATCAATATTCCCCAAACGCTCCCAAACTATTGCCATTTAAGTCCACGACCTATAGCGACTCGTTTCCGCACCTTAAGTCTTCAAAGTAAGTACTTTGATTTTGAAGCCTTCCGTAACAATAGTAGCGATAGGCTCCAAAAATCAATATTCCCCAAACGCTCCCAAACTATTGCCATTTAAGTCCACGACCTATAGCGACTCGTTTCCGCACCTTAAGTCTTCAAAGTAAGTACTTTGATTTTGAAGCCTTCCGTGAAAATAGTAGGTAGCGATAGGCTCCAAAAATCAATATTCCCCAAACGCTCCCAAACTATTGCCATTTAAGTCCACGACCTATAGCGACTCGTTTCCGCGCCTTAAGTCTTCAAAGTAAGTACTTTGATTTTGAAGCCTTCTGTGACAATAGTAGCGATAGGCTCCAAAAATCAATATTCTTCAAACGCTCCCAAACTATTGCCATTTAAGTCCACGACCTATAGCGACTCGTTTCCGCGCCTTAAGTTTTCAAAGTAAGTACTTTGATTTTGAAGCCTTCCGTGACAATAGTAGCGATAGGCTCCAAAAATCAATATTCCCCAAACGCTCCCAAACTATTGCCATTTAAGTCCACGACCTATAGCGACTCGTTTCCGCACCTTAAGTCTTCAAAGTAAGTACTTTGATTTTGAAGCCTTTCGTGACAAAAGTAGGTAGCGATAGGCTCCAAAAATCAATATTCCCCAAACGCTCCCAAACTATTGCCATTTAAGTCCACGACCTATAGCGACTCGTTTCCGCGCCTTAAGTCTTCAAAGTAAGTACTTTGATTTTGAAGCCTTCCGTGACAATAGTAGCGATAGGCTCCAAAAATCAATATTCCCCAAACGCTCCCAAACTATTGCCATTTAAGTCCACGACCTATAGCGACTCGTTTCCGCACCTTAAGTCTTCAAAGTAAGTACTTTGATTTTGAAGCCTTCCGTGACAATAGTAGGTAGCGATAGGCTCCGAAAATCAATATTCCCCAAACGCTCCCAAACTATTGCCATTTAAGTCCACGACCTATAGCGACTTGTTTCCACACCTTAAGTCTTCAAAGTAAGTACTTTGATTTTGAAGCCTTCTGTGACAATAGTAGCGATAGGCTCCAAAAATCAATATTCCCCAAACGCTCCCAAACTATTGCCATTTAAGTCCACGACCTATAGCGACTCGTTTCCGCGCCTTAAGTCTTCAAAGTAAGTACTTTGATTTTGAAGCCTTCCGTGACAATAGTAGCGATAGGCTCCAAAAATCAATATTCCCCAAACGCTCCCAAACTATTGTCATTTAAGTCCACGACCTATAGCGACTCGTTTCCGCACCTTAAGTCTTCAAAGTAAGTACTTTGATATTGAAGCCTTCCGTGACAATAGTAGCGATAGGCTCCAAAAATCAATATTCCCCAAACGCTCCCAAACTATTGCCATTTAAGTCCACGACTTATAGCGACTCGTTTCCGCATCTTAAGTCTTTAAAGTAAGTATTTTCATTTTGAAGCCTTCCGTGACAATAGTAGCGATAGGCTCCAAAAATCAATATTCCCCAAACGCTCCCAAACTATTGCCATTTAAGGCCACGACCTATAGCGACTCGTTTCCGCACCTTAAGTCTTCAAAGTAAGTACTTTGATTTTGAAGCCTTCCGTGACAAAAGTAGGTAGCGATAGGCTCCAAAAATCAATATTCCCCAAACGCTCCCAAACTATTGCCATTTAAGTCCACGACCTATAGCGACTCGTTTCCGCGCCTTAAGTATTCAAAGTAAGTACTTTAATTTTGAAGCCTTCCGTGACAATAATAGCGATAGGCTCCAAAAATCAATATTCCCCAAACGCTCCCAAACTATTGCCATTTAAGTCCACGACCTATAGCGACTCGTTTCCGCGCCTTAAGTCTTCAAAGTAAGTACTTTGATTTTGAAGCCTTCCGTGACAATAGTAGCGATAGGCTCCAAAAATCAATATTCCCCAAACGCTCCCAAACTATTGCCATTTAAGTCCACGACCTATAGCGACTCGTTTCCGCGCCTTAAGTCTTCAAAGTACTTTGATTTTGAAGCCTTCCGTGACAATAGTAGCGATAGGCTCCAAAAATCAATATTCCCCAAACGCTCCCAAACTATTGCCATTTAAGTCCAGGACCTATAGCGACTCGTTTCCGCACCTTAAGTCTTCAAAGTAAGTACTTTGATTTTGAAGCCTTCCGTGACAATAGTAGGTAGCGATAGGCTCCGAAAATCAATATTCCCCAAACGCTCCCAAACTATTGCCATTTAAGTCCACGACCTACAGCGACTCGTTTCCGCACCTTAAATCTTCAAAGTAAGTACTTTGATTTTGAAGCCTTCCGTGACAATAGTAGCGATAAGCTCCAAAAATCAATATTCCCCAAACGCTCCCAAACTATTGCCATTTAAGTCCACGACCTATAGCGACTCGTTTCCGCACCTTAAGTCTTCAAAGTAAGTACTTTGATTTTGAAGCCTTCCGTAACAATAGTAGCGATAGGCTCCAAAAATCAATATTCCCCAAACGCTCCCAAACTATTGCCATTTAAGTCCACGACCTATAGCGACTCGTTTCCGCACCTTAAGTCTTCAAAGTAAGTACTTTGATTTTGAAGCCTTCCGTGAAAATAGTAGGTAGCGATAGGCTCCAAAAATCAATATTCCCCAAACGCTCCCAAACTATTGCCATTTAAGTCCACGACCTATAGCGACTCGTTTCCGCGCCTTAAGTCTTCAAAGTAAGTACTTTGATTTTGAAGCCTTCTGTGACAATAGTAGCGATAGGCTCCAAAAATCAATATTCTTCAAACGCTCCCAAACTATTGCCATTTAAGTCCACGACCTATAGCGACTCGTTTCCGCGCCTTAAGTTTTCAAAGTAAGTACTTTGATTTTGAAGCCTTCCGTGACAATAGTAGCGATAGGCTCCAAAAATCAATATTCCCCAAACGCTCCCAAACTATTGCCATTTAAGTCCACGACCTATAGCGACTCGTTTCCGCACCTTAAGTCTTCAAAGTAAGTACTTTGATTTTGAAGCCTTTCGTGACAAAAGTAGGTAGCGATAGGCTCCAAAAATCAATATTCCCCAAACGCTCCCAAACTATTGCCATTTAAGTCCACGACCTATAGCGACTCGTTTCCGCGCCTTAAGTCTTCAAAGTAAGTACTTTGATTTTGAAGCCTTCCGTGACAATAGTAGCGATAGGCTCCAAAAATCAATATTCCCCAAACGCTCCCAAACTATTGCCATTTAAGTCCACGACCTATAGCGACTCGTTTCCGCACCTTAAGTCTTCAAAGTAAGTACTTTGATTTTGAAGCCTTCCGTGACAATAGTAGGTAGCGATAGGCTCCGAAAATCAATATTCCCCAAACGCTCCCAAACTATTGCCATTTAAGTCCACGACCTATAGCGACTTGTTTCCACACCTTAAGTCTTCAAAGTAAGTACTTTGATTTTGAAGCCTTCTGTGACAATAGTAGCGATAGGCTCCAAAAATCAATATTCCCCAAACGCTCCCAAACTATTGCCATTTAAGTCCACGACCTATAGCGACTCGTTTCCGCGCCTTAAGTCTTCAAAGTAAGTACTTTGATTTTGAAGCCTTCCGTGACAATAGTAGCGATAGGCTCCAAAAATCAATATTCCCCAAACGCTCCCAAACTATTGCCATTTAAGTCCACGACCTATAGCGACTCGTTTCCGCGCCTTAAGTCTTCAAAGTAAGTACTTTGATTTTGAAGCCTTCCGTGACAATAGTAGCGATAGGCTCAAAAAATCAATATTCCCCAAACGCTCCCAAACTATTGCCATTTAAGTCCACGACCTATAGCGACTCGTTTCCGCACCTTAAGTCTTCAAAGTAAGTACTTTGATTTTGAAGCCTTCCGTGACAATAGTAGCGATAGGCTCCAAAAATCAATATTCCCCAAACGCTCCCAAACTATTGCCATTTAAGTCCACGACCTATAGCGACTCGTTTCCGCGCCTTAAGTCTTCAAAGTAAGTACTTTGATTTTGAAGCCTTCTGTGACAATAGTAGCGATAGGCTCCAAAAATCAATATTCTTCAAACGCTCCCAAACTATTGCCATTTAAGTCCACGACCTATAGCGACTCGTTTCCGCGCCTTAAGTTTTCAAAGTAAGTACTTTGATTTTGAAGCCTTCCGTGACAATAGTAGCGATAGGCTCCAAAAATCAATATTCCCCAAACGCTCCCAAACTATTGCCATTTAAGTCCACGACCTATAGCGACTCGTTTCCGCACCTTAAGTCTTCAAAGTAAGTACTTTGATTTTGAAGCCTTTCGTGACAAAAGTAGGTAGCGATAGGCTCCAAAAATCAATATTCCCCAAACGCTCCCAAACTATTGCCATTTAAGTCCACGACCTATAGCGACTCGTTTCCGCGCCTTAAGTCTTCAAAGTAAGTACTTTGATTTTGAAGCCTTCCGTGACAATAGTAGCGATAGGCTCCAAAAATCAATATTCCCCAAACGCTCCCAAACTATTGCCATTTAAGTCCACGACCTATAGCGACTCGTTTCCGCACCTTAAGTCTTCAAAGTAAGTACTTTGATTTTGAAGCCTTCCGTGACAATAGTAGGTAGCGATAGGCTCCGAAAATCAATATTCCCCAAACGCTCCCAAACTATTGCCATTTAAGTCCACGACCTATAGCGACTTGTTTCCACACCTTAAGTCTTCAAAGTAAGTACTTTGATTTTGAAGCCTTCTGTGACAATAGTAGCGATAGGCTCCAAAAATCAATATTCCCCAAACGCTCCCAAACTATTGCCATTTAAGTCCACGACCTATAGCGACTCGTTTCCGCGCCTTAAGTCTTCAAAGTAAGTACTTTGATTTTGAAGCCTTCCGTGACAATAGTAGCGATAGGCTCCAAAAATCAATATTCCCCAAACGCTCCCAAACTATTGCCATTTAAGTCCACGACCTATAGCGACTCGTTTCCGCGCCTTAAGTCTTCAAAGTAAGTACTTTGATTTTGAAGCCTTCCGTGACAATAGTAGCGATAGGCTCAAAAAATCAATATTCCCCAAACGCTCCCAAACTATTGCCATTTAAGTCCACGACCTATAGCGACTCGTTTCCGCACCTTAAGTCTTCAAAGTAAGTACTTTGATTTTGAAGCCTTCCGTGACAATAGTAGGTAGCGATAGGCTCCGAAAATCAATATTCCCCAAACGCTCCCAAACTATTGCCATTTAAGTCCACGACCTATAGCGACTCGTTTCCGTGCCTTAAGTCTTCAAAGTAAGTACTTTGATTTTGAAGCCTTCCGTGACAATAGTAGCGATAAGCTCCAAAAATCAAAATTCCCCAAACGCTCCCAAACTATTGCCATTTAAGTCCACGACCTATAGCGACTCGTTTCCGCACCTTAAGTCTTCAAAGTAAGTAACTTTGATTTTGAAGCCTTCCGTGACGATAGTAGGTAGCGATAGGCTCCGAAAATCAATATTCCCCAAACGCTCCCAAACTATTGCCATTTAAGTCCACGACCTATAGCGACTCGTTTCCGCGCCTTAAGTCTTCAAAGTAAGTACTTTAATTTTGAAGCCTTCCGTGACAATAGTAGCGATAGGCTCCAAAAAACAATATTCCCCAAACGCTCCCGAACTATTGCCATTTAAGTCCACGACCTATAGCGACTCGTTTCCGCACCTTAAGTCTTCAAAGTAAGTACTTTGATTTTGAAGCCTTCCGTGACAATAGTAGCGATAGGCTCAGAAAATCAATATTCTCCAAACGCTCCCAAACTATTGCCATTTAAGTCCACGACCTATAGCGACTCGTTTCCGCACCTTAAGTCTTCAAAGTAAGTACTTTGATTTTGAAGCCTTCCGTGACAATAGTAGCGATATGCTCCAAAAATCAATATTCCCCAAACGCTCCCAAACTATTGCCATTTAAGTCCACGACCTATAGCGACTCGTTTCCGCACCTTAAGTCTTCAAAGTAAGTACTTTGATTTTGAAGCCTTCCGTGACAATAGTAGCGATAGGCTCCAAAAATCAATATTCCCCAAACGCTCCCAAACTATTGCCATTTAAGTCCACGACCTATAGCGACTCGTTTCCGCACCTTAAGTCTTCAAAGTAAGTACTTTGATTTTGAAGCCTTCCGTGACAAAAGTAGGTAGCGATAGGCTCCAAAAATCAATATTCCCCAAACGCTCCCAAACTATTGCCATTTAAGTCCACGACCTATAGCGACTCGTTTCCGCACCTTAAGTCTTCAAAGTAAGTACTTTGATTTTGAAGCCTTCCGTGACAATAGTAGCGATAGGCTCCAAAAATCAATATTCCCCAAACGCTCCCAAACTATTGCCATTTAAGTCCACGACCTATAGCGACTCGTTTCCGCACCTTAAGTCTTCAAAGTAAGTACTTTGATTTTGAAGCCTTCCGTGACAAAAGTAGGTAGCGATAGGCTCCAAAAATCAATATTCCCCAAACGCTCCCAAACTATTGCCATTTAAGTCCACGACCTATAGCGACTCGTTTCCGCACCTTAAGTCTTCAAAGTAAGTACTTTGATTTTGAAGCCTTCCGTGACAATAGTAGCGATAGGCTCAGAAAATCAATATTCTCCAAACGCTCCCAAACTATTGCCATTTAAGTCCACGACCTATAGCGACTCGTTTCCGCACCTTAAGTCTTCAAAGTAAGTACTTTGATTTTGAAGCCTTCCGTGACAATAGTAGCGATAGGCTCCAAAAATCAATATTCCCCAAACGCTCCCAAACTATTGCCATTTAAGTCCACGACCTATAGCGACTCGTTTCCGCACCTTAAGTCTTCAAAGTAAGTACTTTGATTTTGAAGCCTTCCGTGACAATAGTAGGTAGCGATAGGCTCCGAAAATCAATATTCCCCAAACGCTCCCAAACTATTGCCATTTAAGTCCACGACCTATAGCGACTTGTTTCCACACCTTAAGTCTTCAAAGTAAGTACTTTGATTTTGAAGCCTTCCGTGACAATAGTAGCGATAGGCTCCAAAAATCAATATTCCCCAAACGCTCCCAAACTATTGCCATTTAAGTCCACGACCTATAGCGACTCGTTTCCGCGCCTTAAGTCTTCAAAGTAAGTACTTTGATTTTGAAGCCTTCCGTGACAATAGTAGCGATAGGCTCAAAAAATCAATATTCCCCAAACGCTCCCAAACTATTGCCATTTAAGTCCACGACCTATAGCGACTCGTTTCCGCACCTTAAGTCTTCAAAGTAAGTACTTTGATTTTGAAGCCTTCCGTGACAATAGTAGGTAGCGATAGGCTCCGAAAATCAATATTCCCCAAACGCTCCCAAACTATTGCCATTTAAGTCCACGACCTATAGCGACTCGTTTCCGCGCCTTAAGTCTTCAAAGTAAGTACTTTGATTTTGAAGCCTTCCGTGACAATAGTAGCGATAAGCTCCAAAAATCAAAATTCCCCAAACGCTCCCAAACTATTGCCATTTAAGTCCACGACCTATAGCGACTCGTTTCCGCACCTTAAGTCTTCAAAGTAAGTAACTTTGATTTTGAAGCCTTCCGTGACGATAGTAGGTAGCGATAGGCTCCGAAAATCAATATTCACCAAACGCTCCCAAACTATTGCCATTTAAGTCCACGACCTATAGCGACTCGTTTCCGCGCCTTAAGTCTTCAAAGTAAGTACTTTAATTTTGAAGCCTTCCGTGACAATAGTAGCGATAGGCTCCAAAAATCAATATTCCCCAAACGCTCCCAAACTATTGCCATTTAAGTCCACGACCTATAGCGACTCGTTTCCGCACCTTAAGTCTTCAAAGTAAGTACTTTGATTTTGAAGCCTTCCGTGACAATAGTAGGTAGCGATAGGCTCCGAAAATCAATATTCCCCAAACGCTCCCAAACTATTGCCATTTAAGTCCACGACCTATAGCGACTTGTTTCCACACCTTAAGTCTTCAAAGTAAGTACTTTGATTTTGAAGCCTTCCGTGACAATAGTAGCGATAGGGTCCAAAAATCAATATTCCCCAAACGCTCCCAAACTATTGCCATTTAAGTCCACGACCTATAGCGACTCGTTTCCGCGCCTTAAGTCTTCAAAGTAAGTACTTTGATTTTGAAGCCTTCCGTGACAATAGTAGCGATAGGCTCAAAAAATCAATATTCCCCAAACGCTCCCAAACTATTGCCATTTAAGTCCACGACCTATAGCGACTCGTTTCCGCGCCTTAAGTCTTCAAAGTAAGTACTTTGATTTTGAAGCCTTCCGTGACAATAGTAGCGATAAGCTCCAAAAATCAAAATTCCCCAAACGCTCCCAAACTATTGCCATTTAAGTCCACGACCTATAGCGACTCGTTTCCGCACCTTAAGTCTTCAAAGTAAGTAACTTTGATTTTGAAGCCTTCCGTGACGATAGTAGGTAGCGATAGGCTCCGAAAATCAATATTCCCCAAACGCTCCCAAACTATTGCCATTTAAGTCCACGACCTATAGCGACTCGTTTCCGCGCCTTAAGTCTTCAAAGTAAGTACTTTAATTTTGAAGCCTTCCGTGACAATAGTAGCGATAGGCTCCAAAAATCAATATTCCCCAAACGCTCCCAAACTATTGCCATTTAAGTCCACGACCTATAGCGACTCGTTTCCGCACCTTAAGTCTTCAAAGTAAGTACTTTGATTTTGAAGCCTTCCGTGACAATAGTAGCGATAGGCTCAGAAAATCAATATTCTCCAAACGCTCCCAAACTATTGCCATTTAAGTCCACGACCTATAGCGACTCGTTTCCGCACCTTAAGTCTTCAAAGTAAGTACTTTGATTTTGAAGCCTTCCGTGACAATAGTAGCGATAGGCTCCAAAAATCAATATTCCCCAAACGCTCCCAAACTATTGCCATTTAAGTCCACGACCTATAGCGACTCGTTTCCGCGCCTTAAGTATTCAAAGTAAGTACTTTGATTTTGAAGCCTTCCGTGACAATAGTGGGTAGCGATAGGCTCCGAAAATCAATATTCCCCAAACGCTCCCAAACTATTGCCATTTAAGTCCACGACCTACAGCGACTCGTTTCCGCACCTTAAGTCTACAAAGTAAGTACTTTGATTTTGAAGCCTTCCGTGACAATAGTAGCGATAAGCTCCAAAAATCAAAATTCCCCAAACGCTCCCAAACTATTGCCATTTAAGTCCACGACCTATAGCGACTCGTTTCCGCACCTTAAGTCTTCAAAGTAAGTACTTTGATTTTGAAGCCTTCCGTGTCAATAGTAGGTAGCGATAGGCTCCGAAAATCAATATTCCCCAAACGCTCCCAAACTATTGCCATTTAAGTCCACGACCTATAGCGACTCGTTTCCGCGCCTTAAGTCTTCAAAGTAAGTACTTTGATTTTGAAGCCTTCCGTGACAATAGTAGCGATAGGCTCCAAAAATCAATATTCCCCAAACGCTCCCAAACTATTGCCATTTAAGTCCACGACCTACAGCGACTCGTTTCCGCACCTTAAGTCTTCAAAGTAAGTACTTTGATATTGAAGCCTTCCGTGACAATAGTAGCGATAGGCTCCAAAAATCAATATTCCCCAAACGCTCCCAAACTATTATCATTTAAGTCCACGACCTATAGCGACTCGTTTCCGCACCTTAAGTCTTCAAAGTAAGTACTTTGATATTGAACCCTTCCGTGACAATAGTAGCGATAGGCTCCAAAAATCAATATTCCCCAAACGCTCCCAAACTATTGCCATTTAAGTCCACGACTTATAGCGACTCGTTTCCGCATCTTAAGTCTTTAAAGTAAGTATTTTCATTTTGAAGCCTTCCGTGACAATAGTAGCGATAGGCTCCAAAAATCAATATTCCCCAAACGCTCCCAAACTATTGCCATTTAAGTCCACGACCTATAGCGACTCGTTTCCGCGCCTTAAGTATTCAAAGTAAGTACTTTGATTTTGAAGCCTTCCGTGACAATAGTGGGTAGCGATAGGCTCCGAAAATCAATATTCCCCAAACGCTCCCAAACTATTGCCATTTAAGTCCACGACCTACAGCGACTCGTTTCCGCACCTTAAGTCTACAAAGTAAGTACTTTGATTTTGAAGCCTTCCGTGACAATAGTAGCGATAAGCTCCAAAAATCAAAATTCCCCAAACGCTCCCAAACTATTGCCATTTAAGTCCACGACCTATAGCGACTCGTTTCCGCACCTTAAGTCTTCAAAGTAAGTACTTTGATTTTGAAGCCTTCCGTGACAATAGTAGGTAGCGATAGGCTCCGAAAATCAATATTCCCCAAACGCTCCCAAACTATTGCCATTTAAGTCCACGACCTATAGCGACTCGTTTCCGCGCCTTAAGTCTTCAAAGTAAGTACTTTGATTTTGAAGGCTTCCGTGACAATAGTAGCGATAGGCTCCAAAAATCAATATTCCCCAAACGCTCCCAAACTATTGCCATTTAAGTCCACGACCTACAGCGACTCGTTTCCGCACCTTAAGTCTTCAAAGTAAGTACTTTGATATTGAAGCCTTCCGTGACAATAGTAGCGATAGTGTTGAAAATGGAACGCAATCGGTTTAGTTTTGTTTTTGGTTCACCACTTTCCCCGGTGGAGCCACTATCTTTGTCCATGCTTTTTCAGTCTCAGCTCGCGACTCGTGTTGCAGTGTGTTCTTCCAAATTTTACTAATAAAAGTGCTTTATTACTCAAATTACGTATCCTTATTTGCTTAAAATCCTTCATGGTAGCAGAGCGTGGTTGCAAATAAAGAAATTCGGCGTAATTCCGTGAGAGTAATACCGAAAAAATCAGGGAAGAAAAAGTGAGGTTATGAAAATTTGCAAAAACAATTGAAGATAGTGAAAAACCTCAACATGGGCTCAAATATATTTAATGTTGAGAAGTTTAACGGACGAGACAATTTTGCAACGTGGAAATTTTGTATGAAAACTTTTCTGCAGCACGAAAATTTATGGGATTGCATAGAAATTAGCAAAGAGGAACCGGTAGACCCGGCGAAGGACGTGAAGGCTAAGTCCAAACTTATTTTGTCAATTAGTACTCAAAACTATGTACATGTTCAGGAGTCTAAGACCGCGAAAGAAGTCTGGGACAGTTTACATAAGGCCTTTGATGACAATGGGCTCACTAGAAAAGTAAGCTTGTTGAAGGAATTGATAAACGCGTCACTTGAGTCGAGTGCTGGCTTAGAAGACTACGTTTGCAAGATTATGAGTGCCGCACACAAACTAAGAAACATTGGTTTTGAAGTGAACGATGAATGGCTCGGCACACTTATGTTGGCAGGCTTATCTGATGAGTACAAACCTATGATAATGGGGTTAGAGAACTCCGGTGCAAAAATCAGTGCAGATTTTGTAAAGACTAAATTACTTCAAGAAGTGAAAACTGAAGGCTCAAGCACTGCATTCTACTCTAATCCCAAAAGAAATAATCATCAGAATATGCAGAAGCAAAAACCATTCATAAAGTATAGAGGTCCACGATGTTATAATTGTAATGGTTTCGGACACTTGGCTAAGTACTGCAAATATCCAAAGAAATCTACCACCAAAGAGGATAAGAAGCAAGAGAGTTTTGTTGCAGCTTTTTCTAGTTTTACAGCTTTTTCAGATAAAAATACTGACAGATGGTATATAGATAGCGGATGCTCAGCACATATGGTCAGTAACAAGAATTTGATGTACAACATTCGGGAACCATCAGTAAAAACCATCACGGTGGCAAACAGGGAACCATTATCTGTAGAATGTGTTGGAGATATAAATATTCAGATTTCAGCTCAAAATAAAATACAAGTAAGAGATGTTCTCCATGTTCCTGGGTTAGCAGCTAATTTACTGTCAGTAAGTACAATTACAAAGAATGGGTATATTGTATCATTCAATAAGAAAGGTTGTAATATTAAAAATGCTGCTGGAAAGTTATTATGTTCAGCTACTTTAAAAAATAAACTTTATGTCTTGGACACCTCTGCAGAGGTTGATGAAACTGCACATTTGGTATCAACTAAAATCAATCCGAGAGATATAAACTTATGGCATCTTCGGATGGCCCATTTAAATGTTTCAGCTTTGAAGAAGTTGCCTGAGTGTGCTGAGGGGGTTACTCTGTCGTTGGATCCACAGAAAGATATTCAGTGTACTACATGTTGCGAAGGAAAACAAGCGAGGTTACAATTTAAACATGCAGGATCTCGAGCAACAAAGCCATTGGAAACAATACACTCCGACTTATGTGAACCGATGGAAAGTATGTCTTACGGAGGTATGAAATATTTTATATCCTTTATTGATGATTACACTAGAATGGTACATGTATATTTCTTGAAAGACAAGCTAAACATAATAGAAGTTTTTAAAGATTATAAGAAGAAAGTAGAGAATCAAATGGATCATACTATTAAAATCTTAAGAACTGATAATGGAACAGAATATTGTATTTCTAATTTCGAGAAATATTCGGATAGTTGTGGTATTATCTATCAGACCAGTACCCCGTACACCCCCCAGCAAAATGGCCTTGCGGAGCGCATGAACCGCACTTTAGTAGAAAAAGCAAGATGTATGATGTTTTATGCTAATTCAGAGAAAGCTCTCTGGGCCGAAGCTGTAGCCACAGCCGCATATATTACTAATAGGTCACCGACCAAAGTATTGGGAGATTCCACACCGTACAAAATGTGGACCGGAAAGGAACCCAAACTGAATCATATTAGAATATTTGGTTCAAAAGTAATGGTACGAGTTCCAAAAGAGAAACGCCTTAAATGGGACAGAAAGTCAATCGAAATGATATTTGTTGGTTATTGTGATAATACAAAAGGATATCGCATTATGAATCCTGAAACTCATCAGGTCACGAAGAGCAGGGATGTTATTTTCTTTGAAAATACTAATCATAATAATGAATGCTCAATTTCAGTAAACCCTGTTGAAAATGAGTCGGTCAAATATGAAGGTCAAGCTCACTCAGAACAGCAACAGAATCAGAAAGAGTCTATCATCATTCCTCAGCACAGTGGATCAGTTGTAAATCCGATTTTGAAAGGAACCGAAGGTGAAGACTCTAGTGAGTATGAAACTGATTCCGGTGAATTAGACGATAGTTACCAGCCTCCAAAGACATCACAACAGCAAAACCAGCAGAACAGTCATATGACACTAAGGCCCCGTAATAAGAATAATGATGACAAGATGTCATTACTTTGTTTATACACAAGTGCTTCAGACCCACAGAGTGTGGAAGAAGCTTTATCATCCCCACATGCCTGTGAATGGAAGAAAGCAATGGATGAGGAATACAACTCTTTGATTGAAAATGATACTTGGCAGCTTGTTGACATGCCTAGTAACAAAAAGGCCTTACCAAATAAGTGGGTTTTTAAAGCAAAAACAGATCAACGAGGAAAAGTTATTAGATATAAAGCAAGACTTGTCATAAAAGGTTATACACAAAAAAGAGGAATAGATTACCAAGAAGTTTATTCTCCAGTGGTAAGATATACTTCAATTCGCTATTTGTTTGCTTTAGCAGCACAACACAGTCTGCACATTGAACAGATGGATGCTGTGTCGGCTTTTCTACAAGGAAACATAGATACTGACATATACATGTTACAGCCAGAAATGTATAAAGAAGGAGACAAGGTATGTCATTTACTTAAATCTATCTATGGACTTAAACAGGCGAGCAGACTATGGAATGCTAAATTAAGCAAAGTATTGAAGGAAATGGGAATTGAACAATCAAAGACTGACCCCTGTGTTTATTATGACCATAATAAAGCAATTTACATTGCAGTTTGGGTAGATGACATCATCATTTTCGGCTCTCATCCAGCAACAATTGAAGAACTGAAAGGAAATCTGAATTCTAGATTAAAGATGAAAGATCTTGGCGAAGCAAAACAATGTATTGGCTTAAACATAATTAGAGGAAAAGATTCAATTACCTTGGACCAGGAAAAATACATAAATGAAATTTTGTCAAGATTCGATATGAAAGATTGTAAGCCAGCAAAAACACCTATAGAGGTAGGTCTGAAATTTAATAACACCAATGAAGTGTACGATTGCCCTTATCAGCATGCCATAGGTTGCTTATTGTATGTAGCGCAAGGAACAAGACCGGATATCTCTTATGCTGTGAATGCTCTCAGCCGATATAACAAGGAACCAGAATCAGAACACTGGTCAGCTGTGAAGAGGATAATGAGATACCTACAGGGCACAAAGCAATATAAACTTACTTATACTAAGAATGGTGAAGATGACATTACAGGCTACTGTGATGCAGATTGGGCGAGTGACACTCGCGACCGTAAATCGTGCACGGGTTACGTTTTTATTTTGCAGGGTGGTGCAATATCGTGGGGCTCGCGCAAGCAACAGACTGTGGCCCTTTCCACTGCAGAGGCCGAGTATATGGCGATGTCGGCGGCGGCGCAAGAGGCGCTCTGGCTCCAGCAACTACAGGGAGAGCTCATCGGACACCGCGATCGTCCTTTACTTATATATAGCGATAACCAAAGCGCTATAAAACTCACTGCCAATGAATGCTATTTACCAAGATCCAAACATATTGATATTAGATATCATTTTTGAGGGAACATGTGAATAATTTAAAACTTAAATTTTGTTATGTAAAGGGCATAAACAATGTTTCTGATGTTTTAACTAAAGGGACAACTTTAGATAAACACCTGTTCTGTGTGTTGAAGATGGGATTGCGTTCTGGGGTGGGTGTTGAAAATGGAACGCAATCGGTTTAGTTTTGTTTTTGGTTCACCACTTTCCCCGCTATCTTTGTCCATGCTTTTTCAGTCTCAGCTCGCGACTCGTGTTGCAGTGTGTTCTTCCAAATTTTACTAATAAAAGTGCTTTATTACTCAAATTACGTATCCTTATTTGCTTAAAATCCTTCAGATAGGCTCCAAAAATCAATATTCCCCAAACGCTCCCAAACTATTATCATTTAAGTCCACGACCTATAGCGACTCGTTTCCGCACCTTAAGTCTTCAAAGTAAGTACTTTGATATTGAAGCCTTCCGTGACAATAGTAGCGATAGGCTCCAAAAATCAATATTCCCCAAACGCTCCCAAACTATTGCCATTTAAGTCCACGACTTATAGCGACTCGTTTCCGCATCTTAAGTCTTTAAAGTAAGTATTTTTATTTTGAAGCCTTCCGTGACAATAGTAGCGATAGGCTCCAAAAATCAATATTCCCCAAACGCTCCCAAACTATTGTCATTTAAGTCCACGACCTATAGCGACTCGTTTCCGCACCTTAAGTCTTCAAAGTAAGTACTTTGATTTTGAAGCCTTCCGTGACAAAAGTAGGTAGCGATAGGCTCCAAAAATCAATATTCCCCAAACGCTCCCAAACTATTGCCATTTAAGTCCACGACCTATAGCGACTCGTTTCCGCGCCTTAAGTATTCAAAGTAAGTACTTTGATTTTGAAGCCTTCCGTGACAATAATAGCGATAGGCTCCAAAAATCAATATTCCCCAAACGCTCCCAAACTATTGCCATTTAAGTCCACGACCTATAGCGACTCGTTTCCGCGCCTTAAGTCTTCAAAGTAAGTACTTTGATTTTGAAGCCTTCCGTGACAATAGTAGCGATAGGCTCCAAAAATCAATATTCCCCAAACGCTCCCAAACTATTGCCATTTAAGTCCACGACCTATAGCGACTCGTTTCCGCGCCTTAAGTCTTCAAAGTAAGTACTTTGATTTTGAAGCCTTCCGTGACAATAGTAGCGATAGGCTCCAAAAATCAATATTCCCCAAACGCTCCCAAACTATTGCCATTTAAGTCCA
The DNA here is from genome assembly GCA_958496205.1 of Idaea biselata. Taxonomy (NCBI): domain Eukaryota; kingdom Metazoa; phylum Arthropoda; class Insecta; order Lepidoptera; family Geometridae; genus Idaea; species Idaea biselata. The sequence goes on from OY292396.1 coordinate 31,287,574, forward strand.
CGACCTATAGCGACTCGTTTCCGCGCCTTAAGTCTTCAAAGTAAGTACTTTGATTTTGAAGCCTTCCGTGACAATAGTAGCGATAGGCTCCAAAAATCAATATTCCCCAAACGCTCCCAAACTATTGCCATTTAAGTCCACGACCTACAGCGACTCGTTTCCGCACCTTAAGTCTTCAAAGTAAGTACTTTGATATTGAAGCCTTCCGTGACAATAGTAGCGATAGGCTCCAAAAATCAATATTCCCCAAACGCTCCCAAACTATTATCATTTAAGTCCACGACCTACAGCGACTCGTTTCCGCACCTTAAGTCTTCAAAGTAAGTACTTTGATATTGAAGCCTTCCGTGACAATAGTAGCGATAGGCTCCAAAAATCAATATTCCCCAAACGCTCCCAAACTATTGCCATTTAAGTCCACGACTTATAGCGACTCGTTTCCGCATCTTAAGTCTTTAAAGTAAGTATTTTCATTTTGAAGCCTTCCGTGACAATAGTAGCGATAGGCTCCAAAAATCAATATTCCCCAAACGCTCCCAAACTATTGCCATTTAAGTCCACGACCTATAGCGACTCGTTTCCGCACCTTAAGTCTTCAAAGTAAGTACTTTGATTTTGAAGCCTTCCGTGACAAAAGTAGGTAGCGATAGGCTCCAAAAATCAATATTCCTCAAACGCTCCCAAACTATTGCCATTTAAGTCCACGACCTATAGCGACTCGTTTCCGCGCCTTAAGTATTCAAAGTAAGTACTTTGATTTTGAAGCCTTCCGTGACAATAGTGGGTAGCGATAGGCTCCGAAAATCAATATTCCCCAAACGCTCCCAAACTATTGCCATTTAAGTCCACGACCTACAGCGACTCGTTTCCGCACCTTAAGTCTACAAAGTAAGTACTTTGATTTTGAAGCCTTCCGTGACAATAGTAGCGATAAGCTCCAAAAATCAAAATTCCCCAAACGCTCCCAAACTATTGCCATTTAAGTCCACGACCTATAGCGACTCGTTTCCGCACCTTAAGTCTTCAAAGTAAGTACTTTGATTTTGAAGCCTTCCGTGACAATAGTAGGTAGCGATAGGCTCCAAAAATCAATATTCCCCAAACGCTCCCAAACTATTGCCATTTAAGTCCACGACCTATAGCGACTCGTTTCCGCGCCTTAAGTCTTCAAAGTAAGTACTTTGATTTTGAAGCCTTCCGTGACAATAGTAGCGATAGGCTCCAAAAATCAATATTCCCCAAACGCTCCCAAACTATTGCCATTTAAGTCCACGACCTACAGCGACTCGTTTCCGCACCTTAAGTCTTCAAAGTAAGTACTTTGATATTGAAGCCTTCCGTGACAATAGTAGCGATAGGCTCCAAAAATCAATATTCCCCAAACGCTCCCAAACTATTATCATTTAAGTCCACGACCTATAGCGACTCGTTTCCGCACCTTAAGTCTTCAAAGTAAGTACTTTGATATTGAAGCCTTCCGTGACAATAGTAGCGATAGGCTCCAAAAATCAATATTCCCCAAACGCTCCCAAACTATTGCCATTTAAGTCCACGACTTATAGCGACTCGTTTCCGCATCTTAAGTCTTTAAAGTAAGTATTTTCATTTTGAAGCCTTCCGTGACAATAGTAGCGATAGGCTCCAAAAATCAATATTCCCCAAACGCTCCCAAACTATTGCCATTTAAGTCCACGACCTATAGCGACTCGTTTCCGCACCTTAAGTCTTCAAAGTAAGTACTTTGATTTTGAAGCCTTCCGTGACAAAAGTAGGTAGCGAATAGCGATAGGCTCCAAAAATCAATATTCCCCAAACGCTCCCAAACTATTATCATTTAAGTCCACGACCTATAGCGACTCGTTTCCGCACCTTAAGTCTTCAAAGTAAGTACTTTGATATTGAAGCCTTCCGTGACAATAGTAGCGATAGGCTCCAAAAATCAATATTCCCCAAACGCTCCCAAACTATTGCCATTTAAGTCCACGACTTATAGCGACTCGTTTCCGCATCTTAAGTCTTTAAAGTAATTATTTTCATTTTGAAGCCTTCCGTGACAAAAGTAGGTAGCGATAGGCTCCAAAAATCAATATTCCCCAAACGCTCCCAAACTATTGCCATTTAAGTCCACGACCTATAGCGACTCGTTTTCGCACCTTAAGTCTTCAAAGTAAGTACTTTGATTTTGAAGCCTTCCGTGACAAAAGTAGGTAGCGATAGGCTCCAAAAATCAATATTCCCCAAACGCTCCCAAACTATTGCCATTTAAGTCCACGACCTATAGCGACTCGTTTCCGCGCCTTAAGTATTCAAAGTAAGTACTTTGCTTTTGAAGCCTTCCGTGACAATAATAGCGATAGGCTCCAAAAATCAATATTCCCCAAACGCTCCCAAACTACTGCCATTTAAGTCCACGACCTATAGCGACTCGTTTCCGCGCCTTAAGTCTTCAAAGTAAGTACTTTGATTTTGAAGCCTTCCGTGACAATAGTAGCGATAGGCTCCAAAAATCAATATTCCCCAAACGCTCCCAAACTATTGCCATTTAAGTCCACGACCTATAGCGACTCGTTTCCGCGCCTTAAGTCTTCAAAGTAAGTACTTTGATTTTGAAGCCTTCCGTGACAATAGTAGCGATAGGCTCCAAAAATCAATATTCCCCAAACGCTCCCAAACTATTGCCATTTAAGTCCAGGACCTATAGCGACTCGTTTCCGCACCTTAAGTCTTCAAAGTAAGTACTTTGATTTTGAAGCCTTCCGTGACAATAGTAGGTAGCGATAGGCTCCGAAAATCAATATTCCCCAAACGCTCCCAAACTATTGCCATTTAAGTCCACGACCTACAGCGACTCGTTTCCGCACCTTAAATCTTCAAAGTAAGTACTTTGATTTTGAAGCCTTCCGTGACAATAGTAGCGATAAGCTCCAAAAATCAATATTCCCCAAACGCTCCCAAACTATTGCCATTTAAGTCCACGACCTATAGCGACTCGTTTCCGCACCTTAAGTCTTCAAAGTAAGTACTTTGATTTTGAAGCCTTCCGTGAAAATAGTAGGTAGCGATAGGCTCCAAAAATCAATACTCCCCAAACGCTCCCAAACTATTGCCATTTAAGTCCACGACCTATAGCGACTCGTTTCCACGCCTTAAGTCTTCAAAGTAAGTACTTTGATTTTGAAGCCTTCTGTGACAATAGTAGCGATAGGCTCCAAAAATCAATATTCCCCAAACGCTCCCAAACTATTGCCATTTAAGTCCACGACCTATAGCGACTCGTTTCCGCGCCTTAAGTCTTCAAAGTAAGTACTTTGATTTTGAAGCCTTCCGTGACAATAGTAGCGATAGGCTCCAAAAATCAATATTCCCCAAACGCTCCCAAACTATTGCCATTTAAATCCACGACCTATAGCGACTCGAGTAGGTAATTATTGTATGTTTATGGACAAAAATCTTCGCTGTTCGCTCAGATTTTGTGTCCCAAAAACATACAATAATTTGATGTGTCCCAGTTCATAAAAACCTGAACGAAGTATTATGATTAATTCAAAGAGTAGGCTATCGCTAATAAGTCATACACACGGTTGAGAAATCGTGGGTTTATTAATAATCGTTACTGTAGTTCTTTCGTCATTCGGTTAAACGTACTGTTAGAAGAATGAAGTTCATCAAGCAACCCGTATCATTACAATTAGACAATATCAATTGTACGTCTGAAAAGCGCAATTCTCGCCATGGAGAACTTTTGCCAAATACAATACGTGCTATAATATGTGGTCCATCGAACTGTGGAAAAACAAATTTGGTTATTGGCTTACTTTTGCACGAAAACGGTTTACAATTTAACAATGTTTATGTTTATTCAAAAACTCTTTATCAACCGAAATATGTGTATTTAGAGCAGGTGTTGCGAATGGTACCTGGTATTACTTTCTCAAAGTTTCATGAAAATCAAGAAGTTCTTTCTCCAGATGAGGCAAAATGTAATTCAGTAATTATATTCGATGATGTGTCATGTGAGAAACAAAATAATATGCGTGATTTCTTTGCAATGGGTAGACATAAATATGTAGACTGTTTTTATCTTAATCAGACATATAGCAAAATACCCAAACAGTTAATAAGAGATAACGCCAATTTAATAGTATTGTTCAAGCAAGATGATATAAACATGAGACACATTTATGATGAGCATGTCAATACTGATATGCCATGGCAAGCATTCAGAGAAATGTGTGCCCAAATATGGAAAGAACCTTACAGTTATGTTGTAATAAATAAGGACTGTGAAAAAAACAAAGGTTGTTATCGAAAGAAATTTGATACGTTTGTTTTATTTCATTAGTGAACTTATGTAACTGAATATCCCATAATTTAAGTCATTGTTCACCGAGTCGTGGTTAAAAAAACATGTTCTGAGAGTCTTTTTATTCATATTAAATAATGTCATACATTCCCTTCTTTCGCCATTTCGCTAGTGAACAGGAACGTTTACGGAGTTTTGATACCTGGCCGCCTGGTTTAAATCAAAGACCAAAAGAAATGGCTGAAGCAGGCTTTTTTTATACCGAAAGAGCTGATAGAGTCATCTGTTTTTACTGCGGAGGAAGAATGAAAGATTGGGGCCCCAACGATATACCATGGGAAGAGCATGCACGCTGGTTTGACAAATGTCCGTATGTATTGGTAATGAAAGGAGAAGACTATGTGAAAAATGTACAAAATGAAGGATATGCAGAATTCGAAGAAGAGTGCAGTCTACTTGAACCGGAAACTCCACAAATAAATGTCGACGTAATACCGTCATCAATAATATGTAAAATTTGTGTGGAAGAAGAATTGAATACGTGTTTCATACCTTGTGGTCATGCAGTGGCGTGTGCGAAGTGCTCTCTCTCTGTCGGAGTTAAATGTCCAATTTGTAGAAAAGAATTCGAAAAAATTATTAGATTGTTTTTATAAATAAAGAAAGAAGTTAATACCTAAAATGATTTTTATTTTTAGTATTTTAATAAGTCCACTTTTATATCCTTATATATATATATATATATATATATATATATAGCTGGGTATAGTATTTGTACTATCATTTTGTGAGGCTACTTACAACCATCAAAGTATAATACTTATAATGAAACAAAAATTTAAAAAACGAATTGTAAATGCAGTTAGAGGAAAGGGTGAATGCATAATTCATTGCTTATGGTCATGTTGTGGCTCTCTAGGAGACTTCTATTCGCTTTTATTTCTATGTAAATGAGAAATCCACTATAAATAGCTAATTGCATAAACTAAACTATCATTTCGCACGAATACTGTTTATAGTTCAATCAACTCTGATACAATGGAAAAAACTCTAAAAAAACAAATTGTTGAAGCTGCAGAAGCTGTTAAAAAGAAGGTTCGAAAAATGCGAAATAATGAAATGGAGAAAAGTAATATTTTGGAATCGGTTTTTAAGCCAATCACAGAACCCCTTAATAAAATGGTGGACAGTTCTTTATTAATAGAATCTCCTGTCAAAAGAAAATCACTTAATTTTTCCAAAGTCTTAAAAAATGATGTTAAATTTGATACTTCAAGTCCATTAGACATCGATAAAACTCTCAAAAGACAATCTAACGTTGGATTGAATAGTAATGCGTCTATTTTAAGCCAAAAAGAATCTAGTGAGTCACAGGATAGTGTCAATGACGATTACGATGTTGATGCAATCAAAATAGATAAAGAAGAAGAAGGAAATGAATCATTTAAAACAGTGTCTTCAGGTTCAAACGATGCAACTTTAGACGTTTCTTCGTGGTCTCTTACTTCGAATGCTTCCGATAGTTTTCATAATGTTCCGTTTGGTGTTAGAAATGATCGCGGAAATAAACTCATGATGGGATCTTCGCGTGTGGTGTTGACTGATGGTTATGTTCAAGTTGGTACCAAGAAGTATAAATTTACGGATGGAATAAAAGAATTACTTTTTAAAAAAGTCCCTAACTTGGATATAATAAATAATGAAGATTTGACTTATTATAAGTTAATGTTACAAGAAACAAATGCTCACCGGAGAAATTTTAGTCCAAATCAACCGATCAAGAGTAATAAAGGTCGGAAATACTTGACTATTATAAAGCCACTTTTCAAATTACGTAAAGTTTCAGTAAGCACTGATAGTAGCCAACCTGATAAAACACATCAAGGAGAAGGTTTACCACTTATGAAAACATGGAAGAAGAATGTTGACTATGTATACTGGGACGATCCTAATGAATTAGTTGAAAGATTAAAGCTTTTGATTGCTTCAAAAGATGCTGGTAACACTGGGTTGGATAATGAAATAATTTCAATTATAGAAGAATTGCGTGAAAGCGGGATTATACCATAATAAATAGCTTGATTTTTTAAACATTCTTTCATTTCAACTTAATTGATAACACCTGTCAGTTCACAATAATGGACAAGTTTGGACATCACATTCATAAACGCTTGCGTTTACCAGATTTCATAGAAAACTTTGATAAGATTTTAATAAAAACCGAAAGTGGAGAATTTGATTTACATAATACCAGATTAACGGGTGTTACAATTCCATTTAAAAATTCTGATGCTGTTAACAAAGAGTACGTGGACAGACAAAATGAAATGTATATAAAGAAAGAAGAGATCGCAACAATAGTAAACAATTTAAAAGCAGTTGTCAAGGAACATTTTGATAATTTTATTGCAGAATTTTATTCAAAAACTGACTCAATAAAAGCTAAAAAATGAGTAAACTTCAAATTGTTGATGAAATTCATAAAACCGCACGCAAAAATTTTAATCGACGATCGGTATTCTTAAAGGGCATCGATGATTTATGGCAAGCAGATCTCATTGATTTTCAAAGTTTAAAAAGATATAACCGTGGCTACAAATATATTTTGGTGATAATAGATTGTTTTTCAAAGTTTTCTTGGGCTATCCCTGTTAAAACTAAAACCAAAACTGAAATCGCAAATGCATTTCATAGTGTTTTAGATAAAAGCCGCCGGAAACCCATTAATTTACAAACTGATATGGGCACTGAATTTAACAACAATGAATTTAAAAAAGTAACAGAAAAGTATAACATTAATCATTACTCTACATATTCTGTTAAAAAGGCTTCTATAGTTGAAAGACTAATAAGGACATTGAAAAACAAGTTGTATAAACTTTTTAGTTTCAATGGTAACTATAAATGGATTGGAGAGTCGTTGACAAGTGTCATTTCAACATATAATGACACAATACATCGAACAATAAATTATAAACCTAAAGATGTCAACCATTTAAACCAAACTGCAGTAATGAAAAATATTATGAAATTACAGAACACTTATAACAATAAGCATGTACAATCCAACAAACTAAAAGTCGGTGATCATGTTCGTATAAGTAAATATAAAAGCTGCTTCGAAAAAGGATATACTCCTAACTGGTCTACAGAATTGTTTTTAGTTAAAAATGTTTATCTTTCTGTACCAGTTACGTATTCTATAGAAGATTTGTACCACCAACCAATATTAGGACGTTTTTATGAGCAAGAACTTCTAAAAACCAACTGTCCAAACCTTTACCTTATTGAAAAAGTTATAAGAAAAAAGGGTAATAAACTCTTTGTCAAGTGGTTAGGTCTTTCAAGCAGTGAAAACACTTGGATCGATAAACAAGCGATATTATAATCCTGTATTATTAGATTTATAAAAATATAAAATTGAGAATGACAATAGATATGACTTCATTTATAATTCAGCTATGCGCGGCGGAGGTCTCGTGAATAGTATTATAAATAACTTACCATTTGAATTGCATTTACCCGGATATAATTATTGTGGACCTGGTACACAATTAAAGAAACGATTACTGAGAGGAGATAAAGGAGTTAATGAGCTTGATAACGCTTGTATGAGACACGATATTGCTTATAATAATTCAAACAATTTGGAAGATCGACACAAAGCCGATTTAGATCTCATAAATATGGCAAAGCAGAGAATGAAATCAAAAAACGCAGGAACAGGTGAAAAACTGGCATCGTGGCTTGTGAACAAAGCGATGAAAACAAAGGTTAAGTACGGTGCAGGCGGGAGATCATTCAAGTCGATGGTTTCAAAAATACATAATAAACTGAAAAAGTCAAAACCAAGAAGTGATGCTGCAGCAATAAAAGAAGCTTATTCTGCAGCTAAAAAACTCATAAAGAATAAGAAAAAAGTTCACGTGCCTCGTGTTATACCGTTACCGAAAACAGGTGGTATTTTACCACTCATTCCAATATTCGCTGGACTATCCGCATTGGGTGCACTGGCTGGAGGTGCAGCGGGAATAACGAAGGCTGTAAACGATCATAAATCAGCTAAGAAGAATTTAGAAGAAGCTCAACGTCATAATAGAATGATAGAATCGATTGCTCTAGGAAAAGGCCTGTATATAAAACCTTACAAGACAGGAAATGGTCTTTTTGTAAATAAATCAAAAAACTAATGAAAAGGCTACCCAGACGCGCACTTACTGATATCGACATATTAGAATATGCTAATCAACATATTCCATACTTTAGGGGTGTTTTCATGAGAAACAAACTACCATCAAAATCGAAAGATATTGAGTGTGGGATCGTCAATTTAGATAGTTCAGAAAATGATGGAACTCATTGGGTAGCCTACGTAAAACTATTCAAAAATTGTGAATATTTTGATAGTTTTGGTGATTTAAAGCCTCCGTTGGAGTTGGCTGAGTACTTAAAATATCGCATCACGTATAATTATTGTAGATATCAAGACTTTAACACGTCTAATTGTGGACATTTATGTTTGAAGTTTCTACAAACGTTTTGGAAAGAGGAGTTAGGCGATAAGTATGAGATTCTAAGAACTTATAATATTAAGTGTATGGATCGTTAACTTATATTATTATTAGTTTAGACTTTTTTAAATAAATATTGATTTTCACTATATATTTATAAAATTGTTTTAATTACGTTCATTTGCAAAATGTCTTTCACGTTGTCTATAACAGGTAATACCTCGATTTTATCTTCCACTTTTTATCCACCATTGCAATTCGATGGTCAATACGAATGTGCTCTGTTGTATTTGTCAACATTCAATTCGATACCTAACATTGATAAACGAAATAACAAATTTTATTATGACAACAATGAAGTCTTGGAAATACCAGAAGGTGCTTACGAACTCCAAGATATTTCGGATTATTTAAAATCAAACGTAAAAAATGGAACAAACATAAATTTATTTTGTAACAACAACACGTTGAAAACTTTCCTATATTGTTCTAAAAACATACATTTCAACAAAAATGATTCTCTTGGAAAATTATTAGGGTTTGATAAACAAACTCTTAGAGCCAATATAATACACGAGTCGCAGCTTCCAGTCAACATTTTATCTACAACAGTGGTGAGAATCGAATGTGATATAGTAAGCGGATCATATATTAATGGAAAATCAAGCCACATTATTCATGAATTTGCACCAAACGTCCCACCAGGATATCGAATAATAGAAGTACCAAAAAACATAATTTATTTTCCTATCAATCAAAACAACATAAGTTCTATAAATATCAGATTGTTAGACGTAAATAATAATTTGATAAATCTACGAGGGGAAGAAGTTCAATTGTATATGCATATCAGGAAAAATGATAGACTTTAATAAATACACCAATAATACTACAAAACATATCAGTACCAATCGATCTATTAGAAAAGAAACAACTAAGAAAAGAATTAAAATTACCAAAGAAAATAAACAGTTCTTAAAATTGATCGGGCTACTAAAATGAATATCTTAGATATAACAAGTTCACCAGCATACGATAATACCATAGATGGTATAGAATATCATTCGTATAAGCCTTACATAACAAGTTTCAACAGAAATGATGAAATTCGCATCCCTATCAACCAACAGGATTTACACATCTTACCATCAGCAAGTACCCTGTATATAGAAGGAACTGTAAATATTGTTAAAAGTGCTACAAAGGAAAAAGTTAATGCTATGGAATTCACGAATAATCCAATACTTTTTCTGTTCCAAGATATTCGTTATGAACTCAACGGAGTGAAAATCGATAAAGTAAAAAATGCAGGAATCACGACAACAATGAAAAATTTGCTATCTTTGAATGAAAGCGAAGCTAAGATAGCTAAGGCTTGGGGTTGGGATATAAATGGAACAAAGACAACCCACGGCGGAAACTTTTGTTGTTCTATACCACTGAGCAACATTTTAGGCTTTGCTGAAGATTATAAAAAAATTATTATGAACTGCAAACATGAACTAATATTATTACGCAGTAATACAGATTTAAATTCTTTAAAAATTCCGACTGGTGAAATCCTTGAAGATATAATCATTCATAAATTAGTTTGGCGTGTTCCACATATCAAAGTGTCTGACAAAGCAAAACTACATTTATTGAAAGTATTAGAAAAGGATCGTCCTATTCATTTTGCTTTTAGAAATTGGGATTTATATGAGTATCCGTTATTACCAAGAACGACAAAGCATACTTGGTCAATTAAAACGTCCTCACAGATTGAAAAACCAAGATATGTTGTGTTAGGTTTGCAAACTAATAGAAAAAACTTGGTAGATAAAGACATTTCGCAATTTGATCATTGTAATTTGAGGAATGTCAAAGTTTATCTTAATTCTGTTTATTTTCCATATGAAAATTTGAATGTTAATTTTAAAAATCATAAATTCGCTCTGTTATATGAGCAATATGTCAGATTTCAACAATCTTATTACGGTCGTAAAAGCGAACCCCTACTCAGTCCATCTGCATTTCAAGAAAAAGCTCCATTGTTTGTAATCGATTGCTCTAGACAAAGTGAAAACCTTAAATCAGGCCCAGTAGTCAATGTACGTGTAGAGCTTGAATGTGACTCAGAAATACCAGATCACACCGCTGCGTATTGTCTCATTTTAAATGATTCTATCGTTGAATACAGACCGTTGTCTAATATAGTGAAGAAAATATCATAAATATGAATACCACAAGTGATTTTGTAATTGTAGATGTACAAGGATTTAAAGATAAAGAAAATAAATTTATCATAAAGGAATTTGCTATAATGAAAGAAGATTGTGACTTTTCGACACAAACTTATCTTGTGAAATCTCCATTTCATTTCAAATACTTATCGGAGCAAGAACGAAAACATGTACGATGGATTGAAAAAAATCGTCTAACTTGTCACTGGCGTGATGGTTACATCAGCTTTAGCGACTTCTTAAATATTGTAAGACCATACTTGAATATGAAAAAGGTTTTAACGAAAGGAACTGAGAAGGTCAAGTGGATTAAGGAATTGTGTGATAGTTGTGAAGTTATAGATATAGCAGAACTAGGATGTCCTAATTTTTTGAAATTATATACTGAATACGATATTTCTAATAATTCACATGTTCATAAAAGTATGCGAGCTTTAAAAAATATTATATGTATAAAAAAGTGGTTTTATGATAATAAAAATATTATTGATTTATGTGAAATGTTTAAATCATTGTAAATTTGATATTGATTATATGTAATTAAATTACAATATATTTTATTATATAATCCTGTTTACTTTTGTTTCATTTATATTACGTACCTAAATTAGGTAATACTGAAATAAAAGAAATATTTTTACAAGTTTTCTTTATTACGTGAAACAATTTACAAGTACAGTAATACTAATTATAAAACTACGATTCGTTGATGATCGTTTCTGAAATATTTTTTAACACTCTCTCCGTTTGTTCTAATATACTATCCACAAATTCTTTTACTACGTATTGAGCAGATACTATAACATCACTTTCATTTTCACTGTTTTCACCACTAATGTCTATTATTTTTATCTGTATTAACCGTCTTCCTTTGCACGGCTCGCGATTTAAAACAAACGATGATCGTCGTCGCATGTCACGTCGATTTTTAATAATTTCACATGATGTCTTCTTTGATTTCCGGTTTGGAGGTCTCTTTGGAGTTTTCTTAAAATTTATAACAGGTAAATTTTCATCAAAATCATCGTCCGGATTTTGCGCGCACTGCATGAAAAGATCTTGGGTGTTGATTCCAAAGAGTCCATCTTGTATTTCGATATCATTTCTAATTTCCAAGTCCGTCATTATCTGAGAAAACACATACACTTATTGCACAAATAGACAAAACGAAATAATTAGTTTGATGGCCTCGGTGGCGCGCCATGCAAATGCCTGACCGCAATGCAGAAGGCTGCGGATTCGATTTCCGTCGGGTGCAAATATTTATGATTAAAAATAAATATTTATACTAGGTCTGGGTGTCTTTCTATGTATAAAAAGTATGTATTTACAAAAAGTATGTAAATATATAGTATGTTTGTTATCTAGGACCCATAGTACAAGCCTAGTGCTTAGTCTGCCGTACTATATTTATTTAATAAGTTATAAACTTACCAACAAGTAAACAAGGTGTAATCTCTGCAACCTGATAGATAAGAATGAAGTTTAAAATATCAATGCACGTTTAAATTGATTTAATCTTGCTTATTATGACTTTTCGAGTTAGGTGTCAGTTTATTGAAGTTCTCATAGATCAGCAATGTCATGCACAGACTTGTTGGTCGTTGCACACCTGCATCGTTTAAAATATCAGTTTGCACTGGCATAGATTAAATCTTGCTTATTACGACTTTTGTAGACAGGTTTCAGTTAACAGAGGTTTTGCTAGATAAGCAATGCATGCACAGACCTGTTGTCTGATGCTTGCATCGATTGAGGTTTGATATTGGTTGTATAGATAAAATAAATAAAAAACAGTAATATATTCTATCAGATATTTATTGACTAAAAAAACTTACATATTTCCTTAAATACAAGAAACTTATTTACTAAAACTTATGTAGACATTTTAGTTAAGTAATACTTACCTAAATGTCTAAAAATATTTATTAACCAAAGTTCTATCGATAACATTTTAGAAAGTATATTCAAAATAACCATAAAGCAGGTACATAAAGTTATTACCTACAATACAAAAACTGCTTTACTAAAAATACGTAGACATTTAGGTAAGTATTACTTAACTAAAAGTCTACGTAATAAAGGTTCAAGTTTATATTTAAAATTAGATTTTTATGTTTCACCTATATTCAAAAAACAAGTAGGTTCTAGACACCGATAATGGAAATATGACCCCAGGCTCTAGTTGACAATTTATCACGAGAAATAAGCCGTTTATCATCGTTACTAGATAGAGCTATTTTATTAACAGAACGCGTGAAGATTTCATGTTTTATGCTGTTAAATAACACATTCTTCCTGCGTAATATTTCTCCAGTCAATAATGTATTTTTATAATCTAAGATATCTAGATCGCGTAGAACACATGATTTTACTCCCTTAGCCTTTTTAATTACAGTTTCAGTATTTTTAATACAGTATAATTTAGAACGTAACCCTACAAATTCTGTTATTATTTTTCCGCCCATTTCATCTTTAAAAAGACCTGGTACTTTTTTATTTATGATTGGCAATTCATGATAATTATCTTGAGAAAAATTGCTGGTATCGAAATATTTCAAAAATATATTTTTTAATTCTTGGTAGAAATTTTCGGTTTGTATATGATAAATAAAGCTATCTGTATCAGTATAACACATTCGCAACCGGTCTCCGTAGAAATGTTTAAAAATCTTATAGTGAAAATCATACATATGTGATTTTGATAACTCTAGGACCGTGAATCCTATATACAGTGGCTTATCTAAAATTATTCGATCTGGTTTTAATTGAATCGCTACCAAATTATCTGAAAATATAGAACAACTGTGAAACATGGGGCTTGCGATTAGTTTTTCAGCGGATTTTCTTTTTTTAGTTTTATTGTTTTCATCATTCCACTGATTTACCAATTCTACCTTTACCTTTTTTCGATTATTTTCTAATGTTTTTCCAAACACACTATTATTTAACAATTTAAAGAAGTCCTGTTCAAAAGATGATGAAGCTCTCTGCCGCAAACTTGTATTAAGATCAATGTATTGCTTTAAGTATGCGCTTTGACGAAACGTTATGGCACGATGTATTTTTTTCAATATCAAACCATGTTTTAAACATGTTTTTAAATGTACATAATGTATGACGTAATTAAATTTATCGTACAAATTAGGAATCAATTTTTCGTGCGTTCCACCAGGTGGAATATCCTTTTCAGGGCAGAATGGTAGATCATTGTGTAAGCAATGTAATGTCTTAGGATAAATAAGATCAACTTCCAAAATAAAACCAAACTCAGCATCATTTGATACACTATTTACATGTAATTTATCAATTTCCGATTGACTGAGCATTTTGAAATCTGACAAAGGCAGTGTTTGACACATGCTGTACCCGTAAAGATTATTGCAATCTATGTACATTATATACGACTCTGGGATCGATGGATTAAAGTCAGAAATAAATTGATTGTTTGCTTTAGCATATCTGTGCGAAGCCAAAACTACGCCTCCTCTTATACCTTTTTGTATCATGTCTACAATCGCAAAATCATCTATTAGTTCTAACTCAACGCCCGTCTTATAAAGCATAGCATCAAAAGACAAACTGGGTGCGGTTATGTAAAAAGCCGGATCTAAGTGATAGTAGTGTTTACAAGTTTTTCTAAATTTTTCGAATATGTCGGTTAACAATAAAACATCAGTTTTTAAATACAGATCAGTATACTGTCCTAAATTATTAATATTAAAATGTTTCCAAATTATTTGTGCGTGTTCGTAATCTTTATTCAATATATGCTCATTGTTCAAAGAACTATAAAACATTTCTTTACTAGGCAAAGATTGTTCGTTATAGCGTTCCCAAGAATTCATATACTCGTAAGGGTAAACGCCTTTCCGTGTTAGAAGAGCAAACTCAGTCTCGTCAGGAAAAGAACTACGTAAATGATTGAATTCATAGACTTTTATGGTTTTAGCTAGTTTTTCTAAGCTCGTTCCTAAAAATTTAAACGAATCTACAAATCGTAACTGAACAAACTCATTTTTCGAAATTGGAATAAATTTTGTAAAACATATATAATTTTCTTTTGTTTTAGGAATTATTTTTATGAAACCAGGGGCTTCACCAAGTTTCTTTATAAATAAATGACAATCATATCCTGCTAAATTATGAAAGAATATTGGTACAAACTTTGGAATTTTGTACTGTAAATTGCATATACTGTGGGCAGCTCCCCTGTAGCGCCCTGTCAAATGATCATGATCTCTTACTTTATCTCCATACAAAAAATTGTGACATATATGACAACGTAATGTAGTCTTAAAATCGATTGAATCATTTTCATTAAAAACAATTGGCACATTTTTTGATAATACTGCATGAATATCTCGAATATCTTTATAAAGAGAGGAAGTAAATTTATCGATACAATCGAGCCCACGATACATAACATATTTATTATAAGTCGGGTCAAAAGAACAGACTACTTTATATCCAAATGCTATTGGAATGTGTTTTTGTGTGGTACTAGTGTGAAGTTTTGGTTCTTGGTCATTTACATCTGTTAACATAGTTTCAAAATCTGCATAAACTACAAAAGGAATATCTTGTTTGCGCTCATAATTTTTGAACTTTATTACTGACCCCTTTTCAGGTAGAACTGTGACTATACCGTTACAGGTGTGATTTTCAAAGTTACTTTCTGAATCGAAAAATACCAAACAAGTGTCACAAAAGAAAATCTTTTTACAATGCTTAGAAATTTGAGCTCTCACAAGTCTTGATAAATTCTTAATAAGACAATAGTGTGACTTTGTATTATTTTCTAACAAAAGTAAGTGTATCGTTCTTTTATTTTTATGGCTTTCTGATTTATAAAGCGGACCTGTAATAGTTCTATTCTTTAATCCAAAGATAATGAAGCTTAATTTTGGATTATTTTCTTCAAATATTTTGATATCATTAAAAGTCACAGGAAATGACAGGTTTTTAGTGTTTAATTTATCTTGAAATTTTAGATATGCTGTAACTCTCTCAGGATGATTCTTTGGTGGATAAAGGGCTGCAAGTACTGACCAGAGAAAACAATATTCATCGTTATTTTGTACATTTACACACGCCTTTTTATTCTTAATGAATTGGGGTAGTTCAATGTGTGTGGAACCGTGAAGCGGTTGATATTTATTAATATTTATTTCTAAATGTAAGCAGTTAAGAAAACTCCAACCAGAGTCCTGTTCCTCAAATTGATCTTGTTTTGTACGAATTGTATTGATTACATTAGAATATAGAGTTTCAAAATCATAATTGCCATAAACAGGAATGTTCTTAGTAGAAAATGATTTAATCGATTGTTCATTATTTTTAAATAATAAAAAATTCGAAAACAGCTCAAAGTGAACCTTGAAACAAGTATGTTTCTTAATGCATTCATCTAAAAGAAACTTAACTTTGTTTTTTATGGAATCTAGAAATACTACCATAGAATGTTCAGTTACTGTGTGTTGCGCTAGTATTCTATAAGTTATTATTCGACTTTTAAATGCTGAAGCTACAATTTCGATGTTGTCAATATCGCTATACTTTTCACTAGAAGCATTTTGCTTATGATCATTACTTCGCAAATGACCTATCCATCGTCTACCACTAACAAATGTGTTACAATCCAAACAATATGGCATTGTATTAATTTTAATTATTTAATCTGATCTATTAAAGAAATCTAGCAATACTGTAGTAAGTTTGAAACAAAATACCATTTATATACCTTAGGTAAAAATTCTCATTTAAATTATCGTTAAAAATATTTGACTGTTATTCTTCCTAACCCTTTCGCACCCCTAAGTCCACTAACCACATTAATAATAATAATAAGACCCAATATGATGATACGCAAATGTGGATCAATCCGGTGTCTAAAACTCTACCGTTTTGAAGTTTGCGATGTCTAATCAACCACTTTAAGACTCATAAATCAATTACAATTTATAAAATGAATAACGATCTAACCAACTTATTATGAACAGAGGCACCTATAAAAGAAGGTGAGTCTCTAATGTCAAGCTTTACAATACACTCAAATTTAAAATACAAAAAAAAAAAAACAAAGTGATCAGCGTTATAAAAATCTATTCTGATATAAGAAAAAAATGTTCTAAACGAAAAAGACAAAATTAATTATTTTTTGGTGGGTACAAAATTTAACAACAAGTACTTATTATTTGTTGTCAAATTTTGTTGGAGTGGAATTTTCGAAAAGTTTGTATGTTGTTGTTAATAACTCCTGTAATATCCACCACTCACGGGTATTTTCATCAGTCCGAAGTTTGACTGATGATATCGCTTTTTTATAACGCTGATCAGGCGGTGAATTTTGATAATCAAGTGTATTGTAGAGCTTGAGCTCTAAGTAATAATCACCTTCAGTTATTGTTGCGGTGCGTCTGGTTTGGCCGCCTGACACGCGCATGCAAAAAGATGACACGTCGACGTCAACGCGGCCGCTTGTTTTATTTTTCTTGGCTGACGACGCTTCGTCCTCCGCCTTTATTAACGAAAAAATATCTTTCTTTCGTTCAGTCCTGAAAGTAAACATGAAATTTAAATACCTAAGAATAATACTCTATCACCTTTACGCACCTAGTGTCTTGGGGTCAGATTTAACTAAGTAATCACTTTACACAACAATAAATAGTTCCTCTCGGAAATAGACGCAAACCGTAGCTTCTTTTTAATTATCATAGCAAAAACTTTATAACTCGATGCTGTGCAGCAATATATTTTGTCTTGACGAAATTGACAACTATTTCATCATTTTATTTGATTTGAAGTGGTTAATACATATACAGGATGAACTATTTCGATGGGCTTTCAGGGATATCCTAAACTATAAGTGATATCAAAAATGGTGAAAAAAGTTGTTTCCCGATTTTGATAAACCAAAAATTGTGTTATTATATTTTTGAAAATTGATTACCTTATCTTTGCAAAAAACCTATGTTATATGGTTAATCAATAGGAATTATGTTTTTAATAAAATACTTATTGTTTAGGATATTCCCTCAATGTCCATCGAATTGGTTCACCCTGTATAAAAACGAACGTCAATGATTTTGAATTTAGCTTGTACAATAAATATTCATCCTTTTGACTAATTAAACATTAATATAAATGAATAAAGCGTACTTACCAAGGAAACTCCTCCGAATCTGGGGGTGTTATCAGTGCCCTTGGACGTTTTGCTAAAGCCGCTGCGTTGGACACTGGCGCAATCTTGGGTTTCGATGGTTTTCGAATCTTCGGTGCTGACACCGAACCTTCGTTTTTGTCAGCCTCGAACCTGAAAATAAACACAATAATTAATAAAATATTAAAATACTAGTTGCGCCTGCGGTTTCGCCCGCGTAAGTTTTGATCCTTGGAATTATCGCGGGGAAAAAACCTTTGCGTCGTTTTTAAGATCTAAGCATACATAAAGACAGACAGACAGAGGGAAGCGACTCTGTTTTATACTTGGTAAAGATTAATAATGTACGTAGGTACTTTGGTATGAAATATACAAAAACAATACTTACACAAACGGTGTACTTTTGCGCTTGGATAAAGATGACTTTGGCGCCTTCGTCGTCTTCGCAGGTGGTGGCTGTGGCGGCGACAGGGCAGGCTCGTAACAATCTGAGTCAATGTAAGACCTACAAGAAAAGAAAAAAACATATTCAATCGTAAACATGTTAAACGTCCTCAACGAAATTTAGTGCAAGATGGTCTTATTGACACAACAAGAAAAAAAAAAAACACTCACTACTCACATTGTTGATATTGTTGGTATATCACCAAGTAATTATGGAGCAGACTAGCAGCGCTGGGTCTTTGCAGACAGGAACCACTGGGTGAGTCTTCTAAGTAAGAACCACCAGAGCGTAGTCTTGATTGGCAGGAACCACCAGGGCTCAGTCTTCGTAGGCTTGATTGCTTGAAAACGACTTGACTGCACTTGTAGAAATGTGACTGATGTTGTCCATTCCTCGATATTATATAGTCAATAAATTGTTTGTGTCAGCAATTCAATTTCAATCCAAAAGGAATTAACTCCGAATCAAACTCTGATTCTTATGTTAATTATAGTTAAGTTATTTATTGTTATCATGAGTGATTTTTTAATCAATTTCAGACCTTATTACATTCACCTAATGACAGGAATAAAGCGTGGGAAACATCAAGATCGACGACTTTGTTCTCAATTGACGTAATTGTCATTTTACTGAAATAAGTTTAGAACGCATTTCAATACAGCTTTCTCGACTAGTGTAGATAACGTTTTGATACCTCGCTAAACATTTTTGATACACCAAAGAAATTAATGTTTTGAAAGAATTATTAAACCTCCTCAACGAAATATACCTACTTATCAGACACGAAATTAAATCAAAACGTAGCGGTTAAGGCGTGTAAAGATAACAGACAGACATATTTTGAAATATATTGTGTAAATATATTAGTGGTAAAAAGATTTCAGTTTTCAGATTTCATCATTCATCAAATTTCAGAGGATAAAAACCTTTAAACCATTGAACTACAAAAAAAAAAATAGCTATTACCATACTTACATATGAAATATATTTTTTTTTTTTTGCTGTCCTGAAAGTTTGTATTTGTCCCTTACCTCATTTGAGATAAAAGTCGTCGATTTATGTTGTAGTCAAAGTGTAAAATAATTTATGGAGTAATCATTTATACTTTTCTATCTCTTAATAAGTAAAAACAAAAATATAATATTATGTTGTAAAATTAATACTTAGTACGACACTACCAATACAGGGTTTTATTACGTGTTCAGTTCAAATTTAACTTTATCGATACCTACTAATACAAATTAATATCCCACTTGTGAAAGATGATGATGATGATGAGTTAGATGTATGTTTGTTTATATGTTTGGAATGGACAACATCAGTCTATATGTTAGCTGGAGATCTGGATTAACTCAAAAACCTCGATCCGATATATTTTTTTATCCTGATATCTATAGAATTGAGAGTTATGAGAGTGAAACCGCATAATACTGTTAGTTTGTTAAAAATTAATACCTACTACATAATATTTTATAATTATTCAAATCATAATTTAGTCAAATTTTAAAAGCACTAGTTTTAAATTTACTGCAACATACATAAAATGATCCTTTTAATGTTGTAAATACACTTCTTATCGCAGGAATTGTGCTGACAAAGTTTACCTAGAATGCAGGTTGTTTACTTGTTACTACATGAACGTAATTTACCTAGTTAGTTTATTTGAAATATGATTTGCCTGTTTGCTCAACCGTATGTATGACTTATTAGCGATAGCCTACTCTTTGAATTAATCATAATACTTCGTTCAGGTTTTTATGAACTGGGACACATCAAATTATTGTATGTTTTTGGGACACAAAATCTGAGCGAACAGCGAAGATTTTTGTCCATAAACATACAATAATTACCTACTGACTCGTTTCCGCACCTTAAGTCTTCAAAGTAAGTACTTTGATTTTGAAGCCTTCCGTGACAAAAGTAGGTAGCGATAGGCTCCAAAAATCAATATTCCCCAAACGCTCCCAAACTATTGCCATTTAAGTCCACGACCTATAGCGACTCGTTTCCGCGCCTTAAGTCTTCAAAGTAAGTACTTTGATTTTGAAGCCTTCCGTGACAATAGTAGCGATAGGCTCCAAAAATCAATATTCCCCAAACGCTCCCAAACTATTGCCATTTAAGTCCACGACCTATAGCGACTCGTTTCCGCACCTTAAGTCTTCAAAGTAAGTACTTTGATATTGAAGCCTTCCGTGACAATAGTAGCGATAGGCTCCAAAAATCAATATTCCCCAAACGCTCCCAAACTATTGCCATTTAAGTCCACGACCTATAGCGACTCGTTTCCGCACCTTAAGTCTTCAAAGTAAGTACTTTGATTTTGAAGCCTTCCGTGACAATAGTAGCGATAGGCTCCAAAAATCAATATTCCCCAAACGGTCCCAAACTATTGCCATTTAAGTCCACGACCTATAGCGACTCGTTTCCGCACCTTAAGTCTTCAAAGTAAGTACTTTGATTTTGAAGCCTTCCGTGACAATAGTAGCGATAGGCTCCAAAAATCAATATTCCCCAAACGCTCCCAAACTATTGTCATTTAAGTCCACGACCTATAGCGACTCGTTTCCGCACCTTAAGTCTTCAAAGTAAGTACTTTGATATTGAAGCCTTCCGTGACAATAGTAGCGATAGGCTCCAAAAATCAATATTCCCCAAACGCTCCCAAAATATTGCCATTTAAGTCCACGACCTATAGCGACTCGTTTCCGCACCTTAAGTCTTCAAAGTAAGTACTTTGATTTTGAAGCCTTCCGTGACAATAGTAGCGATAGGCTCCACAAATCAATATTCCCCAAACGCTCCCAAACTATTGCCATTTAAGTCCACGACCTATAGCGACTCTTTTCCGCACCTTAAGTCTTCAAAGTAAGTAATTTGATTTTGAAGCCTTCCGTGACAATAGTAGCGATAGGCTCCGAAAATCAATATTCCCCAAACGCTCCCAAACTATTGCCATTTAAGTCCACGACCTACAGCGACTCGTTTCCGCACCTTAAGTCTACAAAGTAAGTACTTTGATTTTGAAGCCTTCCGTGACAATAGTAGCGATAGGCTCCAAAAATCAATATTCCCCAAACGCTCCCAAACTATTGCCATTTAAGTCCACGACCTATAGCGACTCGTTTCCGCACCTTAAGTCTTCAAAGTAAGTACTTTGATTTTGAAGCCTTCCGTGACAAAAGTAGGTAGCGATAGGCTCCAAAAATCAATATTCCCCAAACGCTCCCAAACTATTGCCATTTAAGTCCACGACCTATAGCGACTCGTTTCCGCGCCTTAAGTCTTCAAAGTAAGTACTTTGATTTTGAAGCCTTCCGTGACAATAGTAGCGATAGGCTCCAAAAATCAATATTCCCCAAACGCTCCCAAACTATTGCCATTTAAGTCCACGACCTATAGCGACTCGTTTCCGCACCTTAAGTCTTCAAAGTAAGTACTTTGATATTGAAGCCTTCCGTGACAATAGTAGCGATAGGCTCCAAAAATCAATATTCCCCAAACGCTCCCAAACTATTGCCATTTAAGTCCACGACCTATAGCGACTCGTTTCCGCACCTTAAGTCTTCAAAGTAAGTACTTTGATTTTGAAGCCTTCCGTGACAATAGTAGCGATAGGCTCCAAAAATCAATATTCCCCAAACGGTCCCAAACTATTGCCATTTAAGTCCACGACCTATAGCGACTCGTTTCCGCACCTTAAGTCTTCAAAGTAAGTACTTTGATTTTGAAGCCTTCCGTGACAATAGTAGCGATAGGCTCCAAAAATCAATATTCCCCAAACGCTCCCAAACTATTGTCATTTAAGTCCACGACCTATAGCGACTCGTTTCCGCACCTTAAGTCTTCAAAGTAAGTACTTTGATATTGAAGCCTTCCGTGACAATAGTAGCGATAGGCTCCAAAAATCAATATTCCCCAAACGCTCCCAAAATATTGCCATTTAAGTCCACGACCTATAGCGACTCGTTTCCGCACCTTAAGTCTTCAAAGTAAGTACTTTGATTTTGAAGCCTTCCGTGACAATAGTAGCGATAGGCTCCACAAATCAATATTCCCCAAACGCTCCCAAACTATTGCCATTTAAGTCCACGACCTATAGCGACTCTTTTCCGCACCTTAAGTCTTCAAAGTAAGTAATTTGATTTTGAAGCCTTCCGTGACAATAGTAGCGATAGGCTCCGAAAATCAATATTCCCCAAACGCTCCCAAACTATTGCCATTTAAGTCCACGACCTACAGCGACTCGTTTCCGCACCTTAAGTCTACAAAGTAAGTACTTTGATTTTGAAGCCTTCCGTGACAATAGTAGCGATAGGCTCCAAAAATCAATATTCCCCAAACGCTCCCAAACTATTGCCATTTAAGTCCACGACCTATAGCGACTCGTTTCCGCACCTTAAGTCTTCAAAGTAAGTACTTTGATTTTGAAGCCTTCCGTGACAAAAGTAGGTAGCGATAGGCTCCAAAAATCAATATTCCCCAAACGCTCCCAAACTATTGCCATTTAAGTCCACGACCTATAGCGACTCGTTTCCGCACCTTAAGTCTTCAAAGTAAGTACTTTGATTTTGAAGCCTTCCGTGACAATAGTAGGTAGCGATAGGCTCCGAAAATCAATATTCCCCAAACGCTCCCAAACTATTGCCATTTAAGTCCACGACCTATAGCGACTTGTTTCCACACCTTAAGTCTTCAAAGTAAGTACTTTGATTTTGAAGCCTTCCGTGACAATAGTAGCGATAGGCTCCAAAAATCAATATTCCCCAAACGCTCCCAAACTATTGCCATTTAAGTCCACGACTTATAGCGACTCGTTTCCGCGCCTTAAGTCTTCAAAGTAAGTACTTTGATTTTGAAGCCTTCCGCGACAATAGTAGCGATAGGCTCCAAAAATCAATATTCCCCAAACGCTCCCAAACTATTGCCATTTAAGTCCAGGACCTATAGCGACTCGTTTCCGCACCTTAAGTCTTCAAAGTAAGTACTTTGATTTTGAAGCCTTCCGTGACAATAGTAGGTAGCGATAGGCTCCGAAAATCAATATTCCCCAAACGCTCCCAAACTATTGCCATTTAAGTCCACGACCTACAGCGACTCGTTTCCGCACCTTAAATCTTCAAAGTAAGTACTTTGATTTTGAAGCCTTCCGTGACAATAGTAGCGATAAGCTCCAAAAATCAATATTCCCCAAACGCTCCCAAACTATTGCCATTTAAGTCCACGACCTATAGCGACTCGTTTCCGCACCTTAAGTCTTCAAAGTAAGTACTTTGATTTTGAAGCCTTCCGTAACAATAGTAGCGATAGGCTCCAAAAATCAATATTCCCCAAACGCTCCCAAACTATTGCCATTTAAGTCCACGACCTATAGCGACTCGTTTCCGCACCTTAAGTCTTCAAAGTAAGTACTTTGATTTTGAAGCCTTCCGTGAAAATAGTAGGTAGCGATAGGCTCCAAAAATCAATACTCCCCAAACGCTCCCAAACTATTGCCATTTAAGTCCACGACCTATAGCGACTCGTTTCCGCACCTTAAGTCTTCAAAGTAAGTACTTTGATTTTGAAGCCTTCCGTGACAATAGTAGGTAGCGATAGGCTCCGAAAATCAATATTCCCCAAACGCTCCCAAACTATTGCCATTTAAGTCCACGACCTATAGCGACTCGTTTCCGCGCCTTAAGTCTTCAAAGTAAGTACTTTGATTTTGAAGCCTTCCGTGACAATAGTAGCGATAAGCTCCAAAAATCAAAATTCCCCAAACGCTCCCAAACTATTGCCATTTAAGTCCACGACCTATAGCGACTCGTTTCCGCACCTTAAGTCTTCAAAGTAAGTAACTTTGATTTTGAAGCCTTCCGTGACGATAGTAGGTAGCGATAGGCTCCGAAAATCAATATTCCCCAAACGCTCCCAAACTATTGCCATTTAAGTCCACGACCTATAGCGACTCGTTTCCGCGCCTTAAGTCTTCAAAGTAAGTACTTTAATTTTGAAGCCTTCCGTGACAATAGTAGCGATAGGCTCCAAAAATCAATATTCCCCAAACGCTCCCAAACTATTGCCATTTAAGTCCACGACCTATAGCGACTCGTTTCCGCACCTTAAGTCTTCAAAGTAAGTACTTTGATTTTGAAGCCTTCCGTGACAATAGTAGCGATAGGCTCAGAAAATCCATATTCTCCAAACGCTCCCAAACTATTGCCATTTAAGTCCACGACCTATAGCGACTCGTTTCCGCACCTTAAGTCTTCAAAGTAAGTACTTTGATTTTGAAGCCTTCCGTGACAATAGTAGCGATATGCTCCAAAAATCAATATTCCGCAAACGCTCCCAAACTATTGCCATTTAAGTCCACGACCTATAGCGACTCGTTTCCGCACCTTAAGTCTTCAAAGTAAGTACTTTGATTTTGAAGCCTTCCGTGACAATAGTAGCGATAGGCTCCAAAAATCAATATTCCCCAAACGCTCCCAAACTATTGCCATTTAAGTCCACGACCTATAGCGACTCGTTTCCGCACCTTAAGTCTTCAAAGTAAGTACTTTGATTTTGAAGCCTTCCGTGACAAAAGTAGGTAGCGATAGGCTCCAAAAATCAATATTCCCCAAACGCTCCCAAACTATTGCCATTTAAGTCCACGACCTATAGCGACTCGTTTCCGCGCCTTAAGTCTTCAAAGTAAGTACTTTGATTTTGAAGCCTTCCGTGACAATAGTGGGTAGCGATAGGCTCCGAAAATCAATATTCCCCAAACGCTCCCAAACTATTGCCATTTAAGTCCACGACCTACAGCGACTCGTTTCCGCACCTTAAGTCTACAAAGTAAGTACTTTGATTTTGAAGCCTTCCGTGACAATAGTAGCGATAAGCTCCAAAAATCAAAATTCCCCAAACGCTCCCAAACTATTGCCATTTAAGTCCACGACCTATAGCGACTCGTTCCCGCACCTTAAGTCTTCAAAGTAAGTACTTTGATTTTGAAGCCTTCCGTGACAATAGTAGGTAGCGATAGGCTCCGAAAATCAATATTCCCCAAACGCTCCCAAACTATTGCCATTTAAGTCCACGACCTATAGCGACTCGTTTCCGCGCCTTAAGTCTTCAAAGTAAGTACTTTGATTTTGAAGCCTTCCGTGACAATAGTAGCGATAGGCTCCAAAAATCAATATTCCCCAAACGCTCCCAAACTATTGCCATTTAAGTCCACGACCTACAGCGACTCGTTTCCGCACCTTAAGTCTTCAAAGTAAGTACTTTGATATTGAAGCCTTCCGTGACAATAGTAGCGATAGGCTCCAAAAATCAATATTCCCCAAACGCTCCCAAACTATTATCATTTAAGTCCACGACCTATAGCGACTCGTTTCCGCACCTTAAGTCTTCAAAGTAAGTACTTTGATATTGAAGCCTTCCGTGACAATAGTAGCGATAGGCTCCAAAAATCAATATTCCCCAAACGCTCCCAAACTATTGCCATTTAAGTCCACGACTTATAGCGACTCGTTTCCGCATCTTAAGTCTTTAAAGTAAGTATTTTCATTTTGAAGCCTTCCGTGACAATAGTAGCGATAGGCTCCAAAAATCAATATTCCCCAAACGCTCCCAAACTATTGCCATTTAAGTCCACGACCTATAGCGACTCGTTTCCGCACCTTAAGTCTTCAAAGTAAGTACTTTGATTTTGAAGCCTTCCGTGACAAAAGTAGGTAGCGAATAGCGATAGGCTCCAAAAATCAATATTCCCCAAACGCTCCCAAACTATTGCCATTTAAGTCCACGACCTATAGCGACTCGTTTCCGCGCCTTAAGTATTCAAAGTAAGTACTTTGATTTTGAAGCCTTCCGTGACAATAATAGCGATAGGCTCCAAAAATCAATATTCCCCAAACGCTCCCAAACTATTGCCATTTAAGTCCACGACCTATAGCGACTCGTTTCCGCGCCTTAAGTCTTCAAAGTAAGTACTTTGATTTTGAAGCCTTCCGTGACAATAGTAGCGATAGGCTCCAAAAATCAATATTCCCCAAACGCTCCCAAACTATTGCCATTTAAGTCCACGACCTATAGCGACTCGTTTCCGCGCCTTAAGTCTTCAAAGTAAGTACTTTGATTTTGAAGCCTTCCGTGACAATAGTAGCGATAGGCTCCAAAAATCAATATTCCCCAAACGCTCCCAAACTATTGCCATTTAAGTCCAGGACCTATAGCGACTCGTTTCCGCACCTTAAGTCTTCAAAGTAAGTACTTTGATTTTGAAGCCTTCCGTGACAATAGTAGGTAGCGATAGGCTCCGAAAATCAATATTCCCCAAACGCTCCCAAACTATTGCCATTTAAGTCCACGACCTACAGCGACTCGTTTCCGCACCTTAAATCTTCAAAGTAAGTACTTTGATTTTGAAGCCTTCCGTGACAATAGTAGCGATAAGCTCCAAAAATCAATATTCCCCAAACGCTCCCAAACTATTGCCATTTAAGTCCACGACCTATAGCGACTCGTTTCCGCACCTTAAGTCTTCAAAGTAAGTACTTTGATTTTGAAGCCTTCCGTAACAATAGTAGCGATAGGCTCCAAAAATCAATATTCCCCAAACGCTCCCAAACTATTGCCATTTAAGTCCACGACCTATAGCGACTCGTTTCCGCACCTTAAGTCTTCAAAGTAAGTACTTTGATTTTGAAGCCTTCCGTGAAAATAGTAGGTAGCGATAGGCTCCAAAAATCAATACTTCCCAAACGCTCCCAAACTATTGCCATTTAAGTCCACGACCTATAGCGACTCGTTTCCACGCCTTAAGTCTTCAAAGTAAGTACTTTGATTTTGAAGCCTTCTGTGACAATAGTAGCGATAGGCTCCAAAAATCAATATTCCCCAAACGCTCCCAAACTATTGCCATTTAAGTCCACGACCTATAGCGACTCGTTTCCGCGCCTTAAGTCTTCAAAGTAAGTACTTTGATTTTGAAGCCTTTAAATTAATTATTTTAGTGGGAGATAGTGGCAATGTGGACAGAAAAGAACTGATATCTTACTGTGACTCCCTTAACAATTTAAATGTAAACAAAATTGTAATGTTCACATTCCCCTACATAAAAAACATGCCAGAAGCAGAAAACCACAAAAGGTACATGCTAAATTGTATGTTACATACCATAGCATGTAATAACAATAAATTTGACCTCATTGATTCTAACTCTATAGTTAGTAATTATTATTATATGACAAAAGGTAAATACTACCTTAATAATAGGAGTAAACGACAGATAGCTTGTTCGCTATCCTATTTTTTAAATATTTCAGCCAAGAACTTGGCTAATAACCAGGCTGTCTCTATTGAGCAGTATGACATTTTGAATAGTGACATTTCTGATGAAAACCTTTCATCGAATAATTTAAATTACAATCTGAGACAATAGAGGTATCCTCTAGCTCATTAGTGGTAGAAAATAATAAGGACATTGCTCAATTTTTAATAGCATTGTCCAAAAAGTCAAATAATAATGGTTACCTAAATAAATGCCCTCAATCAAATAAAATAAAAAATAATACTAAAATTAATTGTAATATAAACCTGGTGCATCTAAACATTGATCGTTTGACAAAGGGCAAGATACTAACACTGGAATTATTCATGAACTCGGATAATATTGATATTGTATGTTTAACTGAGCATCACCTGCGGGCACACGAGCTCATGTTTAATTTCAGCAATCACCAGGTCGGTAGCGCATTCTGCAGAAAGAGCATGGCAAAGGGGGGATCTCTTGTCTTATTAA
Source organism: Idaea biselata (assembly GCA_958496205.1). Classification (NCBI taxonomy): domain Eukaryota; kingdom Metazoa; phylum Arthropoda; class Insecta; order Lepidoptera; family Geometridae; genus Idaea; species Idaea biselata. The sequence continues at coordinate 31,315,995 of OY292396.1, forward strand.
ATAAAAATTTAGTATTTAAAGAAAGAAAAGATGTTGTGTCTCTCTCTGTAGAGAGTGTCATAGAAATAGCTTGTGTGGAATTGGAGCAATTAATAGTGGCTAGTGTATACAGAAGGCCTGTTGATGATAATTTTAACGTATTTATTGAAGTACTTGATGCTTTGCTAGGAAAGTTATCTAATTCTAAGAAACAACTGGTTGTGTGTGGTGATTTTAATGTAAATCTCTTTAGAGTTTATTCTTTTTCAAATAAACTCCTAAATTTATACAACACATACAACCTGTCCAATGTCTTCCTGGAGCCTACTAGAGTAACGGATACCTCGGCAACATGTATTGATAATATCTATGTTTCTGAAAGTGTAAATGTAAACAGTAAATGTGTTTTTAAAAAAATTAAATTTGATCACTATGGTCAGTTAATAAATTTCGCCATCGTTATAAAACCTATACCTAAGAGGAAGATAACCTATGTACCAGTAACTTTAGCTCGTCTTGAGAAATTAAAAATAAATTTAACTAACATTATACCATTTCTTCCGTGTGAAATGGATCCAAATGTATTGTATAATAATTTCTTCTCGGTACTCAATGACCAATTTAAATCAATTTTCACTCCTCGAACAATGGTAGTTTCTAACAAACGCGAATTTAGTGACTGGGCAACAGTTGGAATCCATCGAAGTAGACAAAAACTATATGAGCTATATGCGGAAAGACAGTTCAATTTTTCAGAGGAGTTTAAGGTTTGTGTTAAAAACTATTCCAAAATATTTCACAGAGTATGTGTGCTTGCTAAATGTTTTTCCATTCAAACAAAAATCAAAAATAGCAATAATATAATTAAAGACTCTTGGAAAATTATAAATGCTGAAACAGGGAGAACCACAGCTAAAAATAGTACATTTAAATTAAAGATAGATAATAAGATAATCATTAATGATGTAGATGTTGCAAGCGAATTTGAATCCTTTTTCACAAGTATACCTATTACTTTGACAAAAACTTTGAACTCCTCAACCCCCATTGCAGAATCTTTGTTAAAAAGTCATGTACTCGAATGCAACACAAAATTTAAATTTCAACATGTAAGAAATCATGATATTATGGTAAGCCTTAAGCAAATAAATCTGAAGAAGACTAAAGATCTATGGGGGATCTCCGTGCCTATTGTAAAGTCTATTATTGAACATATTGTGCCAGATTTAGTCATGATTTTCAATAGGTGTATTGACTGTGGTGTATTTCCTGATCTAATGAAATTAAGTAAAATTACTCCCTTATTTAAATCGGGTAGTACGTCAGATCCCACTAATTTTAGACCAATTTCTGTACTACCATCACTTAGTAAAATCTTTGAAAAAATTATTTTAAACCAACTTTTAAAACATTTTCATGATAATAATATTCTCCACAATAAACAGTTCGGTTTCAGTAAGGGACGTTCAACTACTGATGCAGGTATTGCATTACTTCAAAGTATATATAAAGCCTGGGAGGAGTCACACGATGCCTATGGGGTGTTCTGTGACTTATCCAAGGCATTTGATTGCGTTAAACATGATACATTGATCATGAAACTACATCACTATGGTATTAAAGATAGCGCTCTGGATCTTATTTCCTCCTATTTGAGCAATAGGGTTCAGTGTGTCGATGTCAACGGAAAACGATCCCCCGGCTCTCCTGTAACAATGGGGGTTCCTCAAGGATCCATATTAGGACCATTCCTGTTTTTAGTTTATATTAATGACCTACCTTACCTAGTAAGGGACAAACATGAGATAGTATTGTTTGCAGATGATACCTCATTGGTATTTAAAGTTAAAAGACGCCAATCAAATATAGACGACGTGAACAATGCTCTCTCTAAAATAGTATATTGGTTCAATACCAATAATCTTTTACTGAATGGATCCAAAACAAAATGTATTAAATTCACACTTCCTAATGTTAAACATGTTAAAACTGTAGTGAAAATTAATAACGAGGAAGTCGAAAAGGTTGAGAAGGCTGTCTTTCTAGGTATAACTCTAGACTCTAAGCTTCAATGGGGCCCACATGTGAAAGCTTTGTCCGCTAGACTAAGTTCTGCAGCTTACGCTGTTAAGAAAATTCGTGAATTCACAGATATTAAGACTGCCCGCCTGGTCTATTTCGGCTACTTCCACAGCATTATGTCATATGGCATCCTGCTGTGGGGGTGTGCTGCAGATATTAAGGATATCTTCATTTTACAGAAGAGAGCGGTACGAGCTATCTACGGGTTGGGCCCTAGAGAATCACTTAGAGAAAAATTTAAAGAAATAAATATTTTAACAGTATATTCACAATATATTTACGAAAATCTTTTATACGTCCATAAAAATAAGGACAAGCTTGTTAAAAATCGGGACATACATTTATTTAATTTAAGAAATAAAGATGATCTAACTGTGCCCTGGAGTAGGCTCCAGAAAATAAACAGGTCCTTCTCTAGCTCATCTATGCTCTACTATAATAAGTTACCCAAGAATGTGTGTGACATGTCCATTAATAAATTTAAAACATATATTAAAAGCAAACTGTACAGGATGGCATACTATAATACATCGGATTATATTAACGATAAAAATCCATGGAAATGAATACTTTATTGAAAGACGGGGACAGACAGGGGCACGGTCGCGTTCGCGAATGCTTGGTTCGTTCGGCTCGGTTCGGTTCGTCCTGGGGCGTATTCATGGAGTTCTGTGGTAAAGTAGCAGGATAAGTTATGGAAAGGAGTAAATAGATGGTTCTACCTACGAATTTTATAATAAAATTCTAGAGTGTAGGAAAGGAATGCAAGGCTGGCACCACAGAACTCTGGTGGTGGGTCCCGGGGCGGTTTGGGCGGTGTTGGGCGGGTTGTGTGTTTGTGGATGAGATAGTGTTTAAGTATTTTTATTTTTTTTACTGTTTATTATTTTGTATATTATAACTTATTTGAACAGATAGACAGACAGACAGAGTTACTTTCGCTCTTGTAATGCTAGTAAGGATTATTATAGTAAGTATAGATTATTGCTCCAGTTCCACTTTTCTTCAATAATATTATATATGCGACAATGTAAATCACATGATTACTGCAAAAAAAAATATACAAAAAAAAACCCCATGAGTTTCTTGTGTCTTCTTCTCATGTCATGGAGGTCGCGATCCGAAGACACAGTAGAGTAGATTAAATAAAAAAAATGACATGTCAAAGAGATATCTTGCTAATATCCGAATGAATAAACGTACTTTGATTTTTGATTTTTTTTGATTTTTTCCGTGACAATAGTAGCGATAGGCTCCAAAAATCAATATTCCCCAAACGCTCCCAAACTATTGCCATTTAAGTCCACGACCTATAGCGACTCGTTTCCGCACCTTAAGTCTTCAAAGTAAGTACTTTGATTTTGAAGCCTTCCGTGACAAAAGTAGGTAGCGATAGGCTCCAAAAATCAATATTCCCCAAACGCTCCCAAACTATTGCCATTTAAGTCCACGACCTATAGCGACTCGTTTCCGCGCCTTAAGTCTTCAAAGTAAGTACTTTGATTTTGAAGCCTTCCGTGACCATAGTAGCGATAGGCTCAGAAAATCAATATTCCCCAAACGCTCCCAAACTATTGCCATTTAAGTCCACGACCTATAGCGACTCGTTTCCGCGCCTTAAGTCTTCAAAGTAAGTACTTTGATTTTGAAGCCTTCCGTGACAATAGTAGCGATAGGCTCCACAAATCAATATTCCCCAAACGCTCCCAAACTATTGCCATTTAAGTCCACGACCTATAGCGACTCTTTTCCGAACCTTAAGTCTTCAAAGTAAGTAATTTGATTTTGAAGCCTTCCGTGACAATAGTAGCGATAGGCTCCGAAAATCAATATTCCCCAAACGCTCCCAAACTATTGCCATTTAAGTCCACGACCTACAGCGACTCGTTTCCGCACCTTAAGTCTACAAAGTAAGTACTTTGATTTTGAAGCCTTCCGTGACAATAGTAGCGATAGGCTCCAAAAACCAATATTCCCCAAACGGTCCCAAACTATTGCCATTTAAGTCCACGACCTATAGCGACTCGTTTCCGCACCTTAAGTCTTCAAAGTAAGTACTTTGATTTTGAAGCCTTCCGTGACAATAGTAGCGATAGGCTCCAAAAATCAATATTCCCCAAACGCTCCCAAACTATTGCCATTTAAGTCCACGACCTATAGCGACTCGTTTCCGCGCCTTAAGTCTTCAAAGTAAGTACTTTAATTTTGAAGCCTTCCGTGACAATAGTAGCGATAGGCTCCAAAAATCAATATTCCCCAAACGCTCCCAAACTATTGCCATTTAAGTCCACGACCTATAGCGACTCGTTTCCGCACCTTAAGTCTTCAAAGTAAGTACTTTGATTTTGAAGCCTTCCGTGACAATAGTAGCGATAGGCTCCACAAATCAATATTCCCCAAACGCTCCCAAACTATTGCCATTTAAGTCCACGACCTATAGCGACTCTTTTCCGCACCTTAAGTCTTCAAAGTAAGTAATTTGATTTTGAAGCCTTCCGTGATAATAGTAGCGATAGGCTCCGAAAATCAATATTCCCCAAACGCTCCCAAACTATTGCCATTTAAGTCCACGACCTACAGCGACTCGTTTCCGCACCTTAAGTCTACAAAGTAAGTACTTTGATTTTGAAGCCTTCCGTGACAATAGTAGCGATAGGCTCCAAAAATCAATATTCCCCAAACGCTCCCAAACTATTGCCATTTAAGTCCACGACCTATAGCGACTCGTTTCCGCACCTTAAGTCTTCAAAGTAAGTACTTTGATTTTGAAGCCTTCCGTGACAATAGTAGCGATAAGCTCCAAAAATCAAAATTCCCCAAACGCTCCCAAACTATTGCCATTTAAGTCCACGACCTATAGCGACTCGTTTCCGCACCTTAAGTCTTCAAAGTAAGTACTTTGATTTTGAAGCCTTCCGTGACAATAGTAGGTAGCGATAGGCTCCGAAAATCAATATTCCCCAAACGCTCCCAAACTATTGCCATTTAAGTCCACGACCTATAGCGACTTGTTTCCACACCTTAAGTCTTCAAAGTAAGTACTTTGATTTTGAAGCCTTCCGTGACAATAGTAGCGATAGGCTCCAAAAATCAATATTCCCCAAACGCTCCCAAACTATTGCCATTTAAGTCCACGACCTATAGCGACTCGTTTCCGCGCCTTAAGTCTTCAAAGTAAGTACTTTGATTTTGAAGCCTTCCGTGACAATAGTAGGTAGCGATAGGCTCCGAAAATCAATATTCCCCAAACGCTCCCAAACTATTGCCATTTAAGTCCACGACCTATAGCGACTCGTTTCCGCACCTTAAAGTCTTCAAAGTAAGTACTTTGATTTTGAAGCCTTCCGTGACAATAGTAGCGATAGGCTCCAAAAATCAATATTCCCCAAACGCTCCCAAACTATTGCCATTTAAGTCCACGACCTATAGCGACTCGTTTCGGGCAGTATGGTTTCCGCCCCGGTCATGGTACCATGGACCCTGTTTTCGCCCTAAGGATCGTTATGGAGAAATACAGATCGAAGAATACGCCTCTGCATTTTCTGTTCCTGGACTTGCAGAAGGCCTTCGACTGTGTTCCTCGCGTGATGATCTGGTGGGCGCTGCGGTCCAAAGGGGTGCCTGAAACTTATATTGAAACCATCAGGGACATGTACCGAAATTCCGATTCAGTGGTGCGAACTGCTGTTGGTGACACTAAATCTTTCCCCATTACAGTCGGAGTCCACCAAGGATCCGTCCTAAGTCCGTTTCTGTTTAGCGTAATACTGGACGCACTGTCCGTAATCATCCGAGACGCACACGAGCAGCCCCCGTGGATGCTCATGTATGCTGATGATATTGCGCTAGCGGACTCGGATAAGGGGCGGCTTGGAACGCGTGTAAATGCGTGGAAAGAGTCACTTGAGAACGGCGGTTTGCAACTCAACGTAGCAAAGACCGAATACTTGGCTAGCAATACCACAGATCCCACACCTGTCTGCGTAGACGGTCACATGGTCGAGCGGACACACCAGTTTAAGTACTTGGGATCTGTGCTTCACGAGTCCGGCGACATCGATTGTGACGTCAAGTCCCGCATTTCGGCAGCTTGGGCCAAGTGGCGAGAGGTAACTGGTGTCATCTGTGACCCGAAAATGCCGGTTAAACTGAAGGGACAGGTCTATAAAACGATCATTAGACCTGTCCTTTTGTATGGTAGTGAGGCGTGGCCATTGCTTGAGCGACATAAGCAGGAGCTGCGTGTCACGGAGATGAAGATGCTGCGCTGGATGTGTGGAGTGACGCGAAAAGACCGCGTCAGAAACTCCCGCATCAGGGGCAGCCTTCATGTCCGAGACATTGCAGACAAACTGCAAGAATGCCGCTTACGGTGGTACGGCCACGTTCTACGGAAACCGGCTAGTTACGTGGGAAACAAATGTCTTGCTATGGCGCCTCCGCCCGGCCGCGGCAGATTGGGAAGACCCAAGAAGTGCTGGCTTGATGTTGTAAGATCGGATATGCGTGCTAATGGCCTCACTACACGGGATGCCGAATATCGTGCGAAGTGGAGACGTAAAAGTAGGAAAGCGAACCCCGGGCTCTCGAGAGAGATGCAACCGGGAACAACGCTCGGATGATGATGATGATGATGAACGCGCTAATCTCAGGAACCACTGGTCCGATTAGAAAAATTCTTTCGGGGTTGGATAGTCCATTTATTGAGGAAGGCTATAGGCTACTTTTGATCCCGATATTCCCACGGGATCGGGACTTATGCGGGTGAAACCGCGGGGAGCTGCTAGTTATTACTATTATAAAGCGGAAGAGTTTGTTTGTTTTTTTGTTTGTTTGAACGCGCTAATCTCAGGAACCACTGGTCCGATTTGAAAAATTCTTTCGGCGTTGGATAGTCCATTTGTTGAGGAAGGCTATAGGCTACTTTTGATCCCGATATTCCCACAGGATCGGGACTTATGCGGGTGAAACCGCGGGGAGCTGCTAGTAACTATTATAAAGCCCAACTAAATACCTAACTAAACTACCTACCTGTACCTAACTAAATTTAGCACGCTAGACAAATCATCGGGATTTATGGCCTGCATATTGTTTTATAAGCTAATTTTAAGTTGTTATAAATAAATAAAAAAAAAAAAAAAAAAGCGGAAGAGTTTGTTTGTTTGTTTGTTTGAACGCGCTAATCTCAGGAACCACTGGTGCGATTTGAAAAATTCTTTCGGTGTTGGATAGTCCATTTATTGAGGAAGGCTATACCTAGGCTATTTTTGATCCCGATATTCCCACGGGATCGGGACTTATGCGGGTGAAACTGCGGGGAGCTGCTAGTTACTTATAAAAAAACATGGAACTAAATAAATAAATTGAAACATGACATAACAATGTTGCTCCAAGTTTCAAACTCTAAGCTTTGTTTCTAACCCGTTCCGTGATATGACTCTATTCTCATTTTACTACAAAACTATAAAACTTGAACGAATCGTGTTGAACCGAACTGTTACGAAGTAGGTAGATACTAGAGATGGGCCGACTAGGGGTTCTGCCGACTAGCAGACTAGCCGACTAGTCGGTTCCAAATGCAAATCATTATAATTCCGAGATATTTGGGTTGATCATGATCACTCGGCGATTGTTCTTATTTTTGGAAAAAATTACAAGCTGTAGCGAAACTTACAAAAATGCTTGAAATTAAAATAAAAAAAATCGAAAATTTTTAAATGGAGCTGAGGCATAGTCATGCCATTTTAGATGTATGATGTACTTCGGCTTTAATGTGTTACGTATAATATAACGTGTTTTTTAATGTTTTTCTCACTACAACTTACTGTACTTCTATTTCAATACATATTAGTTTTATTGCATAATTGTTAGTTGCCGACTAGTCGGCACCTACCGACTAGCTAGTTAAATTGCCGGCTTTCCCGACTAGTCGGCCCATCACACTAGTAGATACTGTTCCGTTGGAATTTGCTTTAAATTTCAGATGCTTGTGGTTAATTTCTAGTTAGTTTTGAATGAAGCGACTTTGTAACTAAAGTATGTAGGTACTCACTCAACTAAATTAATTACAACAAATTTATTCAAATATGTAACTTAGTATGTGAGATGTTCATGTAAATATAACGATCGTACTGTTTTTTTTTTATTATTTAATCCTATTATAAATTTAAAAAAATGAGTTTGTTAATAATTAGAACTTTACAGGTCTCTTCTCCATGATTGATTGAAGGAATTCAGGATTGTCCGTCCTGAAGAAAAGACCTGTAAAGGTCAAAGGTTTTCACAGGACCGAAAGGCTCTTACAGCGGAAAAAAACCTAAAAATAAAATCAACCGTTCATTACAAAAGAGAATTTAAGCTTAAAATGTTACAGTTAAGTTAGTTAGGTTTCAGATAAGGGTTGATAGATCACATGGTAACCCCGTTTCGCGTGCGGACTATGTATTCATCACTTTAGATAAGAAATAGCGCAGAACGCAGGTGAAATAGTCGAGTTATTTAACTTAACTGCTACACGCGAATATTATGTTGATTAGGTTTGTAATTTATCGAAGGAACTGCCTTTCCATTGCAGAGATAATTTGGTTTTTGCAAGCTTTTATTTAACTTGTAATGTACATAGGTATGAAGTTAACCAATGTAACTATGTATGAGTGTAAAAAGGACCCAGGAGTCGTATTTTTGAACAGCTAGAAAACTCTAAAGGTTAAAAAAATATCATTCTTTTGCATACGCATTCAATTCCAGTGGCTAAAGGAGACCAAAAGGGGTTTCTAGGCGGGAGATTTGCGACGAATAGCTAATAACGCAGAAAAAAAGCGCCAATCAAATCAAATCAAATATATTTATTCTTTAAGAACGATGTAGAAGTTACATGAACGTTTAGAAATGTCGAGATTTTACTGTGGTTTTGGAATGCGTGGGCTTGTATAGAAAGCTATGTGTTGCATTATTTGGCGGTTTCAGACCTTCGGGAAAACGCAGGCGTTTTTTATCGCAGTGCGTACTAAGCCTTAACATACAAAAAACTTCCTCATAATAATAACATCAAAGTAAAGTCAGTACAAGTTAGCAACTTTTCAAAACAAACTCTAAGCTATAAGATAAAATATAAGTTAAAATTTAAAACCTTTCTACTTCGTTGCGTCTCGCTATATGTTACCCTGAATTTACCCGACTAATGAATGAACTCTCGAACTCTCAAACTTATTATTTTTGTATAATCACTGGTAATTATTAATTTTTCAAGCTCATCTAAGTTTCACTGCCGAAATCTTTAGAAGACTTCGTATCTTATTATTTACAAGTTTAATTTAGTCTAGAAAATCATCTAGTACATACTTAGTATCTTGTTGTAGGAAATACATCTTCTTCTCGTATATAGTGGTGTGGCTCACCTAGTGTTAGAGTTTTCAGAAAGATGGGGTAACCCTATTCTATAACGGGGCTACCATTTACTGGTTTAGATTTTTTTTTATTATCCTATGCTATCTAACTGCTGGGCAAAGATCTTCCTCCATTTGTAGCGGTTTTTGGCTACCTCCAGCTATCCTGACTTGAAGCGGTGGAGGTCCTCTCGCCAATGTTTAGAGTTTAAAATATAAAATAAATTACTTAAATAATAAATTCTGTAAAAACCACATAGCGCCATCTAGCCCCGTGGTAAGAGACTAAGCTTGTGTTACGGTGACTAGACAACCGATATAATCATATATTTCGAATGTCCTTCAACATAGAGAGCCACCCAGACTAGAAACAAATATTTATTTTTAAGCATATATACTTGCACCCGGCGGGAATCGACCCCACAACACTCTACTTTGCAGTCGGGCATTCGCACGCCACAGAGGTGTTCAAATACAATATAGGTATCCGTCGATTAGATAAATCAGTGGTAGGTATATTCAGTTTTCCATCAATGGGCTTTTGTTCTCTGAAATAAATAAACAATTAAAGTCACTGACCCCCATGGTACAAGTCGCTGGACAGGTCATAGCGCACTGAGTTTTGTGCCTATTTGATCTGCGCCATGTTGCGCTTTTGTCGCGCATTTTCTATTGAAAGTGAAGGTGACCGTCCACGGAACTATTAGTTTCATAGACGGCCACCATCATATTCAATAGAAAACGCGCGACAACAGCGCAATATGGCGCAATTCAAATCGGCACAAAGATCTAATGTAATTTTGTATGGTATACCAATTCCAGCGTAGTTGTACCTAAAGTTTCATTTCAGTGATTAAAGTTCTGCTTCGTTAATGCACCATTTTACGATCGCTGATAATAAAGTAGATACTAATAATTATCGAGTTACGATATAGTTTTGACTGACGCAATAATACGCAGGCTTATCGAGTTCATTATAATATTAAATTAATAAATATTATGCATGAATATTGATGTCCATAATATGAGTATTAAATGAATAAAGTTTATTGTGAAATTGTGGCGTTAAAATAACATTTGTAAATATAAAGTTTCATTTAAAAAAAATAGTTACATATTTCTTACTGTAAGTAGTACAATGTATATGTAACATGATGTTTTATAATATGACTAGCTGGGTCCCATGGTAAGTCCCGATTTCGGGGGAATTCCGGCTTATGTATTATTTTAGGTCTTCTGCTATCACATCGGTACATAGGTACCGAGTTTCATCGAAATCGGTACAGCTGTTACTTGTATGAAAAAATGGGCTTCAGACACACATACACACCCACTATATTTCACCTAATAGTTAATGCGCTACAATGCTTTCACCTTTATAATATACTAGCTGCGCCCTGCGGTTTCACCCGCGTAAGTCCCGATTCCGCGGGAATATCGGAATAAAAAGTAGCCTATGTGTTATTCTAGGTCTCCAGCTATGTATATTCAGGTTTAGTAGTTTTTGTGTGAAACAGTAACAAAGTCACATACATACATACATACAAACTTTCGCGTCTATAATATTAGGATAGGATAGGATATAATAGGGAGGAAGTGATAATTGCTCTGTGAGGAAGACGAAGACTTCTACAATGTATCACGTCCGGAAAACTATTCCACCTTTTATCCTAATAACGAGGAAAAGTTTCAGAACAAAACGTACCTAACCTCCATACAGAATAGACAGACAAACGTCAATCAATATCGACAATCGAGTTTGTCAAGTTCCACCAGTCAGGATGACGTTCAAAATTCCCGGTGCTCTAAAAAAGATCTACACAAAGTAAGTATAAATAGATTACAGAACAAACATATTGTGCTGTATACTCGTACCGGCTTTCGGGCAAGCTGGTTTGTTTTCAACCTCGAACATCCCCGAGGAAGGCGGCAGCTACGAAGTTGGTGTCTCGATATGTTTGGTAAACAGATTCGGCATCATGGTTCTTCCTAGAGTTTTGTTTAGTTTTCTCGCAAGATGATAGTTTTTGTACGGTCCGTTCTGGTTGATTTGCTAGCCAACACTCTATCGGGTTAACTTTGGGTGTGTCTATTGAATTGAACTCTTCGCTTTGAGCGTTAAATGTTTCTACAGATTGGTTAAAAACATGTTAAAAATAAAGATATTGATATTTCTTTTCTCTGTGCTTTCTCTTTAAATAAAAGTAACTTTAAGATCTTTGTAACCTATATTCTGTACAATGAAATAAATAAATAAATAAAATAAATAAATAAATAAAAAGAGTTGTGAGCTTGAGGTTTCACCCGCGTAAATCCCGATTAATTATAATTTGAATCCAAAAGTAAAACATAACAATATTTATATTTAATTATCTTTCGTCGTTATTGAAAAAATCTGCAAGAATATAAAATACCTTAGAGTAACTTTAGGTAAAAATGATTATATTTTTTTATTGCCGTGTACTTTTACTTAAACTTTTAAAAAACGTCTGTTTACTTGATGTGTGCTTGTGAAGAAGTGATACTAGAACCATTGATGAAAGCCGTCTAAACCAAAACATGTAGAGAAAATGGAGAAATTTATAACAACATAATAGGTAGTTCTCACACGATTTTGTCGTACAGTAAGGCGATGATTTGCCGTTAAAATGCGACTCGTGTACGTCCTATTTCTCAAACACGTTCGATATTTCGTGGTCGGTAGAACGATGCAGGAAAATCCTGACATTTATCGGGAAATCGCGGTGGATACCTATTGCATTTATGATGTTTGAAGTATTCTATGAATGAAATTAATGTTTGCGTATTTCAGCACCATTTATTTGTATATTTGTTTGTACATGCTTAATAGAATAGTATAGGTATGAAAAAGTTATTGACATAAACCATATGTCTTAGGACTCACCACGGTCCGAAGACATGGGATATTCAGTGTTTTCTATGTATCATATGTATGTATTTACAAAAAAAAAAGTATAATGTGTAGTATATCCGTTGTCTAGTACCCATAGTACAAGCCTAGTGCTTAGTTTGGGGCTAGATTGCGCTGTGTGTAACGTCGTGCAATATTTATATTTATTCATATTTATATTTATATATTGACTTATAACAAGACACAAAGACATATTGAAAACAATATAATAAACCTATACGCAGGGTTCCCAACTTAGCACTTTCGGTGCTAGATTTGGCACTATTTTCGCAATTCCAGCACTGTAATTTAACATTCAGCACCTAGCACTTAATCTAGCACTATACAGCCATCATTCTGATTTTTTTCTGGTCACTGTAGAAGGGAACTGCAAATGTTTTTAGTTGTGAATTTAGTGTTTTGTGAACTATAAAACCTACTAAAATGGACATTCCTTTAAGCAAAAAAAGTGAGTTAAGTTCAAAATTACAGAAAAGAGTGGGAGAACGATCCAAAATACAAAAAGTAGCTTAGACCTGTGCTTGGAGATAGTTTGAAAGCAATGTGTGTATTTTGCAAAACAGAATTTAATGCGAGAATATTTGAAATTTAGCTGCATTCGGAATCAAAAAAACACATAGAAAAAAATAATGTCTAAAAAATAGCACTATTTTTATTTTTTTTATCAATCTAGCACTATTTTTTATTTTTTTTATCAATCTAGCACTATTTGAGATGTCATTTAGCACCTATCTAAGATAATGAGTTGGTTTGAACGAGATCTAAGTCTAAGTAAGTCGTTTTTAGTGTAAGTTGTACAAACTATAATGATTACAGATTCGTAATCATTATAGTTTGTACAGTACAATCATCCAGTCTCCGCCAGTCGCTTATCAGTCCATTGCTTCAACTCATCATGTACGTACGGTAGTTTCGAATTATCTCACAGTTTGTCCTACAAGAGAGATAACATCTCAGGCTTCTAACTCACAGTATACAAACGAGAACCGCAGGCTAATTTGTCCGCTTAGAGTAATGCGTTGTAAACTTCAAGCAGTAAGTCGAGAAGTTCACCTTCTGTGCATGTTTATAAGCTGTGTTGCATCTTTGTTGCTTTCTTACTTGCAACAACATCGTAGAAATATTAAGCTCTGTAATATGTTCAACTTTTTTACAGGATGTCAGACACATATGCGAGTATAAAATGGTACCTATCCTCCTAATCTATTTAAATACCTCCTAAAATAATCTATTTATATTCCTCCTAATCTGTTTGGTGGAGGGTTAGACAAACTTAGTGGGCGTGTAGTTGACCCTTTTTGTAAAATACGATTTGAAGGAAAATACCCTAACTCTTCACATTTCTTTTATGATTATTTTTGTGATTTTTTATTTTTTTCCCAAATTTTATCTTTTTACCCTTACAACTTTTTTGTACATGTTTTCGCTTAAACTTTTTTTTTTTATTTTGGTCCCAGATGTATCCTTGATCTATCAAAGTTAGTAGCATTGTTAATCCAAAATAATTAGTTATGGGCTCTCAAAGTTCAGAAAATAAAAAAATGTTGTCTGAAAGGTCAACTAAACATCATTCTAAATAAAAACTAATACTGATCGAGGAGTTCAAATACGAACTGAAAATAAAAACTGCTCTTGACATCCCTTATTACAAGCAACGGTGTATTCCATGTAGCATAAAAATCTACCAACTTGTCAAAAATAAGGCTTATGGGGAAAATGGAGTGAAAATTCAAAGGAAAAATAAAAACAATTTTTTATTTAATAAGCCTTATTTTGCCACATATTCCAGACTATCTACGTTCCCACTTTCATTGCAATCGGTTTGCGTAAAGAAAAAAACAAACATACCTCATTAACTTATTTATATTAACACAAACCTTCGCGTTAAAAGTATACTAGCAGCGTCTTGTGGTTTCACCTGCGTAAGTCCCGATCACGTGGAAAATTCTTAATTAATTAATTACGAATTTTGTTTGTATTACAGCTTCAGATGGGACTATCTGTTTCGGAGATGGCAAAGTCAGAATGTCAATCCTCCAGAAAAGTCTGAGAAGCCTGAGAGACCGTCTGAAGTTCCTGAAAGTCCCGAAACCCTTGATATCTACCCGGCCTACTACGACATCAAGTTGGCTACGGTCCGCATCACTCCTAAACTGAGACTGTTATCGTTTCGCGTCTCGAAAAACTACCTCTACCTCAGTCTTGCCAGACCAAATACGGATCTTGCTGAGTTCAGTGGATTAGTGGCAGACGAGCCTTGATAGTTAGTAATATTTACTAAGTAATATATCTATACACTTTTTAAACTTACACGATTTCCGTCCATAATTATTATTAGACACGGGTCTAGATCGCGTTATAGATAATCATTGTTATTAATTGTTGTTACCGGCCGGTTATTATTGTTTTTTATCGTTGTTACCATTGTTACCCGCCGTGGCGTGGTCCCGAGAAGACTGACAGTCTGTCAGTCCTGTGGACCACGGCCGGTATATCGAAACGTCGAGATAATTAATAACAATGATTATCTATAACGCGATCTAGACCCGTGTCTAATAATAATGATAATAAATCTATATTCAATTTTATTTTAAATGGCTTGCGCCTGCACGGGCTGTTGTTCATAGAAATATTTTAAAGAAATAGTTTCGTCCTAACTGACTGATAGATTCTAGACAAAGCCGATGGTAGAGAGCTCAAAAATTGGAAAGTGTCTTCTTTATACAATGTAAGCATCCGATAAGAAAGGGTTTTTAAAACTTCTACGGGATCGGGACTTATGCAGGTGAAACTGAGGGATACAGCGACTATCCTGTGGAAATATCAGAACAAATAAGAACCTTATTACTATTCAAGGTCCTCTATCTATCTACATACGAAGTTAAATGGCACCCGGTGTAGCGGTTTTTGCGCGGAAGACACACAAATACACAAAATTTTAACTGTACTTATAATATTATGATGAAGTTGAATAGTAAGATTTCGAAGAAAACAATTTTTGGATTTACCTAATACCTTTTTGTTCCAACAGTTTCAAACAATCCTTTGTATTAAGCCAAACCATCGTCTACGGGGTTTCCGATAACTCGAAGCTCTTCAGGGACTAGCTGACCATATTTGCTGTTACAACTTATTTGGGGCTTTCGAGCCCTATGTTTCAGATTCGCATTTACAAAATCTAATAGGATTGCTTTTTAATTGAATTACTTACTGCGTTACTGCTAACGGGTCACACCGGCCGTGGTCGCGCGTGGGTCTACTCGTGACCACGGTCAGTGTGACACGTTTGCCGAAACGTCGAGATAATTAAGAAATATGATTATCTACAACTCAATCTAGACACGTGTTTCTAATAATAACGGTGGAAGGAAATTGTGTGAGTTTAAAAATAATCTCAGACCATTTCATCACTTACTCTTATGAGGACAGTCTGCCTACTCTTTCTTCATACAAACGTAGTCGGCTGTTTCTTTCCTGGATAAAGACATTAGAGCAAATATGTTTATGCCATAAAACCTATATTGACCATGCTATGCCTTTAAGTTTTGTTTGTTTTTCTAATTAGAATATAAATAAAATTCAGAAAAATTAGAAAATGAACGGAATCAAAACGTAGGCTGATATAGGACTCATGACATAAACAGGTTTTTTCTATTATTTTTATTTACGGAGGAAACATTCGACTAAGTTTATTGTAAAGTTTGTGTTGAAAAAAACGTAGGTAGACTACCCCCTCAATATCTGCTGTAAATCTCTTAGGTAGAAACCCCTTCCATTCATTTATATTAAAACTGAGCCTTATAGTTTTTGTAAATGCAAATCTATCAATGTGTGTCATTCATATAAAAATATGTGTTCTTGTGTTGTTTAAAGTCTTTGTTTTTGTAGGTACCTACTGCAAAAAATATTTGTGTGCGTTTTGTGTATGTTTTTTTTTAATAATACGAAACTTAAATAGGGTTAAGTGTATTGTGTTTGTTTCAATAAAATTAAAAACTCGATTATTAGTTTTGTTTATTATTTCTAAACGCTGAAAGGTAAATGAAAAGGTATTTCAGTTGGCGTAATTTTGTGGGACCGCCGATCGCTCATAAAAGCTTGAGTCTTTTTAAGGATTTTGTTGTCGACAAGAAAGCCTTATGTTTCGTCATGTCCGTCTGTCTGTCCGCGACTTAGCTCACTTCGCTTAGTAGCTACTAAGAAGCTGTAACGTTTCATGAATACATTTCATCACATAAGTCGTTTTTCAAAAAGAATTATCTCATGAAATGTATTTTTAACCCCCGACGGAAAAAGAGGGGTGTTATAAGTTTGACGTGTCTGTGTGTCTGTCTGTCTGTCTGTCTGTGTATCTGTCTGTGGCATCGTAGCTCACGAACGGATGAACCTTTGTTCTAGGCTTGAACCTTTGTAGGTGTCTTTTGCGCGAGTGTTTTTAGCTATGTTTGATTAAAATCGGTTCAGCCGTTCATAATATATGTTGGTTGAAGCTTGGAAATAAAAACCGAATGTTTTCAAATATGCCCGATTGGGGTATCAAATAAAAGAACATGACTGTTGTGACAACAATATGCAAGTTTCATCAAAATCGGTTCAGCCGTTCAAAGTATATGTGGGGTCAAACTCGGAAATAAAAACCGAATGTTTTCAAATATACCCGAGTGGGGTATCAAATAAAAGGACGTGACTTTTGTGACAACAATAAGCATGTTTCATCAAAATCGCTTTTACAAAAAGGGTGAAATAAAAAAATTAAATTAAAAATTTATATACATACTTCACCATGCTGTAAGGTGTAGGCACCTCAGTAGTACAGGGGTACAGCGAAGGTACTATTGACTTTTTAATGCAATTGGTATCCTACTATCCTACTATATCCTATCCTACTAATATTATAAATGTGAAAGTTAGTATGGATGTTTGGATGTTTGTTACTCTTTCACGCAAAAACTACTGAACCGATTGCGATGAAACTTGGAATATAGATAGCTGGACACCTAGAATAACACATAGGCTACTTTTTATCCCGTAATTCCCGCGGGATCGGGACTTACGCGGGTGAAACCCTGGGGCGCAGCTAGTAATATTATAAACGTGAAAGTTTGTATGTATGTATGTCTGTATGTATGTGACTTTGTTACTCTTTCACGCAAAAACTACTGAACCGATTGCAATGAAATTTGGAATATACATAGCTGGAGACCTAGAATAACACATTGGCTACTTTTTATACCGATATTCCCGTGGGATCGGGACTTACGCGGGTGAAACCGCGGGTCGCAACTAGTAGATGTATAATTTGTAACAAGAGGTCGATCGAAACGAAAACAAATACGCCACCTACACGGAGAAATAGCAACTATCTAATAAGATTGATTCTAAGTGAACTTTCTACTTTACGAGTGCAATATTTCTCGTGCTATGATGAAGCTAAAGTCTTATGATTTATCGGAGGAAAATAAAAGCCTATATTTTATCGGAAACGAGAGAAACCGATAAACGAATATACCTGTAGGGAAGTTGGGGAACTACAGGTATTTATTGGTCCTTATTACAGAAGGGAGTGTAACGCAGAATGAGTTTTAACAGCTAGCTGATTATGTAATCTTTTTGCTAACAAATCTCGATTAAAACTAATGAAACTGTAGCTTTAGCTTTCTTGTAATTTTTGCGATTACGGATATACAATTTGACAGTTACAATCCTAAAAATTACTCACGCTAGACCGAGCCGGGCCCGAGTCGAGCGTTGGCCGTAGCACGGTCAAGTATTGTTACATAATAATAAACTTACTGTATACAACCGAGCGACTGCCGAACGAACCGTACAAGAGAACGTGCTACGGCCCACACTCGGCTCGAACCCGGCACGGTCTTGCGTCAGTCATGTTTAAGGCCGCAACAGTAGCATGCTCGCTGCAAATGGTGCACACGTTGTAACACCAGTAGTCAGTAGTAGGTGGCCAGTACCCACCTTTAGATGGTTACAATAAAAAGTTCCAAAGTAGAATCGAGCTATCCTAGAGACTGTATGTATAGCCTCTAGATAGATAGAAAGAATGTTTGGGGTGATTTGGGGTTCAAAGCACTTATTCCCAATCGTTCTCAGTAATGCGAATGGAAATATATGATTTTCTAAAGCAAGTGTTTCTATAGTCATACTTCCCAAGTACTCGTAAAGATTATAGATACGCAGCGCAACTATCGTAGCACTTAAACTAGATAGGTACCGTTGTCGAGTACAACGTAAATTATTAATAATTTATTTAAAAAATGTTGTAGCTTCCATTATTTCCTACATTTTATGTATCGTACATTTTATATCGTAGTTCGTCGAATTTAATTTATTAATTCAAGTCTCATAAATTCTTTTTGGCCGAAAAAAAGACATTTTGTGTGTAAAATTGGGATTTCACAAATTATGCGCCCTGTCGGCCTACTCTCTTTCTTGGAAATAAATATTTCGGACGTATACGCAACAATGCATTACTGGATTTCTGTTCATTATTTGTCTGCTTGCGACCAAGCCCGGTGTACGGTGTAACCTGCGCTGAAACATCATGGTCATTTAAAATCTTAAATTATCTTGAACCGCTGCGGTCATACACATCAATAATCTGCTGAGAATTCATATTTAACTTATTTTTTCAAAACCGCTGCATGCCCCTCGACAACAACCAATCTCTTCCGACGACATTTTTGTTTCGAAGAAAGCGATTAGGGTGTAGATTGGCGTAAAGACGATTTTATCTTTTACCAAATTTTACCCACTGACCCAATAATTCTATCAACCATTCACCATCATAAATAACATTTAAACCATCACTCGAGCGTAACTGAATAATTAAACTTTGCCAAGACAAAAATCCACGGAACTCCCCTCGAAACTTTTAAATCTACCCACTTAAAACTTGCGAAAAAATCCCAAATCTGTAAATAAGGGTACTAAGAGTTAGTTATGAATTCTGCGGTAACCAACTTAGCGAGATCTTTGGTTAGTTATAAATTAGACGAAGGCTTGAATTGTACTGAGGTCTAAGTACGGTGGCTGTTTTCTGTAATACATTTTCGAGTCTCAGGATATTCTAATATGGTGTAAAAGAGTGCTCTTTAGGCTTGACACACTTATCTTAACTGATACTTGAATAAAAAGAAAAGGTATTAGGAACTTTAAGGTTTTAAGCGCTAATTAAAGTTAATGAACTGTAAAATGACCGAAAGTTGACGCCGATGCGCCTGTTTCAGTAGAAAAGCTTCTGGTGAAGATATTTTTTTTATTAGCCCTTTAATTTGTCCCACCCTGTAGGGTTAGGGCTCCTTCTATAGACTCTGTAGGGCTCCTTCTGAAGACGTTGGGCAGTAAGTCTTCACGGAAGCCCACTCCGGATTGGCGAATGTCCTACGACACCGACATATCCTAGGACTCACGGTTCTAAGTTACTCGCAATATTTTCCTTCACCGTAAAAGCGATGTTAATAGCGCACATATTTTTTTCTCAAAGAGAAAGACACTAGAAATCTCTAACTAATTCCCAGTAAAGGTCAAAGTAAAGGATAAAAATGGCGACCCAAAAGTGATTTTTACCATCGCACAACTACTACGCACTACTGCTTTACAATCGGTGGTGTAACTGCACTGACCTCCATGGTACAAGTCGCTGGACAGGTCATAGAGCATTGAATTTTGTGCCTGTTTGATCTGCGCCATGTTGCGCTGTTGTCGCGCATTTTCTATTGAAAGTGAAGATGACCGTCCACGGAACTATTAGTTCTACGGACGGCCACAATAAAATAGTTCAATAGAAAACGCGCGACAACAGCGCAACATGGCGCAGATCAAATCGGCACAACGATCTAATGTAATGTTGTATGGTATACCAATTCCAGCGTACTTGTATCGTTTCATTTCAGTGTGAAACTGGCAGTACCCAAGCTGAAAGTCAAAGATGCAATGTCCGAACTCAATTTCATACTGAAACTATTCAATTGGGGATCTTAATCTAGTAGTACATTCTCGCACTACACTGCTATTGAGTGTACGCGTCTGGTATACAGCGGAATCAATTGCTCTCACCTCTAACCACTTGCAATCAGAAACGACCATTACAACCAGATGCCCTATTCTCGTATTAAAATTATCTAAAATATTGTTTCAACATCATTGCAAAATCATTGTGGTCAATCTTTAATACCTACTTTTAATTGATTTCATTTAGTTTTCTATATTATTGACTCCTATAGAAACGATTGGTTCACAGTAGCTCTAGACCGAGTCAAATGGAAGGAAGGCCTTTGCCCTTCAGTGGGACAGTTCAGGCTCCTAATAATATTTAGTTTTAGATTTGATTGAGTTTCTATACCTACATATAATATCCTGACTGACTAACTGAACTATGTGTCAACTTACAGCCTAAACCACTGAAGACAAGGAAAGAATGGATACAAGGAATTTTGTAGGTGTGTTATTTGTGATGTGTTTCCACTAAGAAAGGGTTTTTGGAAAATCTCGGGACTAACGCTGTTGAAACCGTGAGACACAGCTAGTTTACCATATTTAAAAAAAAATCTTCGGAGTTTTCCATACAGTTTTAAGTCAATAAAGTTTCGATTGCAGTTGCAAGTTACAGATTCATTTTGAGTGTATTGTTTGCAACGTTAATGATGTTGAAATGAAGTTTTAGACAATATTTGCACAGGAATAACCTGCCAGGTACAAACCACCGAGTACCAGTATGCTAACGAGGCACTAAGGCGCAACTGCCTAAGGTTTACTGTCTCAAGTTCATCGTACTAATGGGTCCCAATTGTGTGCGGTTACGTTGATTGTTTCATCTAATTTGAATGATTGGAAGCCTTACTACACGATCTCACACTAGCGCCTCCAGCGAATACGAAAGGCGCTTTTTTGTGGCATTTTTATGTGTTGGGATTTATCAAAAATGTCATAATAAATGTAATTATTTATCACCGTTTTTTCCTTGTTTTAATTTAATTTTACGAAACTCGATATTTGTCTTACATTACCTGTAATGTTTTTACATTAGATTACAGTTTTACATGTGTTTTTGATTATACTCATTTTTCGGTTTTAATCGCGTGGTGTTAATTACTTTTAGCATTGTTTCAAAGCTCACTGTTTCAAAACCTTCGATGCCATAATTTTATATTTCATATTTTTCATATTATAATTTTATTTATTTCTTGACTCTTAGATTTTTAGAAAATTTATTTTCAAGGAAAAATAGCATACAAAAATTTTCACTTGCGGCGAGGCTTGAACTCGCGTCTTTGGGTCAGTGGACTTGCGTAGTCTAGTTGGTATAGACGTTGGGGTACTGACCCAAAGACGCGAGTTCAAGCCTCGCCGCAAGTGAAAATTTTTGGATGCTATTTTTCCTTGAAAATAAATTTTCTAAATAAAATAGCCTTGAGCTACATACAAAAATTAAAAGAAATTTCTTAGATTTTTCTTCTGTATTCGCGATGTTGGATTGAAACTAAACTCATTTTTCTGTTTTAATCGCGTGGTGCTTATTACTTTTAGCATTGTTTCAATGCTCATCGTTTCGAGACGTTTACAGGTCTTTCCTTCAGAAATAATACTAAAAGTAACAAAAAACCACGCGATTAAAACCGAGAAATTAATTTTGTCTTCACTCCCTCAAACTGAACCCTCGATTGGACACGGTGTCAATGGAAACCCACATTTGTTACTTAATGATTGGTGTTGGGTTATTCAGGAATTATGGTAATTGAAGTCTGGGATAAGATTTTCTAATCTACCTAAGGATGGGGTTGAATTAAGACGTGAATTTCTAACTACGAGGGTAGCAGGTACTTACTTACTTCGAATAGGGTTTCGTAACCTCATTTGTACCTATATTTCTATGTTTGTATTTAATATGTAAATGCGTTATAAGTCTTATTTGTAAAATACTAATATTATAAAGAGGTAAGATTTGTATGTTTCTGTGCGTGTCTGTATGTTTGCAATGAATAAATTCAAAAAGTACATTGCCGATTTAAAAAAATCTTTTACCCTTAGAAAACTACATTCACCTTGAGTAACATATGTACCTATGGGAAATTTTGAATTTGAGAGGTGCTTAGTTGTTGAAGTAGAACTCAAATTTTGAGTTGCGTTTCTGTATTCGGCCGTTAGTGTTGGAGTTTTTAGGCAACAAGTGTAGTGGTGTGGCTCTCGTTCGTAGGGTTATAGCTTTTAGGTCACATGTGCAGTGTGACCTAGTGTGACTAACCTAGTGCTAGAGTTTTCAGGTCGCCCTAAGAAATCTAATTTGACTATGACCAGACTTAATTTCTAAACGTGTCTGTGCATAAGTAATATGTGATTACTTCGACAAAATTTCACTAAAGTTTATTAGCTTACGCGATCAGAATACTTGATCAAAGAGACATTTCAACCGAATTCGTCGCGAAAACAGGCGTTAATTAAATCGAGTTGCAAGCTTTGAGTGAGCAATAACATGGATTACTTTACTGGATTTTGGATTTACATTTGCGTGCTAGTAATTTTGATCGTAAGCAAGATTTTTTTAGCCCCTGTAGCCCAGGTCTAAAAGTATACAGCCCCTGCCCGTCGCAAAATACGACCAAAAAGGGTTTCTTGATTACCAACCATAGGTGTAGGTGAAGCGCCAAGCGGACTTGTCCGTGTTCCGATTCGTTGACCGGTACAGCCACAAAAAAAAAACGGGTCCGATCTTGTTCTATTGCCGTCTTTCTTCTTATAGATAAGCGTGTACTAAACCACTCACCATCAGGTTGGTAACTGAAAATATTGATATCAAACTTAAAACAGTAGATAAACTATCTTATAATGACATTAGAAGAAAGACAGTAATAATCACCCACCATCCTTCGTCCGGCGCGCCACTGAGATGATATAAAAAAATGATATAAAAAAACTCAACAAGTGCATAAAAATGTTATGCATAAAATACACAACATTTTATGCACATTTAAGTAAAAAGACCGTAATTCAATAACAGTAAGTGTATTTGAACGATTCGATTGGATTTGTAAGCTTGTTTCCGCAAACCTCATAGACGGGTCCGTTTTCGGTGATTTATTGACCAACTTCGATACACAGATATGTTTTTTCCGGGAAAATATTTATGATTCCGATATATTGTATTAACAGTTTCGATTTGGAACTTATACGATTGGGTTTAAACTTTACGATGCATTAAAGCCCCACGGCCAACGTCTGGAGCTAACAAAAGGTGAGTGAGGTCGACTAGGGTTGTTTTTTTATATTAACCATTTTTTTCAACGCCCGACGTTTCGAGATCTTTCCAGAACTCTTGCTTACTGGTAGACCGTGAAAGCCGTGATAAAAAAACAACGAAAACCGGAAAAATGAGTTTAATTCAAAAGGTCGGGCGTTGAAAAATAAAGCCTTTTTTCAACGCCCGACCTTTTGAATTTCAATCCAACATCGCGAAAACAAAAGAAAAATCCAAATTACTAGTTAAATGGCTGCCACGGAAGACATAACATCATTAAGAGATAATAACAACTAAATTACTCCCTAAAACGACACTCATGGGAGTTCTTATGGTGGAAACTTGAAGATATTAACACTATAAGTAATGAAGTTCATCGTAGTAGATACCTACATGCGTAGATTTATTCATTACAGGTATATTTACTTACTTACAAGGCACATCTATTGACGACCTCTGTGGCGCGTCGTGCGAAAGCGCGACTGCAATGCAGGAGGTTGCGGGTTCGATTCCCGCCGGGTGCAAGTATTTATGCTTATAAAATAAATATTTGTGTCTGGTCTGGGTGTCCCTCTATGTATAATATGCATGTATTTACAAAAGAAAAATAAATATCCGCGAAATAGCGTTTTTTTTATTTTTTTCGTACAATTTCCTTTTATAATTTCACTGGCCCACATCTCGGAAACGTGTCACTTTAGAACAACATGTGATAGAATATTTTCTGTATATTTAGGTATCTTCTATCCAAATATATAGGTGTCATAGTACGACAAGAGATCAAATAAAAATTAAGGTGTCTGCCGTCGACTATGCAAGGTCCACATACGGATTTAAGATGTTCTTTGGGTATAATGCCACGTTGATGTTGTTTCCAGCCCCAATCTGTTTCTGTCAGTTCGTTACCCAGCCAAGTTTGAAGCTGATAATTCGGATTCGTGTTTTTTTTATTTTTTTGCATTTTCTGAGAAAATTTACCATTGTAATGTATATTTTTATTAGACCATCAGAAAGTAGAAGACCCAACAAACAAAAAACCTACCGACTTTTAAAAAAAATCAGATATTTTGACACCAAATTTTTTGCTTCAAAAGTAGGGTGCTTTAGTCGATATTAAGTCAAATTAAGGTGAAAAAATTAATATTTTGAATCCAAAAATATACAGTGTGTTTAGGGCATAAATAGGCAAGTTTTTTCCAAATTTGGTGAAAAAATTACCTTTTTTGTATAAGATAAACAATAAAAACCGAAAACGTTGTTTTTTGAATTTTTCACATACATTTTGAGGTTATATGTAAAAATTTAGTATGCAAAAGTTGTAGATCTTTTTATTACCTACAACTTTGCTATTCAACTTTTTTCCATAGGATTTGTAGTTTTGCTGGAAATCAAGAAAAACCGATTTTTACCCTTAACAACCCACCGGGTGGGGGTTTCCGACCCCAAATCGCCCGTAATTTATTTTTCCTGTAATTTTTGTTATATTCTCTTCCTTTTCCAATGGGTTTCATTCTACTATAATTTAATTCCTTTTCAAACATTATCTACCCTAGTCTACAAAGTTGACAGACAGAAACAAAGGTTGTAGAATTACTCCGACCTTACTCCACATTTATTAATAGGGCTTATAGTGATTTCACCTAACTGCCTAAGAGGGGTTATTAATCACTAACAATTGAAGAACACCCTAAGGTTTAGAACGCATTGCGATGAAACGCCTGCGTTTTCCAGTAGACCTGAAACCACAAAAAAATGAAACACATAGCTTTCTATAAAAGCCCACCCATTAACGTTTTTTTTCAATTACTGATTTTGCGTTTCGATACGCGGTTCTGCGTTTTCAGCTATTCGTTAACCGCTTGCGTTTAAGAGGATAGCTACCTACTCTTTCTCCATACAAACGTAGTCGACTGTTTCCTCCCTGGAAAAAGACATTAGAGCAAATATGTTTATGTCATAAAACCTATATCTGCCATGACCATGACCTTACATTTTGTTTTTTTTTTTCATTTTCTAATTAGAATAGTTATAAAATTCAGAAAAATTAGAAAAGGAGAAAAATTAGAACGCAAGGGCATGGTCATATTGGTCATGGCCTATATAGGACCTTTGGCATAAACATATTTTTTCTAATATCTTTATCCAGGAAGGAAACAGTCGAGTACGTTTGTGAAGTTTGTATGGAGAAAAGAGTAGGTAGACTGTCCTCTTAATCGCAGTGCATTCTAAGCCAACGGTTGATGCGTCTGCTTGTATAGAAAGCTTTGTGTTGCATTTTTTTGCGATTTCAGACCTACGGAAAAACGCAGGCGTTTAATCACAGCACGTACACGCTCTAATAGCTAATTTCAACTGTATTTTCGAAGTTATTTATGGTAGAAACTTTAAAAATAAACCCATCAGTCTCTCGACACCAAAATAACAAAATATATCCATCAAAACCAACCCAGTTACTTTCACATTTATTATATTGAACATCGATCTTTGTTGCGTTGAAAAAATGCTCCCATCGGAATTCGAACCCATACAATCGTGCTTTATTTATTTACGAGTAAAACTCTTACAGGGCTATTCCTAAACGCGTACTAAGGGCGTAGTAGCTCGAGCGTGTTGTCTTTCACCATGACAAGAACTTTCGAAGATGGTAGTTCAAGACCTTAGTAGATAAATTGCTCTAGAGCTCCACAGTCGCACTGAGTCCGGCTTGGATCAATCATACCCCTTCTTTCCAGATTTCTCTTGCTGCGACCAACCCCAGTTTGCACTTTATTAAGCGACTCCACACTGGCCAGGGTAGGTCATGTCCAGTGGGAAGAGTCTCGGCAGGAAGCATGAGGAAGGGAAAATTTTCTCCAACCAAATTATGTTTTGTATGTGGACATCCAAGTCTACCAATTCTTCAATTCGTCATCAACCTTAGTACCTGTTTATTAGTACACGTGTAAGAATTTCGCCCTAGAATGTCCCTAAGCGTGAGTTGGGGCTACCATTTAAAACAAAAACCTCAATCGCTCTGTTTCCAAAAAAAAACCATCTCATTTCGTATAAATTCAACCCAACAGTTGTTGAATATAAAATACAAAAACGTTTATGAACAAACAATATTAATATCCTTTTACAAATTACAGGAAATATATTTTAAGTCACGAGCCCCGATCAGGGGTATTCGGACACCTTCGGTCCGATACCGAAGATCGGAAACGTATCTCCATCTCGCTCGGGGCGACTAAATATAACAGAGACAGGCACAGTCATTTCCATCATCGGTGTCGGATCGGCGGCTGTGAATACCCTACAGTTCGTTTCTCGATAAAACGATGTATTAAATTAACGCAGGTTTTTACAACAGGGATCGTAAACTCGACCGATTTGAGAACGAAACCTTTTAGCGAAGAGTTTAAAATGTTTGTGGTAAATGTAGCGGACGGTGAACGAATCTTGTGTTTTAGGACTGAGTGTGTATAGACAGAAGTAAAATAAGCCTAACGATATTTTAATTAAATAAATCTGTCAGTGACAGACATTTTTCGGTTTTAATCGCGTGGTATTTATTACTTTGAGCATTGTTTCAACGCTCAACGTTTCGAGATATTTACAGGTCCCTTCTTCAGGATTGACATGAAGTGAATAAACATACTTTATACCTACACACAAGGACTAGCTGTGTCCCGCGGTTTCACCCGCCTAAGTCACGATCCCGTGGGAATATCGGGAACAAAAGCCTATATTACTCCTCGATAATGTAGCTTTCTATTGGTGAAAGAATTTTTGGTATCGGTAGTGTAGTTTCAGAGCCTTTTCGTTACAAACAAACAAACAAATAAATCTTACCTCTTTATAATATTAGTGTAGATTATAGTTAAGCGCGCAAAACATAACTCTTGGGGTTATGTCTGAAACCGTGGGATTTAGTTGGTATTTTTTTTTTCATGGGATTGTATTGCACCATCCCAGCAGCAGGGAGCCCAACACAACAGTCCGCACTCTCTCAAGTCATCACTTTCTTTCTTTCGTTCGTTCGTTCGTAGAATTAAAGTAACCCTCCAGTTCTTTTGTTACTGATGTGTACCGAGTAACGCTTCTCTGCCTACCCCATTGACACAATCGCTGTAAAATATTACATTTCACGTTTTCGACGTGAATTTCGATAACAAATACGAAGTTTGCATGTCTGTCTAGACTGAAGTATTGATTCAAACTTTAACTAATAGTATCTCTCGCTTCAATAATTGGCTATTACCTATAGGTATATCTATCTGCACTTTTTAAAGGTAACTGAATTTTAAAGTGATAATTGTTTTTTACTTTAGAATTTATTTGAAACAATTTAGTGATAAGGCGTCTATGACTTAAAACGTTGTAAAGTTAGTCTGTTCTCTGGATTATCTATATATAAATAAATAATAAATAAATTCTGTCAACAAAGCTTAAATCCAGGTTGAATCGCGGCTGACCGACTTTTTTTAGTGTTCTTTCCACCAAATTAGTCTCCACTTGGTACTCGATGAGGTAGGGTTGCCAATTATCGGCTCCCAATCTATTACTAACGTTACCTCTTCATAATATGATTATTCAATAGATTTAAATATACGAAATAACGGCAGCATAGTGAGCACTTTAATAAAGCACCATTTAGACATATTTAGCCAATATTTTTTTATTTACGTAACGTTTCTTACACGGTAAGTACAAAATACGGTATTCAATATTGTAATGACTATGAAACCGATGTTGACCGCAGCACGTACATCGTACATGGTCAATTACTGTACGACATTAGTCTAGTTTCTACGTTATCTACGTGTAGCTGTAGCATACGTGTACTGTACGTGTACGTGGTGTTGTCAAATTGCAAGAGGACTATACTAAGAGAGATATACTTAGGTTCTAGTATTGTTAAACATACTGTTATCTGTTCTGAAAAAATGGTTTATAGCTAATAGTTTTTATTCACTTATAGCCTTATTAATAAACGTGGAGTAAGATCGGATTTCGGATCGGCCTTTTTTCTTGACAAAAACTTTCAAACACACTTTTTAAAAACTTACACAATTTCCACGATTTCAAAACGCGATCTAGACCCGTGTCTAATAATAATGGAAGAACTTTCAAAGTTGACAGACAGTAACAAAAAATGGTAAAATTACTCCAACCTTACTCCACGTTTATTAATAAGGTTATTAGAGAATATTACGAAAAAACTATTCAATTAGTAACTATCTAATTGTATGAAATCTTAAATTACTTTAGATTAAGTACATAACTTAAAATATTGTACCTATGCCGCCGGTCGAAATAGTAACTGCCAAGCGGACCCGTCCGGTTTTATACAAGGTGGATAGGACTATACGACATTAAACAAAACCCTGGGTTGTTAAAATGTGTTGGAATAGTTTGGAATTGTATAATTAATCAGAGAACTGATATTAAAAAAGTAAAATTTTCAAACAAACTAAGTATCCTAAAAAATTAAAACCAATACGAACACCCTGTACCAATGTGCACAGTGTAAGTACGTGCCGCGGCCACCGAGTATTAATCCTACAGAGCAACGCTTCATACAAGCCTGCTTTGGTAAATACTCCACTACATGAACAGCTATGTGTGGGCAAAGCTGTGAGAAGTCACTCATTGCTTTCCGCTCGGGTTTGCCGAGGCCGCCCGAAGAGCCTACTCGGCTCACGTACGTGAACCCGTCGGCACACTGTCGGTGAGAGAGGTCACGCACACATAACTGCGCATGTAGTGAAGTACCTACGCTGCGGGCTTGTATGAAGCTGTTTCTCTGTAGGATTAATACTCGGTGCCGCGGCCGCCTGGCGCTGGTGACAGTTTTGTTTATAGATACATCGTGTAGCAAATTTCAAAAATGGAAAATAGTGTCCTGTGGCTTAACTACTCAACCTATTCTGTTGAAATTTAGTAGGTGGACTTGGAACGTGTGTAGGTATGTCCAGTTAAAAAAAATGTTGTATTATCCTATCCACCTTGTATACGTGACCAGTGCAGCCACTAAGGAAGACAAGCCGGACCTTGTTCCACTGCCGTCTTCCTTCTTCTAGTTGAGCGTGTTAAATCATTACTTACCATCAGGTGAGATAGTGGTCAAACGCTCATCTATCGTGCGGAATAAAATGTAGGTAGGTAAAAGCAGAAATAAAACTCATTTTTCGGTTTTAATCGTGTGATGTTTATTACTTTTAGCATTGTTTCAATGCTCAACATTTCGAAACCTACGATAAATGATAAATAATTCGGTTAATGAGTTCAAATTTCTATCCAACAACGCAAAAACAGAAGAAAAATCTAGGTAAATAAACCATTAAAACATAAAAATATCTTGTAGAATTCTATCGTTTTCAACGAAGTAAATAAGCAATTCTGAGAGGCACTCAAGCAGGCGTTGGAGTGATTAGGGACCTTTGAAGCGACGTTTAATTATCCACATCTTAAGGCCCGACGGAATCTAGGAGTTCTAAGAACTGACAGAGCTAGTCGAACGTGAGAGGACGTTATGCCCTAGATTAGCCTCGAACTAACTAACTGGGTATTGATTTTGACTATGATTTTACAGTAAATTTAATCGTATGAACAAGACATGTAGGACCTTTGAAGTGAAGTTTAATTATCCACACCTTAAGGCCTGACGGAATCTAGGAGTTCCTTGAACTGACAGAGCTAGTCGATCGTGAGAGGACGCTCTATGCCCTAGATTAGCCACTAACTAACTGGGTATTGAGTTAGAATATGATTTTACAGTAGATTTAATTGTATGAACAGAACATGTAGAAATACGTTTAGATTTGTCTACAAAAATCGGCCATGTCCGTACACAATATGAAATAATGGCCCTCGGTCTGGTAAATATTGAATGTGTCTTTTGCCGTTCACCGGGGGAATGCCACCAGCATATTGGGCACTTTTGCCCGTAATGAACCAGGTATTTGATTGTTTCATTTATAGTTATAGTTTTTATCAAGATTTAATTTTATATTTTATTTCTCAGTCTACCTATTTATAATATAATACCTATTTAGTTATGTCGTGTATTTAAAGCCAATAACATTTTTTATATGAAACTAGCTGACTCGGCAAACGTTGTTTTGCCTTATAAATTATAGATAGTAGCCGATTCTCAGACCTACTGAATGCGTATGTGAAGTTTGGTGAAGATCGGTGAAGCCGTTTCGGAGGAGTACGGTAACTAACACTGTGACATGGAAATATGTCAATTAATATTCTATCGACACTGTACTAAGACACAATTGTTAGAGCCTGGAAATGATGTAAATGTTTTGTTCGTACGAATACATTTCGTGTAAATCAAATACACGTCAAATTCCGTGTCATATTTGACACAATTGGTTTGCAAATGTGTCAAATATGACAAATACTATTCTATCGACACTCTATTGAGACACGATTGTGAGAGCAGACTTGGGATTCATGCTACTTGTTTTTGTATTGTATCGTTTTTAGCTGGAATGCATGAGCATGTAATATTAAAACCGCAAACTAAACATAATTCTGATGAGATTCCGTGAACGTTGGTAAAAACTCAATAACTTTGGTTACGTAAAATAGTTCGGTTTTTGCTGGGAAAATTGAAGGGTTGTTTCATTCAGATATGTAGACCAAGCAAATAAGGCTCTGAACCAACTAACAGCAATGGTTGCGGAAGACAAGTCTTGCGACCAGCTAGCATCTTTTAAGTCAAAAATACGCTAGTTAGGTTTAAAGTTTAGGTTGTAATCGGTTACCTGAGACTATATTTCCTACCACGCCCACGCACAATCATCAACACGATACCTCCCACTGTGCAAAATTCCACACATAAGCGGTGGCTCAATGAAGCACTAACAGTGCAAGGCGCTGCTAGCCCGTAGTACCTATCACCCGCATAAATTATAGCCCATGTTACTCCTCGATAATGAAGCTTTCTATTGGTGAAATATTTTTTTAATACCGGCCGAGTAGTTTCGGCACCTATTCATTACCAACAAATCTTTCAAAGCTGTTATGCCGTGTAGCCCCGGCATAGAATAGGGTTACCGATCTCTTCCCGTGAGTGTCGTAAAAGGCAACTGAGGGATCTGAGGAAGACTAACAAACCTTAACTTTTCCCTGCGTGGTGACGGATAAACTGCTTGGTTTGGAGGGTTGGGTTCAGGCAGGTAGGGTGGCCGTAAAAATATTGTCAAATCTATTTGCAAAAGGTATGCGATGACTTACCTACGATGACTTGCCTACTGCGCTGACCCTAAATAATTTGAGGTTTAGCGGACCCCGGGCTCCCGAGAGGGACACAACCGGACGAAGTTGCGGGCACTGCTAGTAATACATATTATTATTAGGCCACCGCGTCGCTCAAATAATCCGACTATTCAAACCAAATTGTGCAGAGCTTAAACGACCGTAAAAAAGCTGTTCAGCACAATAAATAACGGCAAGCAAACTCAACTTAATTGGAGAACAGAAAATACCGTTACAAAAATAAATAATTAAAACACAAATGGTTTGTTTCATAAATCATTAGCAGAAAAAGCCGCCGTTTCGGAGTCATTATATCATACTGACAGTGGCCGTAAACATTTGGCCTTCGCGGTACACCGAACTCACGTACGATATCAAATCATTTTGTTACACAAATGGGATGAGATATTAATGTTTGTGATTTTCCTTTTATACAGAGGTGAATTTTATTCATGAATACGTGTGTCTTATTTCCCAAAAGAGTGAAACGTTGGTGTCGTGTCGCGCTTTGCTTAGGACTTTGACAGTTGTTTTAATTTTTAACACATAGGTACAACCAGAGACTTAATAACCGAAAAAATATGGGTTGAAACGGTTAGCGGTATGACGTCAAACCGTTGTATTTTAAGGTATTGAAATATAACAGTATGACGTCACACTCGCATCTAGTCCGAAGAGATTGCAACTCTGCGGTGTTGCCGCTGCGTTTCATCATCGCGCGCATCGCGTATTTTTTAGGTACCGTAATGATTTCGGTTGTGGTATCGATAAAACAAAGGTACCGTAAAATAACGGTACCGAAGAAATATAGGTATCCTTATTTTTGTTTTACGGTACCACTACCGAAATACTCAACCGTTACAAAACGGTACCTTAATTCTATACCGGAAACATACCCTTATAACTTATCACTTTCAGCCCCTGGGTACAACAACAAACTTACTTTTGCATCGGCAAAAGTATATCCCTTTTCACAGTGGTATCTATCTCTATACCGCAATTCATCAAAATCGGCTCAGCGGTTTAGGCGTGAAAGCGTTACAGACAGAGTTACTTTCGCATTTATTATATTAGTAAGATAAGATGCGAAAGCTTAGATGTTTGTTTGTTTGGATGTTTGCCATGATAATACAAAACGGCACTTAAAGGAAATGATGTCACTTATTATACCACACTTTCCTACATCACTTATTTTGTAGTGAACATCTTGAAATTCATATTCAATAACACAACTCAATTTTAAATTATTGAGCATCTAGAAAACTTAAGTCTTAACGTTTTATTTACGACAGTGACGTCACGTTTTAGCACCAGAGACGAAAAGATACTCATATACCACGAATTTAAAATTTATATTAAGTGGTATTTTTCGTACTAATCATTAACTATGCCCAGAAATACCTACCTATGTTGTTCATTGTATTGTAAATCATTTGCGTTTCCGAACATTATAGGGCAGATTCAAAATGTTTCATCTCGCCCATTTCATTATTTCTTCAAACTCGTCTTCACCTTCGTTTTGACGTTCTGTAAGTTGTCTCGAAAGTCGCATAAAGTCTCGTGTTGTAAAGTATACGAGTTTCAAGCTTATTATCTCAAATTCCGAGACGACTGTAAGAGTAAAACCCCTAAATGA
This sequence comes from Idaea biselata, assembly GCA_958496205.1. NCBI lineage: Eukaryota > Metazoa > Arthropoda > Insecta > Lepidoptera > Geometridae > Idaea > Idaea biselata. The sequence goes on from OY292396.1 coordinate 31,349,510, forward strand.
CTTAAAGCAAAACACATACCGGTGGCGGGAATTGTATTTTACCACCAGTTGCTTAGGTTAGTAGGTAGACCTGATCTAGTTTACCAACTTTGTTTAGTTTTCGGTGAACATTTGGAATAAAGCGTGTATTTAGATCTTTTTTAGGGTTCCGTACCCAAAGGGTAAAAACGGGACCCTATTACTGAGACTTCGCTGTCTGTCTGTCCGTCTGTCCGTCCGTCTGTCACCAGGCTGTATCTCATGAACCGTAATAGCCAGAAGCTTGAAATCACCAAAGATGTATTTTGGTAGCCGCTACAACAACAAATACTAAAAACAAAATAAAACAAATATTTAAGAGGGGCTCCCATACAACATACGTGTTTAAAAAACTACAAGGGAATTTGTGGTCGCTCCTGATTGGTCGAATTCAAATCGAGTTGGCCATGGAATTCAAAGTGGCTACCCTGTGTGCCTTCACTTACCAAAGAGTTTCTTATATGTTTCAGATTTTCTTTGTGCCAAAGTTTTTTTTTTTTACAACTTTTTTTTTTGAGAGATGAGATTTTTATCGTATGATGGGAGTAAGAATCGAAGCTGAATATTTCACATTTTCCTATCAAATTTAAAAGTTGGTTGTTGTTAATCATTTTAGAGTTCCGTACCTAATTGTGATAGTGGTACGGAACCCTTCGTGCGCGAGTGTCGCACTTGGCCGGGTTTTTGCTATAGATTAGCGTTTGACCACTATCGCACCTGATGGTATGGTCTAAGATGTAACACCCTCAACTAGAAGAAGAAAGACGCAATAAAAAAGAATTCCTTGGTGACTGCACCAGACAACGTATCGGAAGACGGACGAGTCTACTTGGCGCTACGACTTAGACCAATGGGCACCCCTTTTGGTCGCCTTTTACGACGAGCAGAGGATTCCGTATACATAATCTTTTAGGCCCGACTACAGGGCCCAAAACCCTGAACTAAAGATCTTGCGATTCCAAAGCATTCTTGGGCATCCACAGTGATTAATTCAAGTAAACAACTCACTTGTTGTCAAAGCAACAAATCCACCGAAAGCCCAAGCATCCGAGCGCCGTAATATTTGTCATCAAATTGTCAATAAACCTGTCCGCCCGTTAGTCCTGGGATTACAATAACAAATTAATAATTGAATCGGGCAAGGCCACTGCAATTGAAGGAGATCGATATGCCCGGGACAATGCCGGAACTACGAGAACTGGCGCAGGGTCGGATTAGAGACCTTCGGGTGCTATGCGAAAACATAAAGGTTAACAAGGAAATCTTTGTTAAAAATTATTGTTGGGTCAAATCTGTTTAACCTGTTTCAAAGTGGCTGGCTTCGTTACTTACTTTAACATGTTTTTTTTTTAATTTATAGCAGTTTTTTTTTTAATTCCATACCAGAGGGTAAACACGGAATCTTATTTCTGACTCCGCTGTGGGTCTGTCTGTCTGTCTGTCACCAGGCTGTATCTCATGAACCGTGACACGCTAGACAGTTTAAATTTTCAAATATGTATTTCTATTCCCACTAGGTATAACAACAACTACTAAAAACAGAATGAACAGTATTTGTTTAGAAATAAAAGCGGGCACGGAGCCCTCTACCGCTTGTTTTTATTTTTATTTTGAAAAATAGTTTACTTTTAGGCATTCAATATTCGATTTTGTTATTTTTTGATAGTTTAGTTAGTGTGTTAGCACAGAATACATAAATAGTACAAGGTGTTAGTATATTAATTCTTGCATCTATTTAAATAAAAAATAGAAGTGGATATCAAAAACTCTCGTAAAGAAACTAAGATAATCCTTTAAATTGTATAAAGTCCGTCCCTCTTCGAGTGTCTAATTCATTGATTTCCTGAAGAGCTCTCGTCTCTAACTCGTTCCCACTTCGCCACGGACAGGGACCTACTGAGCTTCTTTTATATGCTCTACCTCGTTTCACCTTTATTTTCAGTTTATTTTTTTATAGTTGCCAGATGATAGGTGAAGTCTGAGATATAGAACCACCTACTCATCACAAAGCTCTTTAATGGATAACGATATGGGTTGCAATTTGGACAATATGGTATCTACAACACCCTTCCCCTGAGATCCTGGCCTTCCTGGCCCTTTGGTTTAATCAAGTAAATTTTTAGTAATAGAAAAAAAACACTAAAAATATCCCACTTCACATCATTGAGATTATTATGTAGGTACTAGTACCTAATAGAGGTGATGATGAAAAAAATCCGGGGCAGCGCTTTTACGTCTATTGTAAAATGAAATGACAATGCTTAGATAAAGTCGATGAATGACGCTTAAAACATCAAAAGTATCATTGAATGTTATATAGTGTTTCTTCAGTGGCTTGTTACAACTGTCTTCCTCCTGATGCAATATCTACTGTTAAGATTGAGATCAATGCTTCACATCCCTCTTTCGCGATGGAAACACGGCTTTAGTGTCTAATAAACAAGCTGTATACGAGGTGTCGTAACGAAAATACCTGCCAAAGACTATACCCATATATTTTATTTAGTATCTGGAAAGGCAGGTATAGTTCCTCCGTCGAGTTGACTAAATTATTCACATTCTGTTCCCCTTTGAATCAATCCAGGGTAAGGTATAAGGGTCACAGATTTACTGGGACCGCAATATCTTTTCTAATTGGACTACCGTTCAGGTTGGGTGGGGATTTCGATATGATGCTACATGGTTGTATGTATGGTCTTTTTTAGTTGACTTGCTATAACCTATAACCTAGTGGGCTATTTTTAGGTTATAGGTTATCCCATCGAAGTTTAATTATCCCAACTTTAGCATGCAATGAGCGTGTGGACCCGCGGAAATGTCGAAAAACTCTTTCTACATCGGATACCTACATCATTATATAGAAAAGATTCTCTTAATTTTGACTCTCTACTATTTGCGGTTTAGGATCTATCAGTCAGTCAGGGCAAAGCATTTTACAGATATTACAAGAACAACGAATTAGAAAATGAAAAAAATGCAATCATTTACAACAAAAACAACAATAACCTTAAATAACAATTCCAACACCCGATCCAATATTTCTTTACTTTTTCCATTGGTTTTTAATCTCCTTTAAATAACACGCAAAAAGGGCATTAAGAGGAAACAAAACATTCGCCGGCATCGCATGAAAGGAACCCTAATGAAAGGAAAATGGTGATTTCTCTTCGAGTCCCCGCAGATATAAGATATCCTATCCGTCGATAGTTTATCGGTCACCCATCCAAGGAATGACCGTGCTTGGCGTTGCTTAACTGGCCTTGAGCTCCTCAAAACATTTGTTTATAAATTTACTAGCTGACCCGGCAAATGTTGTTTTGCCTTATAAATTATAGATAGTAGCCGATTCTCAGACCTACTGAATACCTACGCATATAAAATTTGGTAAAAATCGGTCGCGCCGTTTCGGAGGAGTACGGTAACTAACATTATGACATGGAAATTTTATATATAAGATTTATATATTTGGCTTGTGCCCGAACGTGCTATTCTTATCTGGCACGAACTATTCGGTTTCAAACATTTTTTGTATAATTAATCTTTTTTCCTCGATCATAATATCATACATTTCACTTAGAGCTAAGTTAAGAAATTTCTATTTGACATGCACCTAGTTCAGGTATATTAAAAAAACAATATTGCATGACGTTGCACACAGCTCAATCTAGCTCCAAAACTAAGCACTAGGCTTTTACTATGAGTACTAGACAACGGATATACTACATATTATACTTTTTTTTTGTAAATACATACGTATGATACATAGAAAACACCCAGACCAGACACAAATATTTATGTTTAAGCATAAATATTTACACCCGGCGGGAATCGAACCCGCAACCTTCTGCATTGCAGTCGGGCATTCCCCCGACGCGCCACAGACGTCGTCAAACAGAGACTAACTAAATAAACACCACGCACTTTTTAAAACATTTCTTTGAACTCGTGCTCGAGCTGCCAAACAACGCCAGGTGTTGTTATTCCTTGGGTGGGTGACCGATAATATGTGCGCCAGGAACATTTTTCGTTGGTCCCAGTTGTTATATCTAATGTTAGGTTAAGTTAGAAGCGTTGGGAGGATCTGAAAAATGTAACACTGAGTGAACTCCACCACTACACCACTATACGAATAGAACTGGAACAAAAAGTCTTTCAGAATGAACTTTCTAACACGATTGGAACTTTAATTTTTTTCTTATTTCCCGGGTCTTAATCGCTTGATTTTTTTTGGTTTTTAATTTGCTTACCTCGACGTTTCGACCATGTTTCAACGGTTTTGGTCGCGAGGGTCCCGAAATGATGATTCTTTCAGAATGTCACTTTCGCAAAGAACAAAATTGTCGCGATGTTCTAGCACTACCTAAATAAATGTCGAATGAAAAGATTAATAAATAATGTATTTAGACAAGCACAAGACAAATAAACAAACTCAGGAAAACGTGCAATACAAAACTGAGAAATAAAGATCAAAGAGATAAGATAATTGACTGAGTGTCGTTACTTTTAGGAACTCCATGAAATATCAAGTATGTTAAGGTTGATTTTCGTTTGATTTGTTGATGTTTGGCCTAAAATCGGGACTAAAAATAAACATTAATCGAAGTTACGGTAAAACTAGGTGTCGGCGGACTGAAAATGTAATTCTCTGTGATACGATTTCCGAAGGGCTTCGAAGAACAGTAAAACGTTTGAGAAATATAACCGTGGAGTTAAAGCTTCGATTATAGGTGCCCATAAAATTACGAACCGCTTGATCAAAGATCTTACCTACCAGCGAGGAAAATTGTTGTTGCTATGACAATTTACACTCGAGTCAAGACCTTTTGAGGAGTATTTATGGAGGAGCTGAGGCGTACTTTTCCTTGTAACAAGGTGTAAAAGAAAAACGTCTTTACCACCACTTAACGGTTACGTATCATAATAACTACAATTCATCTGCACTATATTTAACTTAACTACGGTCAATTGGACTACAGTTTAACTCAACTACGGTCGATTCATATATGTTTGTTTAAACTATTGGATGACTAACCTACTGGACGACTCAACTACGGTTTATTGAACTACATTCAATTTACCTGCGGTTGACCGAACTACCGAACAATTTAACTACTATCGTTATATTATAGCGCGTTTTACTCTAACTTAACTACGGAAAAAAGCATTCGGTGGACCCCGACTAGGGTAGGTTAGGTTATTATTAGAACATGATTACGCGCAGATTGGCGACCGCTGCCGCGGCACGCTCGCTACGCTCGCTCGCCAAAGCGCCTAATACTATAAATAAAAAAAGCGTAATGTATAAAATCAAACTTTATATGAAATAAACATTTTAAGTACTATATTATAACCTTTTTTATTTATAGCATTAGGCGCTTTGGCGACCGCTGCCGCGGCACGCTCGCTACGCTCGCTCGCCAAAGCGCTGCGAGTAATCATGTTCTAATAATAACCTAACCTACCCTAGTCGGGGTGCTCTGTTTTGCTTTTTGTGGGCCTAATATTTTAATAAAAAGCGTGATATATAGAAATCGAACTTTATTTGAAAAACACTTAATTATACAAAACTAATGGGGGAAGGAGAAAGGAATTCAGGGAATTTATTTTTATACTAGCAGTTCCCCGTGGTTTCACCCTTTCACTCCCCCTCTTTGTGTTTTCAATAATTTCACAATATTTTCAGCCATAATTACTATGATTATATCAATTTTTACTGTCACATAAAACGTAAGTAAATGTAATGTGAAACAGGATTGACACATGACAATAATATAACATGTACATCATGTTTTGCGCTAACCTCATTTTATTAAACAAAATCGGCGCGCAGTAGTCGAGTCGTCCGTAGTTGAAAAATCCCATAGTTCAAACAACCGTAGTTTAATCAAACTTAGGGGAGTTAAACTGTAGTTCAGGCGACCAATATTCGAAATGACCGTAGTCGAGTCGAACGTAGTTCAGTTAAAAATAGTGCAGATGAAAATAGTCATTATGATACGTAACCCCACTTAACATTATTCGATTCCGATCTTCTTCTTCTTCGTATGCATAATTCAAAATTCAAAATATGTTTATTCATTTGGATATTTACATAACACTTTAAATCGTCAGTAATCTAATGTGTCTTCGGAACGTATCATCCAATAGTCCCAGATCAATTAGTCATCCACAATCAAGGCGAGATTTGTTTCATTCATGAGGTTATTCACAAAGTTGGTTGGGTTGGCGCAGTAACTGTAGGTAAGTCATTATTGACCATACATGACACTACTAATAAACTGCTAGAAGGGTCTAGGGACCAAGCAGTTTATCCGCCACCGCGCGGGGAGCTCTTAATTTTTGCTAGTCCTCCCTAAATCCCTTAGTCACCTTTTACGACACCCACGGGAAGAGATGGGGTAACCCTATTCTATGGGGCTACACGATAGTGAGTGAGTGAGCCACATCCACTATACGAAAAATTAAATAGTGTAGTTAATATTTATTATGTTTTTATTGCTCAAGGCATTTTTACTTGAAATATTTTACAAGGAGAAAATACATCATCAGTGCGCAGTTTTTTAAAAGTGCGCGCAGTGGTTGCGCACTCGCCCGGCAAGCGAGGGGCACAGGTTCGAATTCTGTCATCGGAGGATTTTTGATGATGTATTTCTCCTTGTAAAATATTTTAAACTGTAGTTAAGTTATTACCACGAGCCACCAGCATAACAAGCACATAATGAATCTTTAAACAAAACACAACACATTATAATATAAATAATAACCTAGCAATGGTAACGAGTGTTTGTTGTTCAAGTTAGTGAAGCCTCCCACATTGCCTTCAGAGCTTGCTCAAAGTTTTTCCATTAAAAAGCGAGTGAGCGCGTCCTCATGGTTGCTTTAATATGAATAATTGTTATCTATTTTACGTGGCAAGCAAGATTATTAGTAGATTTTTTCTTCTGTTTTCGGAAAACAAAAGAAAAAACAAAGAATTTTGGAAAAACATTTTGAATGTAACTAAATAGGCTTGGAATGGGGGCAGTCGACAGCCATAACCAAAAAAAAACAACACGTAGGGGACGTGTTGTTTTTTTTTAAATTTTCTATTTTATCTGAATTTTATTTCTATTCTAATTAGAAAATGAAAAAAAAAAAACTAAACGTAGGGGCATAGTCATGGCAGATATAGGTTTAATGGCATAAACATAATTGTTCTCATGTATTTATCCAGGGAGGGACCAGTCGACTACGTTTGTATGGGAAAGAGTAGGTAGACTGTCCTCTTACTAACCTGAAAAAGAGACCTTTAAAAGTCTCGAAACGTTGAGCATTGAAACAATATAGACTAAGAGCCCGTGAACCCCAGACCTTCGTTAGTTGAGTTTGAGTTTAAGGGATTGGAACTGTCAAAAATGTCTGGCTAATGAGGAAACATCATCTACTTATTACCCAAGTATTATAATATATAAAAATCAGCTTTTATACTATAACGTAAGTAGAATTATAATTTCATGAACACCCGGGTGTTATTATTACTATAATTTTACTTACGTTATACTATAAAAGTTGATTTTTATATATAATACTTGGGTAATAAGTAGATGATGTTTCCTCATTAGCCAGACATTTTTGACAGTTCCAATCCCTTGCCAGACAAAGGAAAGTCTGTACCTGCCAAAGCCACTACAAGCCAAACTTCATAAAAGTCCAGCGTTCTTACCTGTGTATAGGAGCATGCCCTGACAAACTTTCAGCTTTTATAAAATAACGAAGGTCTGGGGTTCACGGGCTCTTGCTCTAATACTAAAAGTAATAAACACCACGCGATTAAAACCGAAAACTGAGTTAAATTTTAAAATCAACCATTTACCGGGTCACCAACAACTACATAAACTGTACAACTGTACGTGCAGTCAAAGTAAAAAGTGTCGAAGTGATCTCAGCGGTCCCTGTCTCCCTGTCACGCAGACAAATTGTTTTATAGACTCCGTGGACCATTGTAAGGGCAATCTTGAAGAAGAGACCTGTAAAGGTCTCGAAACGTTGAGCATTGAAACAAGGCTAAAAGTAATGAGCAGCACGCGATTAAAACCGAAAACTGAGTTTCATTTTAAAATTAACCATTTACCGGGTCACCAACAACTACATAAACTGCACAACTGTACGTACAGTCAAAGTAAAAAGTGTCGAAGTAATCTCAGCGGTCCCTGTGTCCCTGTCACGCAGACAAATTGTTTTATAGACTCCGTGGACCATTGTAAGGACACGGCTCGGGTCACGTACGCTCTATCAACTTTATTTCTACTACTGTTGTACTCGACTGTACTACCTACTGACTTTTTTTTCATTTTCTACCAATTTATTCGATTTTGAACTACGGCAATAGGAAAAGGACAGTACTCTTCAGTTAACTACGTTATTGTTGTATTTAAAAAGTTATTGGTGTTTTTAGTTTGAATCTCTATTCAATGCTTTGTCCTGACTGACTGACTGATCAAGCTTCCGCTGAAGCTGACCTGTTTTCATAATTCCTACGGGATCTGGACTTACGTTAGGTAAAACGGCGGGACTGCTAGTTCTTAATATAAGTTTAACACCTGTGAAATAGAGGTCATTGACTTTAAGTTGACATTTTATTTAAATTGGACTACGACTTCCTACAAGTTTTATTAGAAAAATTTGCCGATTTTTCAGTCAAATACAGCCTAAAATTAAAAAAAAACATCGTAAAAAAAACTTGTACGCCTAGATGAGATGTCTCCCCTTTCGAAACCCGTCCCCGAAACACAATGTTTAAAACTACACCACATATAGGAAACAATGCCTTAAAACTACACCAAAATCTAGGCAACAATTTAACATACAATCCATACACACAAAAAAACCAACAACATTCCTGCATGAAATAATCAACAATATTCACCGAACTTTACAGGTATTTTGAGTTTAGCTCCTTTTTGTACCCCTTAACAGAAACATGGATATACGTACTAATTTCATACTAGATTATACTACCAATACTAGATTTGATACAATAATAAATTTGTCAAATTAAGGTGACATTACCAAAACTACGCTTATACGTGTGACGCGAAGTTTAATTAACAGCTTTCCAAACAGAACAATCTAATAAGCAAAGTTGAGTGCAAAGTCGTACGTTTGGTGTACGCTACGCTGGCGCCGGTCGGCAACTGTACGAGATGTAAGCTGTTAGCGGGCTTGGCTTAAGGTGAAGCATTGATAAACCAAAACCGAAAGAAAGATAGAAAAAATGGTGTAATTAAAATATCCAGCCAAGTGCGAGTCGGACTCGCCCACGAAGGATTTTAAGGCTTCCGTACTTGTGTACGGAACCCTAAAATGATCACTGGACCATCTTATCCGTAAACGCAACGCGAACGTTAAGTCTATCACTCCATCACTAGATGGCGGTAGTCGTAAAACTACATCGGGGTATCGTTGCATTTTTATGTACCTAAATCATGTTTTTTGTATGGAACCCCCTCTTAAATCATTTTATTATTTTGTTTTTATTTTTGTTGTAGCGGCTATAGAAATACATCTTCTGTAAAAATTTCAACCGTCTAGATATTACAGTTCATTATATACAACCTGGTGACAGACAGACAGCAAAGTCTCAGTGATAGGATCCCGTTTTTACCCTTTGGGTACGGAACCCTAAAAACCGGTACCAAATAACACATAAGTAATCATTATTGTTCCGTCTATAAACAGCAATATCTTATAAACTTGCACCCCAACGTTAGGCTTATTCCACTCTAATCACCTGGATTTGACTCAGATTATTAATTATAGACGACAATTTTGTACTCCCTTCAAGTTCCTTTTATCGCCTAACAGAAAAAATACTCATGTAGCTTTACAATAAATAAGTACCTACCCATAAAGATACAGGTATTATCATTTTGTAAAAAATCTTTTTCTGAAGTTGTTGACTGCGTTAAAACGGCAATAGCAACAATATGCATAAAAGTTGTAAATTACTTTTAATATTTTATTTAATCTGGAGTAAACAGGTACCTTCTAAGTCAGCGTGCTTCATCTTAGACTATATCGTCAAACGATGGTCAAATGCTGGGTTACACTACTTATATTATAAATGCGTAAGTTTAGATGTTTGTGTTTCAATTACGCAAATACTACTGAACCGATCGCGATGAAACTTAGCACGCAGCTGGAGCTTTTGATTAACACATAGCCTACTTTTTATTCCGATATTTCAAAGGGATCGGGACTTACGCGGGTCAAACCACGTAACAGTAAGTGTCACAGCTATTACACTATAAAAATAATCAAAAAATGCAATTTTCTACAACGACCTCAGGTGAACAGAACAAACTACACTGTAGTGTACTTCAGGTGTTCATAAGCGACACTGACTAAAGTGCCATTCACTGAGGTGATTAAACTGGAATAGACTCAATGTAAGAGAGAAAACGGTTTCTGTCACACCCGGTACCGCAGAACAAACTTAGTTATCACATGAGGGAGCCGAGGGAGCTCTTGCTCGCTTCTATCCTTTACACCTGGAGCTTCAAGATCTACTAATTATACCTTTATACTTTACTTTTATGTGTGTCAAGGATATAGACAATTTTAATCTAACACGCACTCAGCGTTACTTATTAAAGCTGTGCTAGAAAATGACAGTCTGTTATAAGTCTTAAGTTTATTTGAATCTAAGTAAATCCTGGAGAAGGGTCTTGGAAAGGTCTCGAAACGTTGAGCGTTGTAACAATGCTAAAAATAATAAACACCACGCGATTCAAACCGAAAAATGTCTTTAATTTGAATTTAAGTAGGCAAAGGTGACAGGTCGGTGTACTAAATTCTTTCTCCTCCGTGACCGAACTATAGTTTTTGAATATAACATTTTATGGACTGTGAACTCTTAAGGTCATAGCCCACTTACACGACTCTGTTCCCACCCGGCAAAAATAATATAATTCAAATATGGGCTTTAAATATTGCTCTTTAGATATATTTTACATTGGCATCATAAATTAGCAGACAGCTCGCTTTCAGCGAGCTTACCGCCGTCAGACTGCTCGTCAGTCAGTGTAAAATATATCTAAAGAGCAATATTTAGAGCCCATATTTGAATTATATTATTTTTGCAGGGTGGGAGCAGAGTCGTGTAAGTGGGCTATGACCTTTATGCGGGTCCATATTGGCTCACATAAAATTTTAAGTCATATTCTTTGTCTTACTACCGATTTGTGTTCATAATAATCACTCTTCATAATTTTATTTATCATACTTTTTTTATTCAGACATTTTTATTACTACCATCGGAGCTCATAATAGTTAATGATCATAATTTTTTTATTAATACTGTTACTACCAAGAACAGTTTAAAATCATATTTTTTTTCTTCATAACATTTAATGATCATATTGCTTTAGTTCATAATTATTGTTACTAAGAACATATTTCAACTCATAATATCGTTGTTCAGAATAGCTTACTTTATAACAGACATTTATCATAATTTTTGTATTAATAACGGCAACTTTAACAAAACTTTTTATGAACTACCCCAATCAAACTCTTTGTGAAATTATAAATGGTTTTTGACTTGTGTTCTGGCGATCTTCTTTTTGAAACGGAGTTAAATCATAATGTAATTATATTTTCTATTCTATTATTATATTTCTTCTTAGAAATTACTCTTTAGTTAATAATGTTGTAATAAAAACACTTATGATTAAAATATATCAGGTTTTTTTTATTTATAGTAATTAGGCGCTTTGGCGACCGCTGCCGCGGCACGCTCGCTACGCTCGCTCGCCAAAGCGCTGCGCGTAATCATGTTCTTACATTAACCTAACCTATCCGAGTCGGTGTGCTCCGTATATTTTATTTCAAAATTCAAGTAAGATGACAATAGTAGGTGAAACAAATGTATGAATAAAGATATTATGATTTTCAATAATTATGCATAAAACACTTATGATTAAGAAATTTATAAAAATGAATATTAGAATAAAACACATGTATGAATATCAAAGTTATTTATTGGAATGTTTATGAGTTTCGAGCATTATGATAAACAAATATATTAAAACAAATATTAGTAAAATGAAGTGTATGAATAGTGATATTATGAATTTCAATTATTATATATTTTAATATTTAGTTTTTAAATTTTTTATGAAGAATGATCATTATGATTATAAATGGTATGTGAAACATTTTCGGACCTCCGATGATAGGAGTTAAAATTTGATGTAAGACGATCCGCCCCCCCTTTATGCATATTGTGCTACGAGCTGCGCTACGAACGGCTACGCGCTGCTACGACGTGTCGTAGCACTACGAATTTTTACTTCACTCTTTTCGTGGCCTCGCTACTATAACCATAGTAGACAAAAGTCGCTGCAAGGAGCACCAACTATTAGGTAAACTGTGGTACAACCAATCAATATCCATAGAAAAACCTTGAGGGTTTATATAGCTGTTAAAAACGATCTAAAACTAAACCCAAAAAACAATTTGACAATACAAAACCATTGTAAACTAAAAGTCCAACAAAATGGACCACTAATTAGAAACAATGTAGAGTTTTCAAACCGTTTGACTGTTAATTAGTGCGGCAGTTGCGTTTAGTTTTACGAAGGCTTTTGTTGCAGCGTCTTTCATGTAGCTATTTCAAATTACAAAGTTACTTTTTGTTTTGTAACTCAGCAGTACTCTTTCTCAAAACAAATCATTCCGTTTTATAGTTTTTGCATGAAGGAATAATAAACATACTCCTTACACACAAACGTTTATATGTATAAGTGTGATTTATTTGTTTATTAAGGGGACGGTCTACCTTCTCTTTTCTCCATACAAACTTTACAAACGTGGTCGACTGTTTCCTCCCTGGATAAAGACATTAGAGCAAATATGTTAATGCCATAAAACCTATAACCATGTTCCCTACGTTTTGTTTTTTTTTATTTATTTTCTAATTAGAATAGAAATAAATTTTAAAAAAAATGAAAAATTCAAAACGTAGGAGCATGGTCAAAATGGTCATGGCTGATATAGAACTTGGCATAAACATATTTGTTCTAATATCTTTATCCAGGGAGGAAACAGTCGACTACGTTTAGTTGTAAAGTTTGTATGGAGAAAAGAGTAGGAAGACTGTCCTCTTAATAAACAAATAAATCACACATATATAATAAATGTGTAAATGATATTCTTGCGGAATCGAGACTTGCGCTGGTGAAACCGCATTTATTATAGTTAATTTATAAGACTAAATAGCTTATTGTAAAACCTCAAATAAATAGAAATTGTCGGTAAGTGACTAATTTAAAATGGAGCGCCATACCAAATTTACCTTACTTACCTAACCACAGTTTACCTAATAGTTGCCTCAGCGCTTCTTACCTATACCTAGGTACTTACTCCAAAACCTAAACTTGGACCCAATCCCATATCCCTCATTGAATCGGAATGAACCGCACGGTGCCCAATGTCCTCACATACATATTATCAGTTGAATCCGAAACATATACCCGATGTACGTATCTGTGAACAAGTTGTTTTCGAGACGTAACTCTGGGACTTGAGGGCCTGAGGATATACACCCACAATGCCGTTACAGAAACGGGTTATTTTATTTTTTAAGGGCATTTTTTAAATTACAATTCATGCAATGATTTAAAAAGATTTCACTAAAGCCCAGATTTTTCTTCTGTTTTCGCGATTTTTCAGTTTGACGCGATTAAAATGTTAATTACTTTTAGCATTGTTTCATTGCTCAACGTTTCGAGGCCTTTACAGGTCTCTACTTCAGGATTGACCTGAAGATCTCGAAACGTTGAGCATTGAAACAATGTTAAAAGTAATAAATACCACGCGATTAAAACTGAAAAAATAGTTTATTTTCAATTAAGCCTGTATTAAAAATTAAGTTAACTCAAAACCGAGCCAGTCAATATTTTTAATCGACTTCTAAAAATAGGAGGAGATTCTCAATTCGTCGCGTAGGTATCTATTTTTTTTTTAATCAGAATCATTGCAAAATCTTTTTTTACTATGTGTGGTCTTGATCGACAAATATTTCTAGTACCTAAGTACCCGTATCCTCCCAAAGCAGAGGTGGGACAAACACCCTGCAGACGTAAGCAAAATAAACCCCAAACCCAACAAAGAAGAGATAAGCGCAGATCTTAATCGAAGATCTAAGGAGAGTCGGAGCTTAGCCAAGTGCGAACGTCCCCGTCACTTGTTTACGACCAATAAATGTGTACCTTTACATTTTATTCGTGTCGTCTACGCCACACCACCGTCCTTTCCAAGTTTACAACCACAATTTGCAGTTTTTGGTGACTCTTAAAACGGCTACCCGACATTAATGTTTCATTAGTAGTTCGGTGTTTTGACAGATAAAATGTGGCCTGGGGTGTAGCTAGGTATAATTTTATTGTTTTATAAGATTTTAGAAATAATGTGACTTATCTTTGACCTTCGCCGTACACGTTACTCTAGTAGAGCGACAGGATATAGAGCATTCTCTAGATATTTTGCAACTTGCAGATTCTGACCCTAAACGTTAGGAATTTTCAAAAAAATTATTGGATGCATATATCGTGATCTGTGCGCTGATCAGTCAGTTCAAAACTTTTTATAGATAAGTATAGATTTGTAATTATTATTCTGCTTATATTATGTGTTTACTTATATTATAAATCCTACTTATTTTATAAAAAAAATTGTGTGTAAGTTGGTAACTGCGTGTCCCCATACAAAAATTATAAAACAATGTAAATAAGCCTCTGGGTCGAAGGAGCGCCCATACAATAGGAGGGTCTTTGACTGCTGGTGATTGATTAAAAATGCTTTGGTGGTTTTTGTTTTAACTATCTTCAATACTAGTAAAAATTCCAAATTATTTCAACCACGGTTTTCGTTTCTAGCACTCTGACGCGGATTACCAGTCGCATTATTTCATCAGAAACTTTGACAGTCCCTAAATATAAAAGGTATAAAAGGTGGTAAATCGGCGCGTCAGAACTTTCGCGAAGCGCGAATTTCATTTCCCAATTGACTTTTATTAATTGACAAGTTGTCAAAATTAATATAATTTACGTTCTTGCGTCAAAGTGTAAATTTGCAAAATTGTTGAAGGATTCTGATAATTTATGTGAAATTTCTCGTAACGTAAAATAAATTGGTAGGTAGGTATGTAACGAATGTTTTTTTTTGCACAGAACTTTGCTAATAAGTTTAGCACATAAACTTAAAACTTATTTCAAATTTCTGGTTTTAATCGCGTTGTTTATATTATTTTAGGATTTATTAATGCTCGAAGTTTCGAGATCTTTACAGATCTCTTCCTTAGGGTAGACTTAGATGTAATTTGTCTTTTTATTGTTCTAAAAGGTTCCTAACCTAACTAAAACTACCGTCTCATCTAATATTAATTGCAACTGGCTTGTTCACGGGCCCAGACAGTTTTGGTTTTGGTTAGTTTCATGAACAAGCCAGTAGCAATTGATGGAGAATTAATGAGCTCCGTAAAAACAAATGAAAATGGTAAATACCTCGTTATTTAATAATATTTGTTATTACTATTAAGGGTGGACACAGACTTGAGCAGAACCACGAACCGAACCTCGAGCATTCGCTGTTTTACAATTCACTCGAGCGGAACCTCGAATACATGTTTGAGGTTCGGCTCAAGTGAATTTTATGCTCGATGTCTTCTGTTACAACCAGATTTAAAAAAACAATGAAGGCACGAGCGTTTGATGTAACATTTCATCTCGTTAAATATCGCGCACGGGCCTGATATTTAAAAAAAGAGTGAACGCAAGGAACAACTAAATGTTACAGGTAAATGCGCGCGCACTCGCTGTGAGTGAAAGTTCTTCATACAGCTTTTTTGTATGAAGAAAGTACGGCCCGTTCTTATGAGAACTTACCGCGTCCGTGCTTTCTTTATACAAAAAAGTACGTCCCGACCACGGCACGGATACGGCACGGATACGGCGCGGTTGAGCATAAATCATCTACGCCGAACAGAGCGCCGAGCATTCGCAATAACGTTACATTACATGGAAATGCTTTGGAAACTGAGCTTATATCGTTGTATTTTTTTTTAATTGTACCATTCGTTAGAACGGTACATTACACAGAAATGCTCGAGAAAATGCTCTAGTCTGTACTCACCCCTAAGATATCAAAATACATACATATCAAAACTGCCATCGTAATAGTTGTCATATATTTTATGTAGTTATATCATAACTCATAAAAAGCATTAAACGTTATAGCTCCTATGAACTAATAAATGAAGTGATTAGCAATATTCCTCCAGCGTAACGACATTTTACGACTTCCAAACATATTTCATGTTCATAATAAATAGGATAAACTTTATTAAACTACTAGCTGTGCCCGCGACTTCGTCAGCGTTTTTCGGACTACCTACCCATCGCTGAGCAAAAGTCTACACTTGAACGGACGACCAGGGAAGTCTGTTGCTGAACAGAAGAGAATCATAGCAGAGTCTATTTAAGTGTAGATTTTGCACAGCGCAGCGGTAGGTAACGTGTTGCATGCTTATACGCATTACTTATATATAATAAGTAGCCTTTATCGAAAATTAAAAAAAATCAAAACCCGACTTCGAATTAAGGACAAAACAATAAAAATAAGCTCTCCAACATACAGTGCAACTGACTTTCTGTTATGTAAGCTGAAGTAGGGTAGCTTAACTAAATGATATCTTTTTTTTACGTGGGTACTGCACCTTATGCACTGTCAGGCCACTCTCGTTGGGCTCCCTACCATAGGTTTACCCGACAACGGCGGCCTTTCCAAGCCTCATCTCTGCCTCTGCCCGATAGACAATCCCTCTCCGTTTCCCCTCCCTCAGCACGGTCACGCCACCGTCTCGAGGTCCCCAAAGCCGGTGATAAAGCCCCCCCTCCCTCACCGAGTTCACCACCAGAGGCTGAGGTGATTTTTTATAGTGGTTATCTTCCATGCGGCCCCTTTCTTGCGGAAAGGACCCCCGAGCCCGCTCACGCGGGATTACGGATTAGAAGCCTGGCAAGCCCGGTTTCCCACCTTGTGCGCCTCTTAGCTTTCAGCTACTGAGTCCCCTCACAACGGCAAGGTGGACGACCATCTGGAGGGTAAAACGTAACGTCGTGTCCGGGACTCGTGACTCGAACGCGCAGCCGTCGAATCGGAAGCCATCACTCGGCTCGGTAGGCCACCGTTCCTTAAAAAGGGAATGCGCCGCACAGACCGGCGCATTCCCTTTTTAAGGAACGGTGGCCTATTCGAACGCGGAACCCTCGAATCGGAATCCACAGCTGCCATCGTGCCACGTAAACTACATGCAATCAGCATCTACTCAGTAAAACTGCCCCATTACAGCTATATTTTTTAAATCCTTTTTATTGAATTTTCGACTGCCACTAAAAAATATCAAAATTGTAACCGTAACTTTAATCACTGAAGAATTTTTGAGAAGGTGGTTTCAGGTGGTCCATCAATTTCTACCTTGTTCTTAATAAGCCGATTCTATTGATGGAAGTCCAAAAATTAGTAATTTACAGCATTGCGGGATGCTATTCTGCTCATCATTCCGAAGGTTCTCATCAGATCTTTACCAACAATTTATGGAACCAACTCGGGACTCTCACTTTCCAAATAAAAAAAGAATGATCGAAATCGGACTTTATATGCCGGAGTACGGTTTGAACATATTCATATTCAAACAATATGCGGGTAGAATTGAGCAGATCCTCTTTTTTTTAAAGTCGGTTAAAAACAACCATTATAAAGAATTTCCGTATGTCCGAAGGATCCGGATATATGGAGAGACAAAGGTATACGGTATTTTAGGAATTTCCTGAAAAAAAACGATATCCGGTTTTTTTTTATTTTCGACCGGATATCCGGTTAGTCATGTATTGATTCCACACAACATACTTCTTCAATACAACATTCAAACTAACTAAGTAAAAGCAGAAAAATCACTTTATCCGGATAACCGGACAAAATATCCGGACAAAAAATAGCCTATATGTTAATCGGGGTCTAAAGCTATCTGCATACCAAATTTGGTTAAAATCGGATAAGCCGTTTCTGAGATTAGCGGGCACAAAGGCACACACAAACAGACAAACAGACAAACAGACAACCAGAAAAATAGAAAAATAGGTTCTACTGCGTTAATAGATACCCCTACAATTTATCTTTTTTTTATATCTTCCAAAAACAGACACCGCTAAGTTACGATTTTATTATATGTATAGATATAGATAGATGCTATGGGCTTATTAAAATAGTTAATATTAGGTACCGACCACTACCTATTTTCTATTTTGAGATTTTCGAGGTTATATTTAAAAAAATGACGGTTTATATAGACATAAGACGATCGGAATTGAAATAAGACGACCGAAATTGATTCAATACTCCCATTGTCTTGGAATACCCACCCGTGACCAGGCGGAACGAAACGTCTCAAGGTCCCCCTTAGTCTATTCACGGCCTGGTCTCTTCTTTAGATAACATTTATATTTTATTAACACTAATATTATTGGTAACACTATTAATATTAATATTAGTGCTCTGTATTATTGTATTATGTAATAATATCCAGCCTCTAGAACTACTGGATCGATTTTGATGATACTAATTGTAAAAGGACATTGAATCCTTGAGATCTAACATGGCCTTTTTATACCAATATTTCTACAGACTCGAGACTGAGACTTACGCAAGTGAAACCGCGAGGCGCAGCTAGTGTTGTATGATTTACTTGCGTCCTCTATTTGTAATTAAAACTCCCTGTACAGGAAGAAAGACCTATCCCAAAAACCGGTCAAGTGCGAATCGAACTCGCGAGCAAAAGGTTTCGTATAATAGTACGAAACCTTTTGCACTTAAGAATCACATTTGTTTTATGGGAACTCTACTTCAATATTTATTTTATTCTGTTCTTAGTATTTGTTGTTGTTGGGCAACAACATAGGTATATCATCTGTGACACAACTGTTTAGTCATCACAGGTCATGCATGAGATAACCCTAACAACGAAAGTTGTTAATTGAGAGGTCGACCTCTGTGGCGCGTCGTGCGAGAGCGCGACTGCAATGCAGGAGGTTGCGGGTTCGATTCCCGCCGGGTGCAAGTATTTATGCTTAAAAATAAATATTTGTGTCTGGTCTGGGTGTCCTTCTATGTATAATATGTATGTATTTACAAAAGAAAAATAAATATAAGTATTATATCCGTTGTCTAGTCACCGTAACACAAGCTTAGTCGCTTACCACGGGGCTAGATGGCGCTGTGTGTTGTTCACAGAATTTATTTATTTATTTAGGTACCATCGAGCAAAATTCCTGACAAAATTAGGTTGCACACGTAGTTAGTATTTGTTGTAATAGCGGCAACCTACATCATCTGTGAAACAACTGTCTAGCTATTACTGTTCATGAGATACATCCCGATGACAGACAGACGGACAGTATTACGTCTATTATGATTATCTACAACGCGATCTAGAGCCGTTATTCAAATAATAATTATGGACAGTGAAGTCTCAGTAAATAATAAAAATAAATATTGCATGACGTTACACACAGCGCAATCTAGCCCCAAACTAAGCACTGCTAGGCTTGTACTATGGGACTAGACAACGGATATACTACATATTTTACTTTTTTTTTGTAAATGCATACATATGATACATAGAAAACACCCAGACCAGATATAAATATTTATTTTTAAGCTTATACTTGCACCCGGCGGGAATCGAACTCAGAACCTTCTGCATTGCAGTCGGGCCTTCCCCCGACGCGCCACTGTGATCGTCACTGAGTAAAAGGGTCTCGTTTGATTACGGAACCCTAAAAAGGATTAGAAATAACAAAACAACCCTAACAACGAAAGTTGTTAATTGAGAGGTACCATCGAGCAGAATCCTTGACAAAGGGGTAGTTAGATTGTACATGTAGTTCGTGTATGTCGGTTGGTATTCAATTCGTGGCCGTTTTTCGCCAGCATCTGTAGGTACGTACGCGACGCGATTTGTACTTGAACGCGTATTTACGAAGTGGGGTTGTGTTCTGATGTATGAAGTTTTCGTATGACTAGGTACTTCTGCAAACAAAATTCGCGTGCAATACAAGGCGAGTGACAAGGTTTTACAGTATCTTCCTAATAAAAAAAACATCTACAAATAGACCATCTTAATTCACTAAAATAATTAAAAATAAAAGAAGAATCATAGAAATCTGACTTCATATGCCAGAGTACGGCGCGGACATATCCATATACATACATACAATATACTGGTCGAATTGAGAACCTCTTACTTTTTTTAAGTCGGTTAAATGAGTGCGCTAGTTATGTTACCTAAAGGGGTAGCTACATTGTCTCTTTGGATAGCAATACATATTTTTAGGCCAAAGTAGCAGCCAGCCCTTTGGTCACCAGTAGCTAAAACTAGTAATTTTGATCAATTTTAGGTAATAGAACTCTAAAGCCTAAAAACATACAGGTACCTATAGATTGAGGAGTAGGAATGTGATGGAAAAGATTGTTCCAGGTGTGGCATCAAGTATTTTGGTAAGAACCAATGTCACCTACAAACGATTTGGACAAAAAAAACAAAAACGTTACGTCAGAATACAATCAACAATTTTCTCAAGAAAACCCAAGGTTTGCTAATCTCCCTCTTAGTCGCCTTTTACGACACCCACGGGAAGAGATGGGGTAACCCTATTCTATGCCGGGGTTACACGGTTAGTAATATATACTTGAGAAATACGCATCCAAATCTATCCGTACCTCAATCACGTGCGACGAGTAACTCCCGGGGAACTCATGTCAGCTGCCCGTTTCTCCTACACGAAGGAAATTATTTATATTGTGTATCTCTTCCTGCCTACATTTACCTATTAAATTTGTATGTTTTTACATGAGATCGACTAGCATTTGGCGCCATCTCACCTGATGGGAAGCAACGATGAGGTCGACTGTGATGCTTGCCTAGAAGAAAACTATTCACTCTTTTGAAGACTCTTAGGATAAGGGGGATTTTTGTTACATAATAACGGGTAAATATTCTTTTTTTTTTTTTTTAGTTGAGATAGACTAGTTTCACCCACGAATGTTCCGATCTCGCGGGATTTTCTTTAAAAACCTAATAACACTGCTGGGAAAAACTATCCCTTTCTCTCTTCCATGACTTCGTACCTGGGCCAGATCCGGCCATTGTCCCTGGAGGGCATCGAGTTCGTCACGCCATCATCTCCGGGGTCTGCCTCGAACTCGTTTTCCGTCCTACGGAACCCACTACGTGACTACCCCTGCAGCGGGAATATCAAGATTAAATATACTATGCGATATTCCATCACAATTGATCTAGTAGATGTTAGGTACATGGAAGATTAACAAACAAACTTTCACGTTTATAATATCCGTAGGAAAGGTTAGAATAGAAAAGATGTATCCGAGCAAAACAGGAGCAGGTCGCTAGTATATTTAATAAAAAATCTAATGTAATTCAGCCGGTAGAATTTGAGGTGAGTCATGGTTGTAGCGGCGCGCGGCGTCACCGGCACAACTCAATTATGAGTACCTTACTTAACTTCCGTATTTTGTAATAGCAGTCAACCTGCAAGCAAACTTTAGGGCTACCACTGAGTAGAAAACTTTAGTACCCGGCGGGATTCGAACCCGCGACTATTGGTAATCCGAACCAACGCGTGTGACCGCTTCGCCGCGGGTAGCCCTCCCGCCCAGTCGAATTTAAGAAAGCACTTCCTCGTTGTTCTTGCGTTGGTTCGGATTACCAATAGTCGCGGGTTCGAATCCCGCCGGGTACTAAAGTTTTTAAAACATTTTTTTTTCAAAAAAGCAGTATTTCCTAAGTGTGGATTAACACTAAGAAATAATGTTTACATGTTTGGAATGTGTCATCTTATATTGTAATCATTTCCATGTAATATGGGAAGTTACAAGCCGAGTTGAACTGCAAAGTTCGCCGGTAGATGTCACTACGAGGCCTTACTCGCAAGAACACACGAGGAAGTGCTTTCTTAAATTCGACCTGGCGGGAGGGCTACCCGTGGCGACGCGGTCAAACGCGTTGGTTCGGATTACCAATAGTCGCGGGTTCGAATCCCGCCGGGTACCTACTAAAGTTTTTGAAAGCATTTTTTCAAAAAAGCAGCTAGTATATCAAATATAATAAAACTTCTTTAAAGATATTGCATTGAAAGAGAAAGAAAGAATTAGAAAAAACAAAAAAAAAAGAAACTCTACCTACTCTTTCTCCATACAAACGTAGTCGACTGTTTTCTTCCTGGATAAAAAAATTAGAGCAAATATATTTGTGTCTTAAAACCTATATTTGGCATGCACCTACGTTTTTTTTTTCATTTTCTAATTAGAAAAGAATAAAAAAAAAATATAATCTGAAAAACACCAAAAGGATGGTAACTTTTGACCAACCAAAAGGATGGTCAGTGGTCTAGGTCGCGGGGACCAAGACCATTGTAACATGGTTGAAACAATAAAAACCCGGGAAAATGTAACTGTGTTTACAAACGTAGGCGACCGACGGTTTTCTACCTGGATAAAGACTTTTGAGAAAATATTATGTTTATGCCATAAAATCTATGTGAAATGTAACTATATTAACAAATCGTGTGCGGTGTTGGTCTAGTAGATTCCCCGATTTTCATTCCGAGAGTCGTGCATTCGAATACAGGCCGACCGCGCACCGATGTCTTTTTTTTTTTTAAGAAAAAGTTATGTGCGCTAATAACATCGCTCTTACGGGAAGGAAAACATCGTGAGGAAACCGACATGTCCTACGACTCACCATGGTCTGAAGGCATGGGATAATGGGATATTCGCCAATCCGGAGTATAATCCCGTGGCGTCTTCATGCTTAAACCCTCTAACAAATCACGTACAATGGCCCAATTGTGAGGCTAAGTGCGGAAAAAGGCACAGCGAAAACTTAACTTAACTTAAATCGTGTGAATTTAAAAAGTTTATACGTTTGGAAAGTTTATATAGAGAAAAGAATAGGTAGACTTCTCTCTAAAGATATAAATGTCTGGTACTTTATCCCACTAATACTTTGGTTGAAATACCGAAATTGTTGAAGGGCAACCCTAACCGATCTCCTGTCTCACACACGCTACAAAACACGGGATTTTACTCCTAGTTAGTTAAAAGTTGTAGACAGTTTCTGAAATTTGATCGTATTTCGCTTCAAATCTAATTATTGGAAAACAACTTCGCAGGTGAGTGAAGTATACTAGGTGTTTTTACTATTTAAAAACTAGGGTCTAATATTTTTCGAAATCTTGAAATATCGGGAAGAAAAGTATTTCATGTGTTGATCCAGATCTTAAGCTATAAAAATACAAATTTTCATCGCAATTTGAGCAGTTTTTGTGTGAAAGAGTAAAAAACGCGGTGCGTTTCGAGTTTCGAATCCCGCTCAGCGTTGATCATGCGTTGTGTTTTTTGTACTTAGATATATTTTTCCTTTAAAATATTTTTGAGAGTGGGTAACAAAGTTGCATACATACATAGCACACACCTTCACGTTTCTAATGTTATATTAGTAGGATATTATAATGAATTGCCGTGTAGCCCCGGCATAGAATAGGCTAACCCCATCTCTTCCCGTCGGTGTCGTAAAAGCCGACTAAGTAATCTGGGGGAGACAAGCAAACCTTAAGTTCTCGGCGGATTAACTTCTTGGTCCCTAGGAGGGATGGTGTCAAGCAGGCGGCTGGCCGTACAAAAATTTGGCAAATCTATTTGTAGAAGGTATGGTCAATGACGACTTACCTACTGCGCCGACCTCAAATAAAAAAAACTATTTGGGGTGAAGCGGAGCCCGGGCTCCCGAGAGCCACTTGGAACAAAGTGTGCAAAAGCGGACTCGCGCGCGAAAGGTACCGTACCAATTTACGGAACCTTCCGTACGCGTGACTCGCACTTGGCCGGTTTTTAATTAAAAACCTGTAATCATGTTCAACGTATTTAAATGAGGATAAACAGAATACCAGACAATTAGGACGCGAATCAAATGTTGCCGGAATGCAAATTCCTATTCGCTAGGTTCGTACGCACTGTACACGACAGTTTTAGTAGGTACACTGACAGTAAATGGTGCTAAACAAATATTACCTAGTTGTTTACTCGGCTGCCTACTTTGAGTACCTTTGAGAACAATGTCTCATTTGCTCCGGATGACTTCGGGGGAAGGGGAGTGATAAAGTTGTTCGAAGCTAGGTTATATCTGTACAGTGTGTTTTGGGGACGGAAAGGGGTTTGTTCTAGAGGTCTAGGCGAACATTTTTTGTTTTACGACTTTTGGAAATTCAGATTTTTTAATAATTTTTAAGGGCAATAATTGTATGTTTCACTGAAAAAAAAATCAGCTGATTTTGTAAGCACCAAGGTCATTAATTGATTAAATTTTGATTGATTGGTAGTCTAAAATAAATAAAGGTCAACTTAATGTCAATGACTTCGAATGATTTTTTTAAATTGAAACGATTTCGAAAGTCAAAAGTAAAAAAAAAAATTATGATGTATGAAAAAACATGATCATTTTGAAATGAAATGCTCATGAATTTGTTAACATAGTTACATTATACCGGGACTTAATCTCAATTTTTTTTCTTAACTCGACTTTTCAACCATGTGGTTGAAAAGTCGAGTTAAGAGTTAAAAAGAAAAAAAATGGTCAATGGTCAATGGTCTTAGTCGCGAGGGGACTGCAGCAGTTTTACCTGAAGGTGAACAACCCACATTTTTTCGGTTATAATACGCGATTAAGACCCGGTAAAATGTAACTATCATCATCATCATATCAGCCGTAAGAAGTCCACAGCTGAACATAAGCCAGCTTAGCCAGCCAGCTATGAGGGATCATAGATTTCCAGGTGCTTCGATTATAAGCGCCCTGCCTCCACCGTAAATTCGAATCGCCGCGCCGCCTTAACTAAGTCGTTCGTCGTCGTGGACGTTCAACGCTGCGCTGTAATGTAACTATAATGCTACCTGCTATACTACCTTTAACTCGAATAACAGTTGATTTTCAAGTAAATTTTAACTTTTAACTTTCGAAAAATCCTTCGAATTTCCAAAATTCGTAGAACAAAAGTTGTACGCCTACACGCCTAAGATAAACTCTTTCTACCATCCTCGAAACACGCTGTTTATACGAAGAGGTAATAAAAAGTAAATAGAATGGAATCTAGGTGAATAAACTAGAATGAAGGTAGTTAGGAAGAGTAGACGAGTGATAAATGGACTAATCTTACAATATTACAAAGCTGAAAAGTTTGTTTGTTTGACCGCGCTAATCTCAGGAACCGCTGGTCCAATTTGAAAAATTATTTCAGTGATTGATAGTCCATTTATTGAGGAAAGCTATATTAATATTATATTTTTAAAACGCGGACAAAGTCTCGGGCACTGCTATTAAACCTATATAAGTATTTTCTTATAGTCTGCCCGTCTGTCTGTCTGTCCGTTAGTTTATCTGTCTGTCTGTCCGACAGTCTGCCCGTCTGTCTCACCCTGAGCGCATTTCCAAGTTCAAGTTCATTTATTGATAAATAATAAATTTTCAAGTCGTTATAATGATTCGTTCATTCTGTCCGTTAAAACATCCGTTGGTCTGTCCGTCTGTCTATCTGTTGTGTATCTGTCTGTTCGTTGGTCTGTCTGTCTGTGTGTATAAATACTGTATTCACACCTAAAATTTAATCATAGTAGCACATCTCAAGTACCAACGTCTTGTGCAAGTCAGAGGTAATAATTTAAAACTTCTTTGAAACTCCAGTATAAGGCACATACATTTGTCTGTTCATCTGTCTATCCGTATGTCTATCTGTCTGTTTGTTTAAATACTGTATTCACACCTTAAATTGAATCATGGTAGCACATTTCAAGTACGTCTTGTGCAAGGCACAGGTAATAATTGAAAACTTCTTTGAAACTCCAGTATAAGGCACATAAATTTAAATGTTTACGTTTCCGAGTACCAGTAGCTACAGTGATTGTGTCGCTCAGTAACTTAGCGCTCGCTTTACAGACCAACTTCGAGTGAGGACTTTGAAAAAAATATACTAAATTACTCTTGACTGTTGTTGTTGTTGTACTGTTTGTTGTTTTTCACAAACGACCCTATGCGGGGCTTAGGGCGGCTACCATAAGACCATTTAATAAATGTATAAATATAAAATCAATTTAAAAATAATATACATTGGACTCTATTTCTCTAAGTAGAAGATTTTATTATTTTGTCACACTTTGGTAGCTTTTATATTTTGACAGTTCTTAATCAAGTTTAGGGGCTTAGACATGTTTAGAATCGTTATGCAAACCGGCCCTAACTTAAATTGGACTATATTCCACGAGGAAATAGAACCCAATATAGTACGATTTTACGTAATTTATTTTTAAACTGAAATACCTAGCCAAATTATATTTAAATGGTCCTAGGCAATCCCCCCTTAATCGGTTGGTTGAAGCCAACCTTATAAAGTTTAATGCATCTTAGACTCAGCAAAATGGAGTTCTTTTCTCCTGCGGAATCTTCTTTTCTCCTGCGGAATCCTGAAGTCCTGACTTAAGCAAGTCAAACCACAGAGCGCAACTAGTCATTCATAAATAACGCTATCCAAACAAGTTTCAAGTTTGTCTCGTTGAAAAACACTTTCCGAACTGAAAATTTAAGTGTGAGCTATCTCATCTATATAAAGTTGGTCGAAGTAAACTGGGCACGTATTCTAGAACTAAATCGTCTTGACATCGCTTCAGCATTGTTGGAATTATCTCGAAAATATTTTTTGGAATACCGTCAGCATCGTGGGACTTTTCTTTCTAGATTTAAGTTTTAGTTTTAGTGTTGTTTGTTTTTTTCTTCACCTTGATTTTTGAAATAATGCAGTTTCACTAAAGCTATAAAACTGGAGTGGTCTCTATAAGATTAGAAAGAAGAAGGTCACCAGTTCCAAAGGCAAACTGTTCGAGAAATTACTTACTAAAAAAAGATGGGTCAAAATGTGAACGTCGTTGTTAGAATATCCATTATCTAGGTAATCTATAATTTAGAAATATTTTATAGGAAATTGACATCTACATAAACACAACGTAAGGTTGATACTGGGCGGGATTCGAACCAGCGCATCTTTACTCAATCTGGGAGTACTGACTTGATAACCAATCGATCTACCTGCGTCGTCGGTGACTAACCTTGAAATCTTTCTAGGAACGCCCAGTGCAGACTTAATAAGCACTTAAAATAAAAATAGAATGTAACTAATTTCTTTCAAAATTACCAACAATTTCGTTTCTCGTTTTCGAGAAAAAATTGAGGCTATATTGAAATGATTTGGTTTTAGAATAGGTGCCCTGGTTCAAAGTTTTCTTCTACCTCGAGAAGGAGTTTGTACAGCTTTTCAAGTTTTTTCCTACAAGTTAAGGGTTATCAGGGATCTACTTTAAAAAGCAATTTCGAGATGTGTCAAAGAGTGTGTTTTTAAATAAATAATTAAAAATATACTAAATTAAAAACGATTTATTTTATACGTTACGGATCTAGGTAGTTTGTCGTGTAGCCCGGGCATAGAATAGGGTAACCCGGGTTTCCTCATCTCTCCCTAAGACTCACTGGATCTAAGGGGACCTACCAAACCTTAAGTTCTACCTGCGCGATGGAGGATAAACTGCTAGGAGGGTTAGTGTCAGGCAGGCGGCCGACCGTAAAAATATTCCCAAATATTTACAGAAGGTCTGGTCAATAATGACTATTGATGACTTACCGACTACGCCGACCCCAAATTAAAAAAAATGGTGTTTAGCGTACCCCGGGCTTCCGAGAGGGATGCAACCGGGAACTCGCTCGGATAAGAAGGATCTAAGTAAATTGGATAGTATCCTACTAATATTAAGAATGTAAAAGTGTGTTTGTTGCAGATGTCGCACCTATCAGTGTCTAGCAGTGATTTATTATTTTTAATATGGCCAATATCGACAGTAGTGTCGTTGTCGAAATTTCTGTCAAGTGTCATATATATACCCCATCTATACGATACTCAACTACTACTGTAGATACATCTTTTACGGTCCCAGGACCTTAATTGATGTCCTAAATCACTCCGAAAAGGTTTTACGACTATCTTATACCAAACGTCAATTGCTCCTCAACATCAATAAGACAACAAAGATAAATAAGAACCGAATTCAGATAGAACTATCCTTTATCCTTGTAGAGACACAAGTCAAATTCATCTGATTCAAACTAAATCTACCGGGCAGTCGTCGACTAATCGTTTACAGCCCCCGATGCGAAACCGATAATGATTTTTCCTGTCACTGTCATATTTAGGCGCGCTAAGCGAGACGGAGATACATTTCCGATCTTCGGTATCCGGTTGAAGCTCTCAACTTAAAAAAAAACATTCAAATACAGGGCAGTTCTTAAGCAGGCTTCCCTATGGATTGTTTGCCTTGTCTCATGGTACCTACGAATAAATAGGGCAATTTTAAGCAGAGCCGTTTTTAGGTCCCTGGCCCTGTAACTAACTTATAAGGTACTTATCTACGGGTTCTTAAAGCCTATAAGAGTCACATAGGCCTGTATTATGGGTACTAGACAATGGATACACAACGTATAGGTACTACTTTTTTTAGTAAATCAAACACCCTGGACCAGAAACAAGCATTTAGGGCCAGCATAAATACTTGTCTCCGACGGGAATCGAGCCCTCAACCTTCCAGGCCTAAAAGTCCAGGCCAGGGGCCGAATTTATGAAGCCTCTTGCAATACAACTTCATTTAATAGTTTGTCAGAGCTCTATCTATCGTTAATCAAAAGTCTTTGTATCAGATGCCAATTGCTCCTCAAAACATCAATATGAGGACGAAGGACATCTGGGTCAAGCCAATAGACATGAGCTCTATTCGGAAATTGAAAATGTCCCGGGATATATCGGTATTTTTCGGTTCGGCACGATATGTTATGTTGTTACTTACCGGTTTCTTCGGTCCGGTTTGTTACCTCGGATTACGGACGAGTCAATTTGTTATTTCAGATTTGGATGTGTGGTGTCCGGGTGTAAATAGGAATCTTTCTTACGTAATCTGTGACTTTTCGGACTTATGTAAGTAGGTACTGGTTTTCTCTATTCGTGTTTTTTCCCCTTATTTATAGAATGCGGAGATCTGACCTAGCGGCTGATAGCTAGTGGTAGTTTTTTCTGCAGTTTATTTTACGGAAAACTTGATAGAGATTTAAATAGAATCCTTACTTTCTTTTGGCGCTTGTAGAACTAACAAAATAGCTTAGATGACAATGAAATAAAACAGTTGAATAATTGTATGTTGGACCATCATCCCTAGTCGATTTCCGAGAATAGATTAATTTTCCGTTTTTATTTAACGCCCGACGTTTGAGTTCTTTTTGACCTCCTTCACGAGACTCTACCCGAAACGAAAAACTTCGCGTTAAAAATAACTTCAACTTAAAAAAAAATATACTAGCTGCGTCCCGCGGTAAGTCTCGAACTCGTGGGAATATCGAGATCAAAAGTAGCCTATGTAACTTCTCGATAATGTAGCTTTCTTTTGTGATTTTTTTTTTAAATCGGTTCAGTAGTTTTTGAGTTTATTCATTACAAACATACAGACCCACAAAAATACAAATCTTTCCTCTTTATAATATTAGTGTAGATGTAGATAAGACTTGACTATGCTGATAATTATGTACCTTAAGAGGAGTATATACGCCAACGACCTTGAAACTGAAAATCCCTGTCGAGCTCATCGAAAATTGTTGATTATTTCATGACGGAATGTGGTAGAACTTTTTTTTGTGCACAGATTGTAGGTGACATTCTTTCCTACATTTTGGTGTAGTTTTAAGACAAGAACCTCCTATTGGTGCAAAGCCTATCCAAATTTTAGACAAAAAATGTCTGATTTGGCTAAAATGTCGATATGTAATACGTAATGTAATACGTTTAGACATATTTGTATGGAAACTGCACTAAAATATCGGAAACAATGTCGCCTACAATCTGTACACAAAAAAAAGTTCTACGACATTCCGTCATGAAATAATCAACAATTTTCGATGCGCCAGACATGGATTTTCAGTTTTTCAGAATAGGGCCCTTAATGTTAATTCTAAGAGTTGGTTGACTACGATATAT
The DNA here is from genome assembly GCA_958496205.1 of Idaea biselata. NCBI lineage: Eukaryota > Metazoa > Arthropoda > Insecta > Lepidoptera > Geometridae > Idaea > Idaea biselata. The sequence goes on from OY292396.1 coordinate 31,379,755, forward strand.
TTATTAAGTACCTACATGTAATCCTACTTCAGTGGGTTCCTAAGACTAACTACACTCTACAGTAATAAAATACGGTACCTATACATTTTTCTAGATACAATTTTCCACCTACTTCGCCGCTTCCCTCTGCGAATGAAAAGTGTCTTACGATTTGTTACTCTGACTGTACCACCTGCTAATGTTTTTGTATAGGTTGAAATAAGGTATACCTACGTACATTGTTGGTGGGTTTTTGTTCGCGTTTCGTCTAATGAATGTAGGTATTTAGGTTGTTGTTTGATAGAAGTTAAAATGGAGTGAAAATGTTTTAATTTTTTTTTTTTTAATTGGAAATAACTGCGACCCGTGGATTCACCCTTGTAAGTCCCGATTCCGTGGGAATATCAGCCTATGTTACCCAGGGTGAATGTAGCTTTCCAATGATGAAAGAATTTTTGAAATCGGTCCAGTAGTTTTTGAGTTTATTCATTACAAACATACACACAAAAATACAAATCTTTCCTCTTTATAATATTAGTGTAGAAGAGTAGATTAGCAGAACCTCGCAGTTTTAAAATATCGATCGTGAGATACAGCCTGGTGACAGACGGACAGAAGGACAGACAGCGGATTCTCAGTAATAGGATCCCATTTTTACCCTTTGATTACGGTACCCTAATAAAAAGTAGCATACCTATGTGTCAACACAAATCTCGAGCTGTCTGCATACCAAATATACGACGAATAGGTACTTTAAAGTTTTAATTAAAAAATGGCAAAAATATGAGTGTTATTTGCGGGTCTGTGTATCTGTCTGTGGTACCGTAGCTCAAGAACGGATGAAGCAATTTTGTTTTTTTTTTAATCTAAAAACTAAACTAAAACCTACTTTGTCATTTGTTTCATCAAAAATCAATAGACTCCTAAAACGTTACAAACGGTATCTTTATCGCGTACAAATTGTTACACCCGAAGCCTCTTACGTTGACACGCGTGACGTCACGTCACGGGGAGTGCATATAAATGGGATGAGAGTGACACATCAACATGATACAGGGTGATACAGGTATGTGGGTCCTTATACCTTCCCACGTATAGTTTGTGTCAAAAGTGGATGATCAGATTTTCAAAATCGCTATCTACACTAATATTATAAAGAGGAAAGTATTTTTGTGTGCCGTATGTTTGTAATGAATAAACTCAAAAACTACTGGACCGATTACAAAAAAGTGTGACAGGATATGGTGTGACTCGTTGAGAATAAAGCATGATTTATGCTAGTCCGGGCCGTGTCCGGACCGAGCCGGGGAAGGGTTACTTTTGCATGAAGACAGCACGAACGCGGCACGTACCAACAACACGCAAAACAAAAGCTGTCTTCATACACAAGTAGCCCGTCCCCGCCCCGGCCCGGACACGGCCCGGTCTAGCATAAATCATGCTTAAACGTATTGAATCTCAAGTTAATTGTATAAAATCCAATCCATATGAAATGCGTTTCACACACGAATGCAGTTATAAACTGACCGCTACCACTTCATTAAATGCATGTTTTTTTGTCATCGAAATTAATTGAAGTTTCGAGAGCCTTTTTATCTGCGTTTTCGTATTTAATTTGGATTCATTGAGCCGAGTATGCTGTGCCGATTTTACTCAATAAGTAAAACCGGCACAGCATATTAAGGCTAAAGCTTATATTAATCCACTAATCTATACTATCCTACTAATATTAAAAACGCGAAAGTTTGCAAGTATGCCGGCATGTGACTTTGTTACTCCTCCACGCTAAAACTACTGAACCGATTTCAATGAAACTTGGAATTTAGATAGCTAAAGACCTATAATTACACATACGATACTCCTATACTTTTTATCCAAATTTTCCCACAAGATCAAGACTTAAAGTATATTAGAAAAAAAAATCTGTTCTACATAAATAAAATACTCGTCCCGAGCAGGATTCGAAACCGCAACCTCCTGCATTGCAATCGGGTATTCGCCCGACGCGCCACAAAGGTCGTACTAAAGAAGAAGCAAAGAAGATTTGGGCGTAGATCTTAAATTCAGATTCATTGAGTCGACGCCGCTCGCTGTATTAATGAAATCCTACACAAACACAGTAAGAATATCGAGGCACGTCAGTGTATAAATCTTTTTATTGTCGATGTCGGGGCGAGATCGTATTCCAAGTAGCTCGTATTTTCTGTACACGGCACAAACTTACTTTCTTGAATAATAAAATGTGAAAATAGGTATCGAAGTAGGTATAGGTATACCTATAGGTATGCAGGTTTTTGTTTTGTTTAGTAAAAGAGAAATTTCGAACAAATGCTATTCAAAATCACTTACAATTAGTAGTTAAATTGTTAGTTGTAACAGCTTTTTCCAATTTGCAATTCGAGTTATTTAATGGAAACTAGGAAACTGTACGTAGCCGTCTAGGCATATTCCTAATTAAGTATTTTTACCCAACAACGACACAAGGAGGGTTATGAAGCATATATATAGGTAGGTACTATTTATGTTTTTATGTGGCTATCCACTGAACGACATGGGACATACAACGATTTATTTGCCACCTTGCCCTATAAGAAATGCTTGTAGTCTACTGTTGCATAGCAAGGTGGCAAGACAAGTTTTTTGTTGTTTTAAATGTTCTACGATTAATTGGACAGTACGAGTATAAACTAAGGTGATTTATAATTTTACTAAAATTGTCTAGGTACCTATTAATCATTTTGTGATTGTAAATGATCCCACAGGAACATCGGGATAAATAGCTTCTGGTCAAACCAGATCTCCAGCTATTTACATTCTAAGTTTCATTGCAATCGGTTTAACAGTTCTTGCATGAATAAGTAACAAAAATACTCGTTTACTTACTTACTAACACACAAACTTTCACATTTATTGTATTAGTAGGATCTAATATTTACCTTGTAAATTTACTTCACGGCAAAGAAGCGTGACACCTATCCTATGATTTAAAACTATTTTATAGTCATAGAAACGTGAATTTGTAACTGAAGCATTTGCATGTACAATATCTGTCACGTCAGTCAGCTTAAAAACCTGAACGCAGGGCTGTCTCACACGATTTGTAATAAAATTTATTTATTTAATCATTTAAACTCATTTAGCCCTCTTAATAGGGTTATAGTTAGGTCTGAGTAGTAAGAAAATGCTTTGTCGTTATCCGTTACAAGAACTTTCAGTGTTAACAGAAACAAAAAGTGTTAAAATTATTGTAACCTTACTCTACGTCTATGTTTTTTTTATCAATGCTTTCCAAAAATTTGCACCCGACATGACTTGAACCTGCAACTTTCACATTTTGTGTACTCCACTAACCAATTGCGCCACAGGTGCCCTTCTGCCGTGATGGGATTATGGACTGCATCACTCAGAGCTTGTGACTATTTATTTTTAAAGTGTTTCCTACGTAGGAAACACTTTAAAAATAAATAGAGACGAAACTCATTTGTTGTCCACGGCAGTTTTAGTAACTTTTTATAATAATAATAATGTATGACAAATTATATTCCAGCCTATCTGTGGACAGGAGACACTGTAAGTAAGCTCTTTGAAGTACATCATCTGTAAAAAAATATCCTATCTAGGTATCACGGTTCGTGATATTATATTATAACTTAAAAATGCAAAAAATTATAAAACTGAAAATTGTTCATAAGAATAACAGAAGGATCGGAATGATGAACAGAGTATTCAAGACTGCAGTAAATCATTACCTTTTGATCTCTCTCTCTCTCTACATTGCATTGTTTCAACGCTCAACGTTTCGAGACCTTTACATCATATATATTTTTCTTCTTCATTTTCCTATTTCCCTTCTTAATGATTATAAGAATCCTGAAATAAACGAGTTTAATTTCTACCTTTTCATTTTTAACATTAAATTGTGGACACACCGAAGCACATACAAAAATACATACAATAACAAAAACAAAGTTTCGGATACGCTCAGTGCCAACCCTGACTAGCAAAAGTAACAACATTATTCATATCAACATTTATTTATCAACAATCCGTAGCACGCGGTAATAGAGTCGCATTTCGTTTGCAACCGTACGTGACCGTCGGACTTGTCGACGGACTCATGAATAGAAATTGCAGTGTCGAAACGCGTGAAAATTGAACTTTTGACAGCACGAGGATTATCTTTCAACGTATTAAAGTATTAAGGTATTAGTTGTTGTTTCTTAATCGAACGTTTTAAGGGTTCCGTGCCCTAAGATGGTTTTGATTTTGACGCCGTTTTTTGTTGGGATCTATCTCTACTCTATTTCAGAAATATTAGATCAAAAATGTAAACAAAGAACTGTCAATTTTAAAAGAAAAAGTAAATAAAGAGCGGTCACTTCCAAATATATGGGTGAATTTTTTTTTACATTTTTGATCTAAGGTTCTGAAAAAGTGTATAGATTTTACTTATGTTTTCGCGATTGTGGATAGAAATTAAAGTCATTTTCGGTTTTAAGGTGTTTATTAGATTGAGTATTGTTTCAATGCTTAACGTTTCAAGACCTTTACACAATATTACAACTTTAGTTATAACCTAAAATATCTATGGATTTCTAATATTAACGTGGACGAAAATCGTATAGGTTTAAAAAGTGCAGGTACTTTACAAGTAACAGGTACCTACAGGTACGGGAGGGTTACTTCGGTTCTTTCGACACGACAACGATACGATAATTCCAGCCGATACGATGATTCTACTGTCACACTGTGATAGTTGGGTGATAGTAGGGTGACAGTAGAATCATCGTATCGGCTGAAATTATCGTATCGTTGTCGTGTCGAAACGAACCGAAGTACCCTCCAGGCTTCTGATTTGACCGGACTCGTCAGGATATTTATCTGAATAAGCAACAGAACTATTACCTTTATAATTTCAGTAGAAGACTAGTGTATTGTTAATTTGAGAATCTGAACAGCCAAGTCGTTGTAATGACTTGTTACGATGTAATTTTGTTTCGCACCGTGGCCGTGGGTGGGAAGTTTCATCAAGAAGTTCTGAATTACTTATGGTAAGAGGACCCTAGTGTGAATATAATTAGGAGCTTAAGGGGGGCTTTAGGGGGCGTTCCTCGCATTCACAATGCAAGATCTGTGAGGAATATAAGGAATTCGTTATTAGGTTAGATTTGTCTTCGGTTTTCGCGATGCTAATATGAAATATGAATTCGTTATTTCACATAGTTCTTTTATCTAGATTAATTTATTATGTTTTTGGAATAGTTCGCACTTTGAAACCTTAAAAAAATAGTTGAAAGGGATTGAGGCTTTTAGGTGTCTGTGGCTGTGACGTATTTTGTATACGTCTTTCTGACTAACCACCTTCTAAATTTACTACAAATTTAATAAATTGCGGGTTTGATTGTATAATAGTTAGTTGACGATTAGTCGGCCCATCACTAGTTATAATGTTATTATTTTTATTAAAGAATCGAACTCCCTGTTATGAAGGATAAATAACTTACTTAACATATTATAAAGTACTGGCGTACTTCCCTGGGCGACTGTTTAAGTGTGGAATTTCGCACAGTGAGAGGTAACGTGTGGAGGTAACGCGCGCTGCTTATCTATAGGTACTAATATTATAAAAGGTAAAGTGAGGGACGTTTGTATGACGTATACCAATGGTGATATTTAAATTTTTAACATCTCGAAAAAATAAACTGAAATGCGTGGCTAACTTTTATTGTGAATTTGTCTTGTTGTTTGTTATTTACAACATTTGTAAAGATAGAGCAGAGTATATACTTCTTCATAATTGGCTTTTCAACACTTGTGCGATTTTATTATGGAACTTGCCTTCGGCTTTTTACCATATAACACAATCACATAAACTAATATTAAGTCATATTTTCGCGTTACAGAACCCGTGATATCTAAACACATAAAGGCTTTGTGAGTAGGTATGTATGTATACAACCTATACCTACCTACCCATATGCAAAAGTCTTACAAAGCATTTTAAGTACAAAGCAAATAAAAAACAAATAGGTACAAATAAAAAGAAATATCTCGCGAAGAACTCCAAAACAAGGATACAAAGGTTCAATACACAGTTACTGCGTAACTCTATAGTAACTAGTTGCCGACCTCAGGTGCCTTTTGTAACAGATAAGTTACAGTTCAATCGGATTACACAATAGAAAGGGCCCGGGTTCGACCCCGCTAAGTCTGAAGGGCCTTATCGATTTTTTTGTAACATACTAACTAGGCTTATTTTTGTTTAGGATGTAGGAAGAAAACGGTACACTGTATATTATACAAGTTATAATGTACAATTTTTTGAACTTTTGGATGAAAAGTTCAAGAAAATTCTACTAAAAAAGATTCGCGTTTTCACGACACGTGTGGCTAAAGAATTCATCCTATCGCGATGTTTAAAGCCGCAACCGGACATCGCGAGGCAAGCGTTGCGAGTGGCTCGCCTTGCATGCCTCGGGCTGTGTAGACATGTATGCTTACAGTGAGCATTCGCTTCATACGATCGGTGCGAACGCCACCTCAGTGCTAGCCGTGCGCTCTGTGTGGACGGATGGAGGTTTTTCTATTGTTCTACTGACGAACCCTGTGCGTGGTTGTTTGCGTGTTCAGCTTGACCATGTGTCGTGTAGGACGAATGCTTAAATGTTATCGTGACGAACCATTTGCAACGCTTGCCTCGCGATGTCTGGTTGCGGTTTAAGATTCAAGCACTTCGTCGTAGATCGAACACGAAGATTTTATCGCGACAACGTAACAGGAATCTTCGCGACTCTATGTAACCATAGCATGAACAGCTACTGTGGTTCAGCGGTTTTTCATAAGAAGCAACAAATACACACAAAAACTGTGACGAAGCCGGGCGAAGAAAAGGCAATTCGCTAGTTACAAAAAAACACAAAATTCTACTGCGCTCGTAAATACAGGGTTTAAGTCCTAAATATTCACTAAATAATGATGTTCATTTGTTTTTCTGAGGCTTAAAATTAAGTGTTATTTTACGGGGTCCCGAGGATTAACTTTAATTTACAACTTCTCGGTTATAGGTATGGAATTTTTAGGGGCGGTAAACTTAATTCAGCTGGTGGATTTGTCTAGGTGAAATGCTAGCTGATTACGTTACTCTGTTGCTAACACAAATCTCGATTGAAACAATTGAAATTGTTGAGTATTAAACTTTTTAAACTAACACAATTGGAAATCATAATTTTATATAATTTTACTAGCTGCATCCCGCGGTTTCACTCGCGTATGTCCCGATCCCGTGGGAATATCGGGATTAAAAGTAGTTTAACCTTCTTCAATAAATGGACTATCCAACACTGAAATAATGTTTCAGTGGTTCCTGAGATTATCGCGTTCAAACAAACAAACTCTTTAGCTTTATAATAGTAATAGTTAATAAATAGATAAAATAATAGATTATATTTTATTTTAACGTCGAGGTAAGTAAATTAAAAAGTTAAAAATCACGCGATTAAAACCCGGAAAATTCAAAATTATGAAATAATTGTTGATTTTTGCGTTTACGGATATACAATTTGGCAGTTACAGTTGCTAATTTTCATTGCAATAACAACTTATTGCAGACTGAATGACGTGAAAGATGACGTGTGATCAACAATCATTTCAATGTTTACAATCGAAATATGTTAGCAACATATTTCGTAACATAATCAGGTGCCTGAGGATAAACCATTTAAGCCACGTTTTCATTGTGCAACTATTGCATGCAAGTTTGACGTCAAACGTTGAGGTAATAAGTTTGAAATTATTTTAATTAATAAGGTAGGTATGTAGTGATTTTAATTAGTTCTACTTTTATTATCAATAGCTGTGCCCGCGACTTCGTCAGCGTTTTTCGAACACTTACCTATCGCTGTGTAAAAGTCTACATTTAAACGGACGACCATGGAAGTCTGTTGCTGAGCAGAAGAAAATCATGGCAGAGTCTGTTTAAGTGTGGATTTTGCACAGCGGTAGGTAACTTGTTGCATGCTTATTCACATTATTATAAAAAGTAGCCTTTGTCGAAAATATTTTTAAAAAGAACCCGACTTCGAAAAAAGGACAAAACATAAAAATAAGCTCTCCTACATACGCAGTACAACCGACTTATCTATCTATTCTATTACTATTATAATCTATCTTCTATTATCTTCTTCTTCTTCTATTATTGTAAAGCGAAAGAGTTTGTTTGATTGTTTCTTTAAACGCGCTAATCTCAGGTACCGCTGCGCTGGTCCGATTTAAAAAATTCTTTCAGTATTGGATAGTCCATTTATTGAGAAGGGCTATATGCTACTTTTAATCCCGATATTCCCACGAACTTACGCGGGTGAAACCGCGAGACGCAGCTAGTCTGTTATATATGCCTTATGCACCGTCAGGCCACTCTCGTTGGGCCCCCTACCATAGGTTTATCAACTAAACTCCCTCGGTGTCCCACAAGTGTCGAGGCCAGTGGGAATTCATGGACTACATCCATCAACCTAGACAACGGCGGCTTTCCAAGCCTCATCTCTGCCCAAAAGACAATCCCTATCCATCTCCCCTCCCTCGGCACGATCCCACCATCGGTTCGAGGCCCCCAAAGGCGGTAATAAACCCCCCGAGTTCATCACCAGAGCTAAGGTAATTTTTTATAGTGGTTAGCTTCCCTATCTTTCGGAAAGCACCCCCGAGCCCGCTTACGCGGTTACGGTTACGGGTTAGCTTGCAGCTACTGAGCCTACCACGGCAAGGTGGACGCACAACTGAAGGGTAAAACGTAACGTCGTGCCCAGCACTCTGGACTCGAACGCGCTGCCGTCAAATCGGAAGATAGGCCACCGTTCGTTCTTTAAAACGGGAATGCGCCGGTCCGTGATTCGAACGCGGTACCCTCGACTCGGCATCCACACTCTGCTGCCGCTGACATCGTACCTCGTAAACTACATGCCATCTGTATCTACCCATTAAAACTGCCCGATTTGAGCTATATTTTCTTTTCCTTTTTACTTAGTGCATTTTCGACTGCCACTAAAAATTATCAAAATTGTAACCGTAAGTTTAATCATTGAAGAGTTTTCTGATGAGTAGGTGGTTCCAGGTGGTCCATCAATTTGTACCTAGTTCTTTATAAGCCGACTCTATTGATGGAAGTCCAAAAATTCGTAATTTTACTGCATTGTGGAATGATATTCTGCTCATCATTCCAAAGGTTCTCATCAGATCTTCACTAACAATGTGTGGGACCAACTCGGGACTCTCACTTTCCAAATCTAAAAAGAATGATCGTAATCGGACTTCATATGCCGGAGTACGGCGTGAACATATCCCCATACAAACAATATGCGGGTCGAATTGAGAAGCTCCTCTTTTTTTTGAAGTCGGTTAAAAACAACCATTATAAAGAATTTCCGTATTTCCGAAGGATCCGGATATATGAAAGACATAGGTATACGGTATTTTAAGAATTTCAAAATACTTATCCGGTTTTTTTTAATACCTGCCGGATATCCGGTTTTTTAATTACCTACCGGATATTCGGTTAATCATGTATTGATTCCACTCAACATACTTCTTCAATACAACATTCATACTAATTAAGTAAAAGCAGAAAAAACACTGTATCCGGATAACCGGACTAAATATCCTGATAAAAAATAGCCTATATGTTAATCGGGGTACAAAGCTATCTGCATACCAAATTTGGTCAAAATCGGATAAGCCTTTTCTGAGATTAGCGGGCACAAAGGCACACACAAACAGACAAACAGATAAACAGACAAACAGACAAACAGACAACCAGAAAAACAGAGAAATAGGTTCTACTGCGTTAATAGATACCCGTACAATTTATATATTTTTTATATCTTCCAAAAACAGACACCGCTGAGTTACGATTTTATTATATGTATAGATAGATAATAGATATAGATATAGAAGAAGATAGATAGATGAGGAAGTTTGTGTGTAAATAAGTAGGTAAGTAGACGATATGTTTGTTACTCCTTCATGCAAAAACTACTAAACCGTTTACTAAACTTGGTATGCTGAGAGCTAGAGATCAGAATTAAGAGCTAGAGCTGAGCTGAGACAGAGGTTCATTTAATCCCGATATTCCTACGAGATCGGGACTTACGCGGGTGAAACAGCATGGCCGAAGCATCTCACCAAGAAACCTATTAAGGCCATTTTTTATGATAAGCAGAAGATACCGTAGCATATTATTATTATTTTAGACGTGGTCACGTACCTATTCTATAACTAAAATGTCTTGACAACGCCTCAGCATTGGTAGATTTTTCTCGAATATGATGCAACAAATTTTGAAAATTATGCAAAGTTTCGCTAAAGCTTTTCCAGTTGCTGAACCGTTTTCAAGATGGAGTCTTGACAATGTTTAAGCACAATAAAATTCTATAATGAATTTTAGTTATAAAATACGCGCGCTGGGCTAAGTATAGGGTACAAAATGGAACTTAGATAGATTGATCCTAAAGTGGTAGTAGATTTTTTGGTTAGAATACGGAACCTTAAAAAACATTATAGCGTAATCTGTAAGACGTCCAACTAATTCTACAGCAAGCCAAGTTTTCTGTACCGCTCCGGGCCGTACTAGGTTGTTACTTTCTTCATTCAATTAAGGGCACTCTGGCCGCATTAAAGATGTAATCTCTTCTCAAATAATCGAGAAAACAATGTAGGTAACTTAGTAAAAAGAAAGATCAGTTTCGGGAAAAGTTTTCTTTTTATTAAATTGCATGACGTTACACACAGGGCAATCTAGCCTTAAACCAAGCACTAGGCTTGTACTAGATAACGGATATACTACATATTATACTTTTGTTTGGTAAATACATACACATGATATAAAAAACACTAATATTTATTTTTAAGCATAACAAATTTAGCCCATTCTGTCCCACTGCAGGGCAAGGGCCTCCTCTTAGAAGGGTTAGGCAGTAAGACGCCACAAGACCCTACTCCGGATTGGTGAATATCCCATGCATTCGGACCGTGGTGAGTCCTAGGACAAGTCCAAGGAGTAATCAATCATCATCATCATCATTTCAGCCTTTATCCATCCACTGCTTAACATAGGCCTTCCCCATACGACGCCACAAATAGCGATCGCGAGTTACCTCCATCCAACGACTTTGGTTGACTTATTTGATTTTAAATATTATGTTTAAGGTGAAGCATTAATAAACTAAATCTCATTGCCGCCCTGTAGCTAGCTCGAGTTGAGACGTCCTCGCCGCGTTGCACCTCGAAATAATCGATCGATTCGGAATTTCCCAACAATCGTTAGACTAACTTATAAACCAGTATCCACACTCAAATAAAGTAGGTATCTAATTACTTACAAGTTGCTTCAACTTAACTCGAAGTGGGTCAGAGTGAAATCGCAGTCAATAAAGAGATTAACTAGAAACTTTTCTTTTAAATAGAAAACAAACTCTTACATTAGTCTGGAGTTTCTTTATTTTCTTTATTATCGCAAACTCTGCACAGTAGGTGCTTTCCGGTTTCATAGAATTACTAGCTAGACTATTATAAAAGAAATTCGCTTCCCGCTGTCTGTCTGTCCCTATTTTTGATCTTAACGGATTTTGATCCGGTTTTTAATGGATAGAGTGATTTAAGAGGCAATTTAATATAATTACTAACAGCGTCGCGCGGTTTCACACGCGTAAGTCCCGATCCCGTGGGAATATCGGGAACAAGTACAATGTTACTATGTTACTCAGGGCGAATGTAGATTCCTAATGGTGAAAGAATTTTTGAAATCGGTCCAGTAGTTTTTGAGTTTATTTATTACAAACATACGACACACATACACACAAACACACATACACAGAAAAATACAAATTTTTCCTCTTTATAATATTAGTGTATGTATGTATGTATGTAGGTACATAATACACACCCGTGCGAAGCCGGGGCGGGCTGCTCTAGTTAATCTTATGAACCAATAAAAATATTACTTGTTTTTACAAGCTTATATTTAACTTGCAACTTATGTATGATGTGTGTTTGTTTGTTCGGGTGGAATCTCGTGAGTAAAATTTAGACTACCTACTCTGAACTAATTAGTGCTAGTAGAATTTTTTTTTGCATTGATTTATTTTTTGCATCATGAAAAATTCTAAATCCTCGATTGCTTTATCTATGTATCATCTTCATCTACTAGAAATTTAATGGTATGTGTGTGTGTGTTTATTGGTTCTTACACAAAAACGTGATGAAACTTGTTATGTGTAAAGCAAAAGACCTAAAATAAACCGTAAGCTCATTTAAATTTATAAGTTGGGTATATAATATGTTTTTTTTTAAAGTCTTTTTGTTGGGCTTGTTGTTTTTTCTTTTTATATAATATATTGTATTTATCAAGTTTATTATTTAGCAAGTATGTATGTTTTTGTATTAGTATTTTAAGTTCGCTCCTTAATTTTTAAACATTCTGTTTCTTATCAGTGAGATTCTGTAATTGGTTTTCTATTTGTTAAATTTATTTCTATTCTTGTGTAACAGCTGTTGAATTTCCTAATAAATAAATAAATAATTTCCTACGAAATCGGGAATCGGTCGAATAAATCCGCGAGTCACAGTTAGTTGAAATAAATTTATAACTACTCACTCATTTCTACATCATCTTATTTAAACGCTACCTAAGAAATTCTTTTTAACTCACTCAGAACGAAAAACTCTGCATTTTTAGCATCAGCTAACAAACAGGTTGAAATTGAGTTGAAACCTTGTCGATCGAAGCAGACAACCGACTGTTTTATCGGCAAGAGTCACCGTCAGCCAACGGACAGCTTTTCCAAAGGTTTTTAAGCTATTGCATAGCTTTTATCGCGGGCTTTGAGCGCGGCGACCGAATCAAGAAATTCCGTAACGAAAATAAAACCTAACACCCCCACTCCAATTGCCTGGCGGTCAATTCAATACCTCCCGCGGTAAAGCCATTGCTATGCAATATTATGCATATATTGCTATGCAATAGCTTTACCGCGGCAGTCTCCATTTTATTTTGGCTTCAATCAAAGGCAAAATCTATGTGTCAGTTTTTGTCGATCTATCTCACTCCACACCACTTATTTTAGGGGCTAGTTAAATAATTGAGCACTTTCTAAATTCAAAATTGGTATGGGATTTTTTGAGTTTAACAGCTGTTTCATTGTTGAAGTAACTCTCAAATTTTCAGTAGCGTATCCATTTTCGGTAAGACTATTAACAAAGATAAGAAATGAAACAAGAGATTACCTGGCAAATTCAAAAAACCAAAAAAATTTAGCACTACTTAAATAATGAACCAGCTTCCAAACTCAAAAGTTTGCATACTAATTTTGAGTTTCGAAGCTGCTCAAATATTTAAGTAGTCCTCAAATTTTAATTGGCAATTCGTCGCAAGTTGAGTATCTAATCAAACTTCCTATCTCTTGTAACGGTTCGCAAAAGCCACCCATTACACATTCATGAATTTTAAATATATATAAACATATTAAATCCTTGCAATATTGATCAATCGACAGAAATATCGATCTTTGTTAACTTCATATTTGTACGTAGATGGCACTGTTAGGTAAACGCCCCCACTCTAAAGCTGACCAATCATGAAGGGCTAAGCAGAGGTTTGCGGGGGATGACGCGGCATTTTTGGAAGCGGGAAGCGTTCCTAGAGCGAGAGCGTCACATCACTTATTTTTGGAAGTCTTCGAGAACGGTCACGTATAGCTTTTAGCGTGCCATAAGTTTGAATTATATAATTTTTGCTAGTTTTTATAGAGTCAGTGTTTGCAAGTTAATAAGTTATTAGAGTCAGTTTTGATCCAGTCATGATGCCTATATTGTATCTAGTCCTGTAACGCATTTAAGGTACATTATTAATTATTTTCATTGTTTAAACGGTTTGAATTGTAACGACTTTTCTCCAAGAGTAGACTTCGATAGCCTTAATTATGGGACATGTATAAAATGTACCTAATTTTGTGTATGTTGAATATGTTAATTACTCATATTTTTACAATTTTATGCCATTGGTGTCAGGTTAGATTCCCGCACTAAGCTTATGTATGTTAATTGATGATGTATTGTGTTATTTTGCAACTCGTGAGTTCGATTCTCTCCTTGCATTTATACTGAAATATACCTACAGTACAATTGATTATAAAGTACTTTATATTTATTTATTATTATTATTTATTTATTTATTCATTTATTAACAATACATAATAGGTTCAACAAATAAAGACACCACTAAACTCATTAGAGTTTTACCGGGCGTCAGTGCCGTCGACTTAGAAATAACTATAACTAAATAATTCACAACTAATCAACACAACAACATATACGATCTAACAAAAAAAATACGATTTGATCTAATAAAAAATAATAATAATATATAACAACAAATACGATCTATGCAGAACAAGGCAGTTAGGCAGGCAAGTACCTAAAGTACACGAGCGCTGGCCGTGCATCAGCCAATCTACGACGTTGCAATAACAAGTACAATCGAGTACACAATTCATTTCGGTTCCAAGAAGTGTTGTTTTAGTATATTAATATTTTTGGGAGTGATTTCATGTCGTATTTCATTTGTATGCAATAATCATACTATCTAAAGCAAGGTTCAATCCCTGCACTGATTAATTGTTCTATTGACGCTAAAGTACTGGTGGAAATGTACACTGTAATATATTTTATTGTCTTGGTTCCTAGACTCTAATGAAGTCGAGGGAGCACCCAATTTTATGTGTTTACTTACAGCTTTAATGTAAATTCATAATTGTTTAATCAGTCTATCTAAAGACAGTCTACAGGAAATTCTATAAAAGAATCCTGTTTATAGTAAATTCATTTTTCAAATTAAAGTCCATGTTTGAGGACAAAATTATAGGGAACGCTCGTAAAGAGGTTTCCTTTTAATAAATTGAATTCTAAATTATATTTGGACAAAGATCCATCAGTTAATTTCACTGTGGTAAAATGACCAAAACTAAGTCAAAGCCTAAGTACGTTTGGTACATATATTTTGATATTTCCGAGTGGAATTTACATGAATAAAGATTAATTCTAATCATAATTTATACGTCAGCAATTTACCTTCTTTTTATATCTCTATTTGTGGGAAATATCTGCGGATTTCGAGGTCTGGCAATTCTGCTATACTTGCAAACCGAATCCGGGACGCAATCGACAAAGACTTGAGTACAGGTGTACTGAATGAAGTTTATCAAACTATAAAATCTTCATTAAGAGGATTATTTCACATTAATAGATAAAGTCTGAAGTCTATAAAGTCTCATAATGTGGTTGATTATAATAGTTTTTTAGGATTGTGGAATTCCACTGTTGTCAGCAGTCCACTTACTTAATACATTTTGGTCAAGTTACTATAGAGATTAAAATTCATAATTCAATTAATTAACGTCCGATATTGTTAACTTTGATAGCTAGGTCCGTGGTGTTTTCTTTGGTGATTCTTTCTCCACGTCATAATAGAATCACCGGATTTAATAAAACCAATATTTTGATATCTAATTTATTGTGTACCATCATTATTTATACCTAATTCCCTTAATTTTAAGTTAGCTGCCTTATAACATTCATTCTGTAGACTAGAGTTGAGGATCCGGCATAGATAGTAGAGACATCTTCCTGTGAATTTATAGCGTAATCAATTAAATTCAAGTAGCAACATTTTTGATCACATTAAACAGTAAAAGATCATCTTAAATATTCCTTTAACGTTTCAATTAAAGTTGGTTTAGGAGTATAGATAATACTTAGGATAATTTGGTCAGGTGTAGGTTTTCTGTAATCTCGTCTTCCTTTATGGAACCTAGAGTTAACTACAATACACAACGAGGGTAACTGTAACCACTAGACCTTCACGAGCCAAAGACAAAGAAAGGTACATCACACAATCATAATTAGGTAGTTTAGATAGGTTGGTCAGAATTAATCGTAATCAATTAGGTATTATATCGTTTTAATTCAGGTAGGTTAGGGATGCGTTTCAATTAGGTATTTCCGTTCACTTTAGTTATTTAATTAGGTATTTTAGCTTTAGCTTATAGTCATTAGATACCTTAGGCGTAGGGGTTGTTACACTCTCTCACTAGCTATTTAAATTTAGATAACCAATACTTAAGTATTTCATTCATTCAAAAAGACGTAGTGTAGATCAACTCTAAATAAATTTAAAAGTAAAATCTTAATCCGAATAATATCGATATTAAGGTAGAAAACTAAATTTTTCATAATTTATTTTTTGATATTAAGTTTGTATGGAAATGGTAACAGTCGCCACGTTCTTAACCAAGTCGTACGTCCATCTCGTAGGTGGACGCCCTACGCTGCGCTTTCCGATCTGCGGTCTCCATTCGAGAACTTTTCGGCCCCAACGACCATCTGCTCTCCGTGCTATATGGCCTGCCCACTGCCACTTCAAAGAGCTAATCCGTTTGGCTATGTTAGTGACCCTCGTTCTACAACGTATTTCCTCATTTCTGATTCGATCCCATAGAGAAACCCCGAGCATAGCTCTCTCCATAGCTCTTTGAGCGACTCTAAGCCTATTCAAAAGGCATATAGTGAGGCACCACGTTTCGGATCCGTATGTCATCACTGGCAACACACACTGATTGAAGACTTTTGTCTTAAGGCACTGAGGTAATTGAATACCTATCTCGCTCGACAATAATGTCTGCGGTCTATTCCCCCCCTAAGTAGATTCGAGGTAATAACTCGGAGTGTTCAGACGGTTTTTGCAAATCGACCTGACTAATTGGAGTGGATTCCTTGAGGTAACCGACCTTACGATTTCTAACTTTTTCGTCGGCCAGTCAGTTGACCGGCCAGAAAAGAAGTAGTTTACTAATTTGCTAAGTTGTTTTAGGTTTACGAGCTTGCTTCGGTGTGGGGCGGAGTTTTTACCTGTGTTTTCTATGTGTAATTGTGTATAAATAAAAAATAAAATTAATAAATATTGCACGACGTTACACACAGCGCAACTAGCCCCAAACTAAGCACTAGGCTTGTGCTATGGGTACTAGACAACGGATATACTACATATTATACTTTTTTTTTTTATTGTAACTTTTTACCTGTAAGACTTACAGAATTGACATGTATGGCAGAATGTAAGAGTTTTTGACTTCTACATACTGTTCTTAGACACTTTTGTCATACGACTTATTATCGAGACACTATGTGCAAAAAGCATATTAAACTCAAAATATCGGACATACCCCGTCGTGCCCCAAGGTCAAGAAATTGAATTTATATCAAGCTAACTTAGCTAAATAACATAAAATCATAAAATTTGTTACACCACCTTTTGTAATGTGATTTCCCTGCTGCTTGGCCTAATAAGGTATAATTTATAATTATACGTTTTTTTAAACTATTGCATAGCTTTTATCGCGAGCTTTGAGCGCAGCGACCGAACAAGAAATTCCGTAACGAAAATAAAACCTAACACCCCCACTCCGCCTACCATATAGCCTAAGAAAAAAAAACTGCTATGCAATAGCTTTACCGCGGCAGTCCCCGAGTGCCACACGTTTTTTTTATTACAGACTACGATCTGACGTTTTAGTTATTTGTATTTGACATTAATTCTTTAAGAAGATGTGTCAAATCATAGTCTACAATTAAAAAACGAAAATAGATTGCAACACGCAACGTTTTTTTATTAAAGTGACTCTAAAATGCATGCCACTACCACTAGCTTCATAATGTAAACATTCAGTTCTAACTGACAACGCCTTCCACTCCCTCTCGAGAGCATAGATCCTAACTCATAACAAACAATGTAAAATTTACATAAACTTCAAGCCTTCAAAACAACAATGCAAGAGAAGTAGGTACCTATTTACGCGTCTTAAGGCAGCTAATCTCGACACTTGTTCTCGCAAAAGAGGTCGAGTGCTTCGCCTTGCCTATGGAAAGTATATGGTTTTGAACACACTGACATGGAATGGTGCAAAACGTTTGCGGGTCATTGAAACATGTGTTTTTCTTCGCCTGGTCACAGGATAGGTAAAGTCGTTTTTCAGCTGCGGCCAAATTAAGAGAAAATATACTCTTTCTCTATACAAGCGTAGTCGAATGTGTCCTCCCTGGATATAGGCATTAGAGCTAATATATTTATGCCATAAAATTTATATCTGCCATGACCTACATTTTATTTGTTTACTTTTCATTTTCTAATTTTATGTTGGTAGCAAAACAAATAACTGTTGCCTTTAATACTCTGAATGTGATACCTTGAATTCAGGGGGATTTCTATATGATAGATAAATAAATGAATCTCGCTGAATTCAAGTTATGAGTTATAAGCACACTCAAAGTATTAAGGTACCTGTCACTTATTTGTTTTGATACCAACATGACGGCGTAGGTATTTAAAGATGAAACGCACTGTTAATATTTTAAAGTTTTAAAATTGCATGTTCCAAATTTAAAATTTCTTGAGACCGTAGGTACTTGGAAATTATCTATATTTCATTCAGATGTGGAAAAAAAGCTAGTAGCTTAAGCCCTCAGTTCCAAGAATTTTTTAAAAAAAAATTTAAGCTCATTCTATCTGTAGAGGTTAATTTAACTTTAATAGTATCGCAAGTAGAAAAAGTCAAGAGAAGTTTATTCCTGGATAATCTTTTTAAACTTTTAACACTAATTAAGCTGTCTCGAGACTTGTTGCTGGTTACTTGTTCTATGAACAACAAAACGGCAAATTAAAAAGTTTAAATTGGACCTCTCATTATGACGGCGGTGGTGCGGGTCTGACCGACAAACACATGTAGGTAGCTACTTACTTATGTACGTATTAGATACATAAAGCTGTTATTAATGCCCGCAGTTCTATAAATAGGTAGGTACTTTCTGTAGGTAAATAGTATACTAGCTGCGTCCCGCGGTTTCACCCGCGTAAGTCCCGATCCCGTGGGAATATCGGGATCAAAGGTAGCCTTTGTTACTTTCCTCGATAATGTAGCTTTATTTAAGAAAAAGATTTTTTGAAATCGGTACAGTAATTTTTGAGTTTATTCATTACAAACAAACAGACACACACACACAAAAATACAAATATTTCCTGTTTATAATATAAGTGTAGACTTCAGTTGGAGTTGGAGGTCGCATTCCTAAGACACAATAGATTACTGACGATTCAAAACGATCATGTAAATATCTTATTGAACAAACATATATTTGAGTTTTGTTGCTTTTCCTAAAACACGCAATGTATTTCGGTTTTATAATCGATTTTTTTACATTTACATTTGGCCTCTTCTCGGCTGATGAGATGAACGATGAGGTCGACGGTATAATATGCTTGCCTGGAAGAAACCTACAAGGTTGTAGTTAAGGATCGAAAACGTATCTCCGTCTTGCTCAGCGCGACTCAATATGACAGTGAACAGTTAATTCGATCGCGTCGGTCCAAAACCGATGATCGACTTGCCATACTTAGAACTGGTTTATGGGATCGCACTGTACGAGACGGATTTGACTAACAAGTAGCAATAGTATCATAGAGACAAAATATATTTAGTAATACAATTACAGAGTATACATCAAAACACATTGACAAACTCGTGAACAAGCCAGTTGGAATTACTAATAATAATAATAATAAATTGTTTATTAACTATTTAGAATTGCTTACACTTATACAATTTAGCTTAGTAGTTAATACAAAACAAGGACAAATAAATTTAGGTACATTTGACAAACAACTTAAATTGCACAAGTTGTGGCAGCGGCTCCTGCACTAAGCAACGCTTGTATCGCAAGTAGCCTACAATGCATTACTGTAAAAATCAAATAACGTGGGCATACGACCCATGAGAAGTGTTGGAAAGAGAAAAAAATAAAAAAAATTAAACGTGACAGTGGGTGTGACCAACTACGATATGTATGTATATGGGTGAGTCTGTGCAGTGTTGTGTGAGTGTAATGTATGGTGTGTGTGTGAGAATAATGTGGGCCAGGACTAGGCTAGTCCCCGTCACCCCAACGCCTTAAGACTTTGGGTACGAGGGCCGAATCCTGTCCATGAGTGAAGGTGATTCTGTAGTGAGTATATTACATATTTCAATTGCCTGCATCATAAGATGAATATGGGACTAAAGAACTGTTTTAGGCATAATATCTTCGGTCGAGTCATAATCGAGACCAAGAAGCCAAGTCTCCATCATTTCTCTACATTGGCTAATCAAGCTACCGCTCAGTTGACGAAACTTTCTACATGCATAATTATATAGATAGACGGTCAAATATTCAGGTAAATGTTTCGCAAAGCTAGTGCGCACAGTTGGTTCTTTAAGGCGAAACCCTCTTCTACTTGAAGATATGCCGCAGACAGTCGAAGACTTGACAAAGATATGCATGAAAGTAATTATCCTCTTAATATATAGTTGGCGCACACGAAGAACTCCACATTCTGCATAAAGACTGTCAGTAGAAGTACTGGCGAGACATGCTAAATACCCCGTTATTTAATCAGTTTTGTATCAAAACAGCCATGTTAGTTTAAAATCCATAATAATATTATTATCTATTAAATGCTTTGCCCTGACTGACTGACTGACTGAAATATACAAAAGAATTATTTTTCTTAAGATTTACAAGTTTAATATTTTACTATGTAATGAGTAATAAATGAGTTTGGTGTACTTTTTGGGTAAAATAAGGTGTACTTTTTAACATAAACAATACACGTGTATGACAAATTTTAAACTCTACAAAAGAACGACTCAGACATAACTTGGTCGAAGTGTTGCGCTATAATTAAATCTTGAAAAGGGGCGACAGCACATTTCACATGTAACTAGAGGCATTATTATAGTTACGGTATCTACAAAACAACTCTATTAAAACCAAAGAAAATGATTTTAATTTAAAATAAATAATGTGCAATGACGCATGTCAAACGAACGCTTGGCCAAGATGGCGACCGATTGGCACCCCACTGGGACACGGCCACGCGGCAGACCAAGACGGCGATGGCGGGATGACCTTGACTCCTATAGAAGCGACTGGTTCACAGAAGCTCAAGACCGAATCAAATGGAAGGAAGGTAGAGAGGCCTTTTCCCTGCAGTGGGACAGTTCAGGCTCTTAATAATAATATAAATGTGCAATGAGATGTACCTACTGTTTATTCTAATATGTACAATACACGTGTATGATATATTTTAACTCTACAAACGGCACAATAACTTGGTCGAAGTGTACCTGTCTTGCGCTATCATCGAATCTTGAGTAGGGGCGACAGCACCTTTCACTTGTATATAAGAGGCAGTAGGTACCGTATGTGGGACAGGAAGAGGAACAAGTCGCCCGTTTTCAAGGTACGAGCAGTCAGAAGGGTCATGGTTGATCGAAGTTCGGCAGTTCATTTTACAGCGCCATCTAGTGGCTACGTAGTAAGTAGGTACTGATTCCTGTTCTATTGGCTTACTGACATGGTTTAGTAGACAGTGTCTATGAAGTTGAAGGGTTATCAGCATAAATACAGTTTACTGGAAATTAGTATTTATTTATTTATTGTCAGTTAACACGATACAATTATTGTTATCATTTACATTAATTGACAGAAAAACATTCACACTACAGTCGTCGGTCGCACATTTCTCTCACAAAACTCCTAACACACTGACAATATTGATCTCCATTCATCTGCGAACACATCACATTCGGGGCTTGCATCCAAGAGAGCGTTAATGGTCCTGAGGCTAAGCAGAACCATCCATTCGTAGTGACCATCCATTATAGGGCAGGGGTTGCCTTGCCACTTAAACGAAGAGCAATTACTTCTAGGCAAACAGACAATACTGATTTACATTTGCAATTGGTAGGTATCTCTGATCTTTGAGAAAACATGATCACTAAATGTTCGAAAGAAAAACTTTGATATTCCAAAAGTCGTAGAACAAAAGCTAGACGCTAAATCCTACCTAACATTCAATAACCCTGTATCAGTAGTTTTCCTTTTCAAGTGAAATACCAACAAATAACTTATTAACATACCGCTTTTCAGCTGCTATTTCCCATGTTATTCATTACGAGTGAAGATTATATTTACATTTGGAATTGGTATCTCTAATAGAGTACGTACCTAAACATAGAAACTCACTAAATTTTCGGGAAAAAAAAGTTTTATATTCCTAAATTCGTTAAACAAAAGAAGTAGGTAATGCTCTTTAAAAAAAACAACTGTTTTAGAAGTGCAGGCGATTGATGAAAAAAAAATCTGAAGGCTCCAAAACGAACCAAAAGCATGTATTTTCTGATATTTGTTGAACTAAATCCTACCTAAATTTCAATAACCCTGTACAGAAAGTACCTTTTCAAGTGAAATACCAACAAATAACTTATTAACATACCGCGGTTCAGCTGCTATTTCCCATGTTATTCATTACGAGTGAAGATTATATTTACATTTGGAATTGGTAACAAAAATTACAACCTGTGTTTTCGGAGCAGATGTTCAGCGCAATTATCCCTCACGTTTGAAGAGAATTGATAATACATTAACAAATATTTATGGTAATGGTAAATACGCAGTGAATTTTCAGTGACTTTACGTTTAATAGAAATATTTTACAAGGTGAAATGCATAATCAAAAATTCCTCCGTGATAGGATTCGAACTAATGCCCCTCGATTGCCGGGCAATTGCGCTAACCCTTGTTAAAATGCCTTGAGCACTAAACATAAGAAATATGAACTTCACGTTTTAAAATCTTCTTCATCTTTTCGTTTAGTGGTGCGACTCACCTAGTGTTAGAGTTTCAAGTAGTCCTAAGGTCTCTAACTTGACCTAACAACTGCTATCAGTGATTACAACTGCAACTGCGTCTCAAAATCGCTGAGTTTGATTTTGATTTTCCAGCTTTTCTTTTTAAATTTTTCCTGAATTTTCTTTGCTATAAACCTCACGTAGCCCGAGACCTTTCCAACGCAAAACCGTGGAAATCGGTTCGTGCGTTCTGGAGTTATAGCGTCAGGAAGGAAAACCCGACTTATTTTTATATAGTAGATAAATAAAAAAAAATAAAGAATGTCACTACAATACAAAATCAAGCTAGCTACATACCTTTTTGCTAAAAAAAACAAAAAGATACCAAGTAGATATTTTTCCACTTAAAAACAAGCACTTCATCAGAAAAATCATTGATTCTGAACTCGGTGTAAACTGTGTCAAGCTTGTGAAAACAATGCGTCGTTGAGAGGCGGCGGCGGCGTCGAGGCCCGGCCGTTGCTATAGCAACGACGCTGCCTCAAGGTCGCTCCCGGGTCTCACACAATATGTAGGTATCAATAGGTTGGCTACAGCTTTGCATCTGAATATGCAGCTTTTAAAGCTGGCCTTCCAATGCGTTCTATACATACACTTTGATTCACATTTATTTTATACAAGTACTTAATTAAATTCGATGTCCTGACTGATTGACTCAAATATATATCAACGCAGAGCCCAAACTACTGGTCCTAGAGGCATGAAATTTGGAGAGTGTGTACTTTGTGGTGTGTGTAAAATTATGAGTTCATAAGAAAGCGTTTTTGGAAAATCCCTCGCCATCGGTACTTACGTGGGTTAAGACTTTGCTATTTTTACTAGCTGCTTTCGTATGGTCATCAACAATTAAACTTGACACTGGGAGCACTACCACTACTACCATGCCTTCGTTACAGACTGGAGAGAGAAATCAAAGATTTTTTATTTCGGGAGCCCGGGGACCGCTTGTAAGTAGGCGCAGTAGGTAAGTCGTCATTAACCATACCTTTTGCAAATAGATTTGGCAATTTTTTTACGGCCGACCACCTGCCTGACATTAACCCTCCTGAAGAGAGAAGTTTATCCTCAAGAAGTTTATCCGCCACCGCGCGAGGAAAATTTAAGGCTAGTCTCCCCTAGACCCTATTCTATGCCGGGGCTACACGGCAAATGTGTGTGGGTTAATTAATTTCACTGGTACAGTGCACAGTGTGCAGAAGCCTTATGGAACATTACAGAATACAGCCGTAAGTTTACGGAGGCGTTATACGAGCATACCTTTTGGCGCGCCCCTCAACCCAGATTATACCTTCTCATACGGTTGATTCATTATTTTGTTACCAATTCCACATTCAGACGGTAAGTCGCCTTTTCAATTCCTTTGAAACAGTTCTAAGAAATATTTCCTTATTATAAACTTTGGGTAGAGGAAAGATAACCAAAGATTTTGTAATAAGAAAATATGGTAGCATTAAAAATGTATTCTCTGGAAAGTTAATATAAAATTTACCTGACGACCGTATGTATTGAAACCTAATAGATCGAATCCATTGAATTTCAGAAAAGTAAAAAACCCGGCCAAGTGCGACACTCGCGCACGAAGGGTTCTGTACCACTATCACAATTGGGTACGGAACCCTAAAATGAACACTGGACTAAACAATTTGTGAACGCAACGCGTACACAAATTCGTATCGTTGCGTTTTCATGTACCCTTATCACGCTCGTTGTATGGGAAAACTAAAACAAAATAAAACAAATGTTTAAGAGGGGCTCTTAAACATTTGTTTTATTTTGTTTTTAGTATTTGTTGTTATTGCAGAAATACATCTCTGTAAAAAAATCAACGTCTAGCTATTACGGTTCATGAGATACAGCCTGGTGACAGACAGACAGTGAAGTCTCAGTAATAAGGTCCCGTTTTTACCCTTTGGGTACGGAACCCAAATAAGAAAAATGTTTTTTTTACAATGACCGATTGCAATAAAACTTGAAATGCAGAAAGCTGTAGCTGAATTGACATATAGGCTAATTTTTATCCCAATAGTACTTTTTTAGGGTTCCGTACCCAAAGGGTAAAAACGGGACCCTATTACTGAGACTTCGCTGTCTGTCTGTCACCAGGCTGTATCTCATGAACCGTAATAGCTAGACAGTTGAATTTTTTACAGAGATGTATTTCTGCAATAACAACAAATACTAAAAACAAAATAAAACAAATGTTTAAGAGGGGCTCCCATACAACGAACGTGTTTCAAAAACTACAAGGGAATTCTAGTACGATGTGAGGTCGCTTCTGATTGGTCGAGTCAAATCGAGTTGGTCATGGAATTCAAAATGGCTGCCCTATCTGTCAAATATACTAGTCTGCCTTCACTGACCAAAGAGTTTCTTATAAGTTTCAGATTTTCTTTGAATCAAAGTTGTTGTAAACCATTTTAGGGTTCCGTCCCCAATTGCGATAGTGCTACGGAACCCTTCGTGAGCGAGTTTTACACTTGGCCGCGTTTTTTTTTATTCCGTTCTAATAAGATCTTACGCGGGTGAAACGGCGGGGCGCAGCTAGTGTACATAGTAACATTATAATGAATTGGCTCAGATTTGAGAGAGGAATAAAAATTTATGAACGATTGTCACCTGATTCTTTTCCCATAAGTATCTTCTACAAAAATGGAAAGTTCGAGAAACTCGAGAATTCTCGCATTTCTCATTTTAAATTTATATCGTCCAAGTTTTGAGATAGAAATGAGAAAAAAATCTAAAGTTTTTTTTCTTCTTTTTGTCATAAAATTATATTCAGTTAATTTCTATGTTGTACTTGGAATCCATCAATTTCTGTTTTCACATTAACTATTATGATTACTGGCCATAACCATCTACACTAATGTTATGAAGAGGAAAGATTTGTATTTTTGTGTGTGTCTGTATTTTTGTAATGAATAAACTCAAAAACTCCTGTGCCGATTTAAAAAAAATCTTTCACCATTAGAAAGCTACATTCACCGTGAGTAATACCTTGGATCCCGATAATACCGCGGGATCGGGACTTACGCGGGTGAAACCGCGGGACGCAGCTAGTTATACATAAGCTACTAAAAATTGCGGATCATACATTGGAGTAATTCGGGTGCCTCTAAAGGTCATAGCCCACTTACACGACTCTGCTCCCACCCGGCAAAAATAATATAATTCAAATATGGGCTTTAAATATTTCTCTTTAGGTACATTTTACATTGGCATCATAAATTAGCAGACAGCTCGCTTTCAGCGAGCTTACCGCCGTCAGACTGCTCGTCAGTCAGTGTAAAATTTATCTAAAGAGCAATATTTGAATTATATTATTTTTGCCGGGTGGGAGCAGAGTCGTGTAAGTGGGCTATGACCTTTAAGGTCCTTTACCTCTTGACTTTTGCTTGACACTACTTCCTGGGATACCCTGTATTACTGCCACGATATTGTGATTTAACTAAACTATAGTCTGACAATGTTATTTATGAATTTAATACAAAGAAAGTTTAGTAGCAAATTGCAGAAAAACTCCAACAATAAATCGACCTTTCTCTTTAGAAATATTAAAGAACAAATTTATTTCTCTCAAAGGATTAGAGCACGTAAACCGTAGTCTAACTAAATTGTCGGCCGATACCTCACTTAAACGGTTACGTGGTACTCCGATGATAAAGTGCAGTGTTTGCGACAGGCGCGAGTCCTCTGTTCGCGACGTACTTACTATATTTTCAGAATTTACGAAAATATAATCTTAATTATGAAGTCTCTTAGATTTTTCTTTTGTTTTCGCGGTGTTGTATTGAAACTAATAAAGACATTTTTCGGTTTGAATCGCGTGATGTTGATTACCTTTAGCATTGTTGCAACGCTCAACGTTTCGAGACGTTTATATAGGCCTCATCTTCAGGATTGACTGAAAAACTGAGACTGTCAATTCTGAAAAAAAAGAGGCCAGGAGGGTTACTTCGGTTCGTTTTGATACGACAACGATACGATAATATAGCGTTGAAACAATGCTAAAAGTAATAAACACCACGCGATTAAAACAGAAAAACCGGTCAAGTGCGAGTCGGACTCGCGCACGAAGGGTTCCGTACCATTATCTATACAACAAATTTTGTTTTGAAAGGTAAATTGCGGTTTACGATTTATGACGTTTTAAAAAAAAACTACTTACTAGATCTCGTTCAAACCAATTTTCGTTGGTAGTTTGTATAGTAATGTACATCATATATTTTTTAGCCTTATCATTTCATTATTTTAGAAGTTACAGGGGGGGGACCAACATTTTACCACTTTGGAAGTGTCTCTCGCGCATTTTTGAAGACCAATCCATAGATACCCCACATGTATAGGTTTGATGAAAAAAAAAATTTTGAGTTTCAGTTCTTAGTATGGGGAACCCCAAAAATTTATCATTTTTTTTATTTTTGTGTGAAATTCTTAATGCGGTTCACAGAATACATCTACTTACCAAGTTTCAACAGTATAGCTCTTATAGTTTCGGAGAAAAGTGGCTGTGACATACGGACGGACAGACGGACAGACGGACAGACAGACAGACAGACAGACAGACAGACAGACAGACATGACGAATCTATAAGGGTTCCGTTTTTTGCCATTTGGCTACGGAACTTTGCCATTTGGCTACGGAACCCTAAAAATGTCATTAATTTCAATACAACATCGCGAAAACAGAAGAAAAATCTAAGAGACTTCATATTTAAGAATTTGTTTTCGTAAATTCTGAAAATATAGTGTGTCGCGAACAGAAAAGTGTCTTTAATTTCAATGAAACAAGTCTCTCTTTCTAGATGTAGGTTTAGATTTATGGTTTTTTCTTATGTATCAACTTGTTTATTTATTATATACAGTCATGAATGAATAGTCATGATGTAATTAAATAAAATATATTCATTTCAATGATTATGAAGTTCAAATCATATACCCTACGCATTGAACTAAGTTCAGATAAAGTTCAAAGTTTTATTTGCACTTTATGTAAAATATTAACTTATAATAAACAGCTGTAATCAGTCAATTTCTCTATTATCATTATTATTAAAACCCCATTGATCAGGAGCGGTTATGGTCTAGTGATAGATTCCATTCTGAAAGTCTTGGGTTCGAATACAAATAGTGTCGACCTCTTACTATTGTATTTTTCTTTCGATATGCACTTTATTGATGTTGTCGGCGTGATTCATACGTATAGTTACGTCTTCTTTGTAGTAAGCAATACTCGGCTAAACCACGGATAAACAGACAGATGTTACGGATATGGCGAAACTACAAGGGTTTCTTATTGACTACTGATAACGAAACTAAAACGATTTCTTCTTGACTACGAAACTATCGACGCATTCCAAGTTCTCAGTCTGTACCTACTCCCAGTCGTGAACAAATTGTTTGCATCTGCGCATAAATAATCTAGAAAGCAATTTATTACAGGTAGGTATCTACAGGTTATTCCGAGAACGCAAACTTGGAACGAAGACCTTCGGACTGATGCAGCGGGAATAGTTACCGTTTAGTTACTGGCGGTCGTTCTGGGCTATATTATTCAAAATGGAATTGAATCGAAACTATCTATCCAACCTACCTTAATTACCGGGAACGTATCTATTGGGATTATACCTCCAACAAATTTCTAAGTGTTTTTGTTACCTTTTGCGAAAATGACATTCTGCGAAAGTGACCAAATTTTTTGCGAACCGCAGTAACCCTCAAATGTCGATCTGCGTCAAAACCAACCAAACACACAGGGGAAAATCTGGTTATGGCTAAGGAGACGGTTAGGGCATGCAATATCGGAAGGTTTTCAATCTCAGACCGATATCGATATTAAGAGCTCAATCCCGGGATCCCGGGATTGATACTGAGATTTTAGATATCGTTAAAAAAAGCGAATTTAATACAATTAAAATGTGTTAAATCTAAAATATTTAAGACTCTAGTGGTTTCATTACGTAAATAACTTACCCCGAGGGCCGTCCACCCCATCATTTTGGAAATATGGCGGACAAATAGCCTAAACCCGAAAGTGTCTAAACTTTCGCGCCAAATTCTAGGCGCACCACTAAAATGTTTTTAGCAGAAAAAAATTGCATGCGAGCTTGTATAAAAAATAATTGTCTTAAAAATTGCTATGAATCACGTTACTTTTATTGTTTTAAACATTTTACCAATTCCCTATGCTTCTAAATCTTTACAGATCTCTTCCTCAGGGGTAGACTAATTTGGGTTTAATTTTAATAGTTCTATTCAATCATTCCATGAGGAAAAATATAGCTGAAAACCTTAATTTATACCCAAATAGTAAATTGCTCAAATCTCGATATCGGATCACTCAATCCCGGGATTATAATATCGAACTTTTGCGTCCGAGATCCCGGGATTACGATATCCCGGGATCCCGGGATTCATGCCCTAGAGACGGTTGATGAGTGGAAGTAAAGACATAATTGGCCACATAGCCTCGGTATATTTTTTTTTAATGTTTCGGCGATCTGTCTGACTGAATCGTCGCTGTCGACCATAGCTCTGACTACAGCAGCGACTTATCGCATCCGACGACGGTCTCCATCTCGGCACGCTGCTGGTCCCAGGCCGAGCAGCACCGATATAGAATAGGGTTACCCCATCTCGTCTTGTGGATATTGTAAAAGGCGATTAAGCAATCTGGGAGATATTACTTGACCTGGAATTCTCCCTATATTCTTTTGTGATGTTTTTTTTAATTTGCGTATAAAGGAAAAGAGTAGCTACCTCTTCTTTTATCTACTATATAAAAATAAGTCGGGTTTTCCTTCCTGACGCTATAACTCCAGAACGCACGAACCGATTTCCACGGTTTTGCATTCGTTGGAAAGGTCTCGGGCTCCGTGAGGTTTATTATCTATACATATAAAAAACAAAGTCCTGACTAACTTATTTACCTATTACCTATCAACGCAGAGCCCAAACCTCTGGTCTTAGAGACACGAAATTTGGAGAGTGTGTTCTTTGTGGTGTGTAGAAATCCACTCTACTAAGAAAGGGTTTTTGGAAAATCCCTCGGGATCGGGGCTTACGCTGGTGAAAGCGCCTAACTTTGCAATAAGTAATAGATTCCAAACGACTTCATAAAATAGTTCTTTTCATAATGCCGCCTAATCATAGAAAACTCGGTCCTATTACTCAAGAAAGGGTCCGAAAGAATACCAACAGTTATTTATCTAGCCTTTATTATTCACAATTTATGCATAGTACTCGGAGAATGTGGGCGCAATTTTATATTTATAGCCTGTGGTCATCCCTAAGGGAAAAAGTCTAAGATATAATCGTAAAACTTGTCTTGTTCAATAATATTTTTTTCTTTTCGGGAAACAGGTGAGGGCTTTATTTTATTGGTTAAGTGAATAAACCCTTTCCTTTGTTTTCGATGAATGTCTAATCAGAATTTATCTGAATATGTGGAAAGGCGATGAGTCTGGAAACATATAGTTCTTATAACTATTGGACTAGTGAGCGGTGTTGGTGTAGTGGTAGATACCCCGACTTTCATTCCGAGAGTCGCGGGTTCGAATAAGGCCGACCGCGCACCAATGTGTTTTTACCCGACTGCGCGACGCAAAGAAGGGTTATGTGTTTATCAGTCTATGTATGTATGTATATATGTATGTATGTTTGTTTGTATGTTTGTTCCTATGTGTCGCACGTCAATCGATTCGTCTTCATCCTGGGAATGTCACTGAAGACATGACAGTTATCAAAATTCAAAATAGCGGCCACCAGCCGCCATAATGTAAAAAAGGAAAAATAGACTGACTATGTCGAGTGGGGTATTGTCGAATAGGTACTTGAAAATCATTATTAGGTTTTCTTGTTCATTTTTCATTTAGTTTAACTATTTGGGATCTACAACGACATAAAGTTGGTTAAGAAAACAAAAGTTGACTGGCTATATCAAGTGGGGTATCGTTGAATAGGTATTCGAAAATCATTGTTAGGTTTCTCTAACGATTTTTCATTTACTGTAACTATTTGGGATCTACAACGGTTTAAAGTTGGTTAGAAGTCGTTCATACCTTAGATTACCGCAACTTACTGAATAATCCTCAACTTACTAACAACTAAATCAATGAAATGATGCGATTGCGATTTAAATACAATAAAATTGCTACAATAACACGTCTTGCACCTAATGCTGACTAAAAAGCGCAAAATAAAAAATTTTAATAAATATTTAAAAAACCCGCCTGTTTTAAAAAAACTTTATAAAAACATCATCATCATCATCATTTCAGCTGTAAGAAGTCCACTGCTGGACATAAGCCTCCCTCATAGATTTCCAGATGCTTCGGTCATAAGTGGCCTGCATCCATCGTGAACCCGCGGCCTTAACTAAGTCGTCCGTCCATCTCGTTGGTGGACGTCCAACGCTGCGCTTTCCGATCCGCGGTCTCCATTCGAGAACTTTTCGGCCCCAACGACCATCTGTTCTCCGTGCTATATGTCCTGCCCACTGCCACTTCAAAGAGCTAATCCGTTAGTGAAAAGGTATACGATGAGCTAGATTTTAGGTAGTCAATGGGTCCCGACTGTTAAAGTCGGTATGTTCTGTGATTACCGGACTTGTTTTATTTTCTTTTCAGTTTTTATTATGGATGTGTTTTTATAAAGTTTTTTTTAAACAGGCGGGTTTTTTAAATATTTATTTGATTCTTTAAGAAAAAGTTATGTACGCTAATAACATCGCTCTTACGGTGAAGGAACACATCATGAGGAAACCGACATGTCCTAGGTAGGACTCACCACGGTCCGAAGGCATGGGATATTCGCCAATCCGGAGTAGGCTCCCGTGGTGTCTTACTGCTTGACCCCTTTAACAAATCACGTACCTAC
Source organism: Idaea biselata (assembly GCA_958496205.1). NCBI lineage: Eukaryota > Metazoa > Arthropoda > Insecta > Lepidoptera > Geometridae > Idaea > Idaea biselata. Next base: position 31,411,434 of record OY292396.1, read on the forward strand.
AATGGCCCAATTGTGAGGCTAAGTGCGTAAAAGGACCCGCAAAACTAACTAACTAACCATTGGACTATTTAGGTTGCACTAAGATCACACAGTGCTGTTTGACGAGCCATTCCATTCCAGTCTGCAATTACAACTTATAATTATTTACCCCCACATTTAAATTTACTAAAAGCTTTACCTTTTTAAAGTAAAAGGAGGTGAAGGTCAGGATCAGGATCCGTTTAGATGTCGCTGATTTCTGGTCTTCAAAAATTTGGGAGAGCTACACGTGCTGACATGACGAAGAAGACTAAAGCATTTAACAAAACAAATTGAAAGCTTGACTCATCTCCAAAGTTTATACAACTTTGCATTATTTTTAAATGATGATGAAAAATAATAAATAAAAATATTGGTACTTTAATTCTACGAACGTACAAACGAAAGAAAGAAAAACTGTCATCCGTCCTTCAAAACCGTCCAAAACTAAAATTTTCGGACAGATGGATGACAGATTTTCTTCTCAAATTATCGTTCGTTTTGTCGTTTGTAGGAATAAATTAGAGGCCCTGGTCTGGGTTCAGTTTATTAGTGAAATAATGCTGGCACAGACCTTAATACAATCCAACTAAAATTTTCTAGTAAGCACAATCCATCCTAATCCAGATTAACGAAGTCGGCAAAGGCAAAGTTAACTCAACAAATCTTAGCAGCTTATTAAACTCGAATCAAACAAATTAATCCAAAAATCGTTGGCAAAGTTTAAGCTAAAAAACTAAAGCTCTGCATCCATTGTATTCAGTATAGTAAGTAGTAATTCGAATGCAAACCTACAAAGAGTAAAAAAACGCCCAAGTGTTGGTCTGACTCGCGCACGAAGAGTTCCGTATTATTATCACAAAAAATCACGTTATCCAAGTTCTGACTGGGCCAAGCGTTGCTTAACCCGCATGACCATTCCAGAATTCGTTCATTCATTTTTAACGGTTTTAAGGGTTAATGGATAATTTGTGTGGCAAAAAATCACTTTGTTGAGATCCTCCGTGCTTCGGAAGGCACGTTAAGTAGTTGGTCCCGGTTGTTATCTCTGATAGCAGTCGTTAGGTCAAGTTGGAACGACCTGGAAACTCTAACCCTAGGTGAGTCACCTCGCTTCGTTTTCACCACACGAAAAGAAAAAGACCTTTCAACACCCATCTTAAAAGTGAAATATGTGGTAATCTCTAGGTGCACTGCCTACCACTCAAGCTGTTACAGTTCTACTCCATCCAAAGGATGCCTGGAAGAAGTCGCTTTCAGCGATAAGGCCGCCCATTTTTGCAACTTAACTTTAAGCAGGTTTATTATTTACTTTTGTATAATAGGTGGTGTGTCTTCTTCTTATCTAATATATAAAATTTCCATGTCACAATGTTAGTTACCGTACTCCTCCGAAACGGCGCGACCGATTTTTACCAAATTTTATATGCGTATTCAGTAGGTCTGAGAATCGGCTACTATCTATAATTTATTAGGCAAAACAACGTTTGCCGGATCAGCTAGTAATATATATACATATATATAATATCACATAATAATAGGTTTGTATAACGCTATGTGGTTTTTGTTTTTTCTCTGTTTATGTTGTGCAAATAATGATATATATCTATCTATTTTCTTCAACTTCAATAATTCTTCAAAACAGTTTACAATGGGCGGCGACCTAACAACCAAGCAAGAATATCAAGGACCAGGAATTGTTCATGAAGAAAATAAGTGAGACATCATTCTGATGAAGTCGGAGGCTGTGGTCGTTAGACGTATCCTTGTGACTTATGACATGGGAGACACATTACTGAGCCTCGCTTGTCGCTTGCTTTGTGATGACAGTACAGTGACTACACTATACGTTACGATGGGATATTCTTACAATTACAATTATAGTATTTTTGTTGTCGTGAGGCAATTTTTGATCAGTAGGGCATTTCGCCAACTACGGGGGTATGGGGGTAAATAATATCTAAGGTGTATGAGATAAAAAAAGACTATGATTTGACACTTCTTTCGGAAGAATAAATGTCAAATACAGAGAATTCCGTTTCCGTCCGTTCCGTTCCATTCCGTTGTCTAGTCACCGTAACACAAGCTTAGTCGCTTACCACGGGGCTAGATGGCGCTGTGTGTTGTTCACAGAATTTATTTATTTATTTATTTATTTATTTTAATTAAAACATCAGATCGTAGTCTGAAATTAAAATACGAAGTATAGTATAGATAGATAATACTGGTGCTGGTCTAAGGCATGTTTGAGACATTTCAACTGTGGGATAAGTATCCTGTAAAGATGTCAGTTTGATGGCCAAAACACGCGACAACTCAGATAAACATAGCAAATCCGACCTTAAAAATAGTGAGTCTTTTCTAGTACCTAGTTGGGATCAAAGTTACTCCAGACTTACCTCTATTAAGTACCTCGGTTCATGGGACCGATTCCGCAATTTTGTTAGTTATAAAAACGTAAAGATACCGGATTCCAAGAGTTGTTCGGGGATCTCAAAAGGGTTGGTGAGGAAAACGGTGTATTTGTGAATTTTTTACGACGTCCCCTGTTTTATTGGCTGACAAGGTTTTATAATAGAATTTTTGAGGGTCTTTTGATCATAATGTAGTACGGAATTCATAAATAAGGGTAGCTCTAGCTATAATCTATTTTTATGTAGGTATCTTTTATGAAATTATTGTTATTATGTACCTACCTACTTGTTACATTTTCCCGGGTCTTATTTGCGTATTGATATTAATTTTCTTACCTACTTATATCTTCTTCTAATATATAAAATTTCCATGTCACAATGTTAGTTACCGTACTCCTCCGAAACGGCGCGACCGATTTTTAACAAATTTTATATTCGTATTCAGTAGGTCTGAGAATCGGCTACTATCTATAATTTATAAAGCAAAACAACGTTTGCCGGGTCAGCTAGTATTTTATATAATTAGTTTAACAAGTCGTGTGAATTTAAAAAGTTCATTGTTATTTTCTTGTATATTGATTCGACAATAATTCGACATTTGTCTTTTTCGCTCTCACCTCAAATTACATACGCACATCTCGCTCTTGCTTTAAAGTCAAGGCAATTTAGAGTAAACTACCATGAGTATGTAGCCATGAAAAATGAAAAGATTCTACAACTACCTACTTATTTTTAGGGTAACGTCACCAGTCTTTATCTCATGAACCGTGATAGCTAGACAGTTGAAATTGTCACAGATGGTGTATTTCTGTTGCCGCTAGAACAACAAATACAAAAAAAACTTAATGAAATACATATTTAAATGGGGACAAACGTGATTTTACTGTGATAATAGTACGGAATCCTTCGTGCGTGAGTCGGCCTCGCACTTGACCGGTTAATTAGGGTTCCGTACCTCCGATCCGGTGTAATAGGAACCCCTATCGTATATTATAACATTAATTGGCCTTTTCATCTAATTTCTTGATGATTTATACAGCGCAGGAAACTTTTTTAAATAATGCTTTTTATGGCGTTGTTGTGCCCGGGACATTGTAACATGGAAAAGGGTTACGTGCCCAGCACTAACCTAAACAATTGGAATAAACAAATACTACAGGCAAACAACCGCGTTCTTTAAATAAATTCCATTTAAACAATAACTGAAGGAATCTGGAATCTAATACCCCGATCTTCTAGAATGTTCCAAATTATTGAATAACAATACCAACGACCTAAAATCTGTTCGGAATAGAAAGAACAACATAAAAACGTGTACGGAATATACACTTATGGTCAATGAAATACTGATCACTTTAGTTAGTTCGTTTTTGCTGTTAGCTTCTGCAACTAGCCCTGTAACTGGGCCTTTTTGCGTAACTTTAAGCTATAGGTTTCCTCACGATGTTTTCCTTCACCATAAGAGTGATGTGAATGTAAATTAAATATGTAGTGCACATGTTTTTTTATTAAAGAAAAAGACATTGGTGCGCGATCGGCCAGGATTCGCAACCACGACCTTCGGAATGAAAGTCGCGATATCGACCACTAGACCAACACCACTCTAAATGATTACTTTATAGAAACACTTTTAGCCTTAGTAATAAACGTGGAGTAAGGTCGGTAAGGCACGTGTCGGTCGGTTGTTTCTGTCTGTCAACTTTGAAAGTTCTTGTCAAGGGAAAGGACAAAATATCTTTTTACTTCTCCGACTTCATAGGCTATTTAAGTTTAGAATGCACTCTTGGAAATGTCGTAGAAGACTAGATGTCTTGAACAGCCACTTTTCGGCTTAAAACATACAACCGAATTAAATAAATAAATAAATAAAATAAATAAATTTATTTCCAAATTAATGTGTACAAAATAACTTAAGTCAAATTTTGATTTAAATTGAGAACCTTCTCCTTTTTTGAAGTCGGTAAAAACTACAACATTGGACACCTACTTCTCTCGTCTAGGTAGGTCCTAAGTCCCCCTAAGTACTTGGGGCATAGGGCAGAAACGACTCAATATTCCTCCTTCTCCTTCTCATCCGAGCGATGTTCCCGGTTGCATCCCTCTCGGGAGCCCGGGGTCCGCTAAACCCCAAATATTTTTTTTATTTGGGGTCGACGCAGTCGGTAAGTCATCATTGCCCATAATTAGATTTGGCAATCTTTTTACGGCCACGGCCGGACAGGCGGACTGTCTGATACCAACCATCTTAGGGATCAAGCAGTTTATTCGCCACCGCGCGGGGAGGAGAACTTTAGGTTTGCTAATCTCCCTCAGGTCCCTTAGTCGCCTTTTACGACACCCACGGGAAGAGATGGGGTAACCCTATTCTATGCTGGGGCTACACGGCTGCCGACTGCGGACACTATTCAATATTCCTCCATCCCGCTCTCTCGCTCTAGCAGTTCTCCGACAGGACACCAACTTAGACGAGCTGAATTCAATGGCCTCAAGTACACAGCGATGTCTTGCTTCGACGTTGCATTTCACGGCTTATTGCAATATCATTATCATATTAATAACATTTTCTGATAGTATTGTACTGTTGTTTGTATTGAAAGTTTGAAGGGATTGCCTTTACATATTAATATTATAGAGGTGTCTAACAAGAACCGTGTAGGCCTGGCGTAGGAATATTGTGAATTTTTGGTGTAATAAAGTTTTTATCTATCTATCTATCTATTTGAATTTTGGAGAGGGTGTTCTTAATGTGATGTGGGTAGGTATCCAATAAGAAAGATTTTTTTTTAATTGTCACGAATTCGAGACTTATAATATACTAGCTGCGTCCTGCGGTTTCACCCGCGAAAGTTCCGATCCTGTGGGGATCGTGGGATAAAAAGTAGCCTATGTGTTATTCCAGCTATGTATATTCCAAGTTTCATCGCAATCGGTTCAGTAGTTTTTGCGTGAAAGAGTAACAAAGTCACACACATATACATATTCACGTTTATAATAGGTATTAGTAGAAAGTAGGATAGGGTAAATTGCTGACAATTCAAAACGATCATGTACATACTTCAAATCATTTTAAATAATATATATTTTGAATTTAAATTCACCTAAATATACGGCGAAATTATTGGTATGGAGACAGGGCTGCCCAACTACGCTATTCTAAACTTCAAACATAGAAGTTCAATATTATGCACTTCCATGGCCCATAATATCCCAGCAACCGGCTACCGTCCAGCCAGGACACGTATTCTACAAATATAATGTCTCAACGATGCCTCAGATCACGTATTCTATTAGTAAAACGTCTCAGCATCGCCAAAGCATTGTTAGTGTTTTCCTAAAATAGATTCAGCATATGCAACAGTATGAGCAAAATTGCATGTTAAGACGATGTCTTAGCTCTCTTATTTTTTTTAGTAACGTTTCGAATAATTATATTGGTAATTTTGTAAAATAAACTATATTTAGATTTTTTTTGTAAAAAAAAAGGTAAAAAACGAAAAACAAAACTCTTTCCTTGCAGCCGAAAATAGTCACTAGCTAACTATCTAAAACTCCAAAAAAATAACAGAGCTGAGTCAATGTTGAGACAGTATAGTTATAGAATAGTTCCCCAGCTACAACCAGCTAAGCATTGTAATCCAGAATCACACTCAGTCCGGATTTTACGGACACGTACGCGATTTTTACCGACTTTATAAAACTTGGATCGTCACAAAGTGGGATCTTACTGACATTATAGCTTGCATGTCATACGTGCATAGAAATTGTATTTTTAGGGTTCCGTGACCAAAGGGTAAATACGGAAACAAAGATTCCACTGTCCGGCTGTCTGTCTATCACCAGGATGTATCCCATTAACCATTTTTAAAGCCACTATGCGATGAGTTTCCTCACGATGTTTACCTTCACCGTAGGAGCGATGTTAATAATGCACAGTCGTTAGGTCAAGTTAGAGGCCTTAGTGTCCGTTCACACAGACCGGCTCGGAGAAGAGAGCAGATTTTTGTCACGTTTAAAACAGGGTTTTGAACTATTTTAATAAGGTTTATTCAAAAAAATAAAATGGGTTTGTATGTATGAACGGACGATACGCGATACGAAAACTCTAACACACACCACAACTACACATGAAGGAAAAAGACATCGATGCGCGGTCGACCGGGATTCGAACGCATAACCTTCTTAAACGGTCGTGCGGGTTAGCAACGTTTGGCGAGGTCATCACTTGGATGGGTGTCCGTTAATTTGTGTGGCAAAAAAACATTTTCTCAAACTCCTCCGTGCTTCGGAAGGCACGTTAGGCAGTTGGTCCCGGTTGTTATCTCTGATAGCAGTCGTTAGGTCAAGTTAGAGGCCTCAGGGCCTGAGAACTCTAACACCAGGTGAGCCACACCACTATACGAAAAGAAGAAGACCTTCGAAATGAAAGTCGAAGTAAAATCATTATCATACATTCACAGATATTATGTAGGATATAACTGTTCGAGATTTGACAAATTGGTATAACAAAATGTTGGCAGCATTACCACGCTAATAGCAATACCTACTGATAATATTACAATTTATATCGCGGAGAATCATGCCGCGGAAATTTCATCCCGACAAAATTAAACCCTACATGGACGATTGCGAATTTCATTTTGATTTTGTTCATTGTTTTGATTTTGTTCATTTGATACTGATTCATTTTCATGAAAAAGTACTTAAAAACCGGCCAAATGCAAATCGGACTCGTGCACGAAAAGTTTCGTACCATAATCTCTAAAAATAACACTTTATTTAAATCTGTTTTTAGTATTTGTTGTTATGGTGCTATGCATTTTATGCTAAGAATACAAATATAGATATAATTTAGTTCAGTCAGTCGGTCAGTCAGTCAGGACTTTAAATTTTAACCCCCTAACTTATAAACATATGCATAAACTATTAATCGTTTGTTTTTTACTGTGGCATGAAATTTTAAAGTTAACAGGCAGTGACAAACATTACATAAACTTAGTCATCCTTTATAAGGAAGGGGTAGGAATACTAATTAAGTATACACTTCCAAATCATAATGTTCAGTTTCTAGGTATTATTTATCAATTGGAAAACCATTTCAAACGAATCATTTTACATTTTCATCCAATTAATTGAAAGAGCATCAATTCCAAGTTCATTACCCAGAATGCTTCAGGTAGTTACCTACTTAGTTCATTTGGTGAAAATTGAAACATGTTTCAGTTATTTTAAGGAAGGCGTTTGGTCGGCTTATTTAATTAATTCTGTTATTAAATTAAGAATCCTGGCGGAATCAGGTTCAGTGTTGAGACTGTATTGTGAGTTAACTTCATTTCATTTTGAATTGCTGTTTTGTGATTGCTATTTTTCTTACAAAATATTATTAAATAACGGGGTACTATGTTTACAATACTGTCGGCGGATCTAGGTCCGTCTGAAGTTAGGCTTTCCGAAAATTGTTGTCCCCATATTCCCGCCATGAGCCAATGTAAATCAGCTCTAACTTTACAGATAGTACAACATGACACATCTTTTACAACATTAATATTTTCACCCGCATAAGTGCCGATCCCGCGGGAATATGGGGACAACAATTTTCGGAGCCTAACTTCAGACGGGCCTAGATCCGCCGACAGTATTGTAAATTTGTTTTAACGAAGCTCGATATGAAATCGTCAGTCGATTCATTTTTAACCGACTTCAAAAAAGGAGGAGGTTCTCAATTCGTCTGTATGTATAATATTTTTTTTTTTTTTTTTTTTTATGTATGTTCACCGATTACTCGAAGACGGCTTGACCGATTAAGATAATTATTTTTTTAATCGAAAGGTGGGAGCTTCGAAATGGTCCCATAAAAATTTGGTGAGGATCTGATGAGGATCTTCGGAGTGATGAACGGGATTGCTCCTCAAAATTCCTATGTTTTAGGGATGTTCATCGATGACTCGAATACGGCTTGACCGATTGAGATGATTCCTTTTAAAACTGAAAGGTGGGAGCTCCGAGATGGTTCCATAAAAATTTGGTGAGGATCTGATGAGGATCTTCGGAGTGATGAACGGGATTGCTCCTCAAAATTCTTATGTTTTATCACCAGTAGAATAAGGCCATAAAGAATAGATACCGATGAATAAGAATATGGTTTCGGAATCTCCACATCTGAAATCACCTTCTCATCACAGAACTCCTCAATGATAAAAGTTATGGATACAATTTTAATGATTTTAGTGGTAGTTGAAAGTACACTAAAAAGGATGAAATAAAAAAATAATTTAAAAAAATTAAAAACCGACTTCAAAAAAAAAGCATTAAAAAAACCGATTTAAATAAAACATAAAATAACTTCGCCTACGTACAGTGCCACCGACTTATCTGTTATGTAATCTGAAGTCGGGCAGATTTACTGGGTTGGTTGAGTAGGATTGTAAGTAGTTTGGCTGCCCGACTTCAGATTACATAACAGATAAGTCGGTGGCACTGTACGTAGGCGAAGTTATTTTATGTTTTATTTAAATCGGTTTTTTTAATGCTTTTTTTTTGAAGTCGGTTTTTAATTTTTTTAAATTATTTTTTTATTAATTCTTCGACAATGCCCTTATACAGTAGCAACAAAATAATTCATTTTGTTTTATCTGTTGATTATTTTTGTTTGATTATGTAGGTATGTTTGTCATTCCCTTTTGTATTTAATTTCCTTTTGACGTGACCAAGTGTTTAGATAATAATTCAATTATTGTAGTGTTTACAAGGTCTTAATCAAAGAGTAAGAGTAGTATATTTCTATTTTTCTTATTAGTTTTTTTCTTTATTTATTTATGTTAACGTTTTACCACTACCTTACCAATATTTTTAACCGACTTCAAAAAAGGAGGAGGTTCTCAATTCGTCTGTATGTATAATATTTTTTTTTTTTTTTTTTTTAATGTATGTTCACCGATTACTCGAAGACGGCTTGACCGATTAAGATAATTATTTTTTTAATCGAAAGGTGGGAGCTTCGAAATGGTCCCATAAAAATTTGGTGAGGATCTGATGAGGATCTTCGGAGTGATGAACGGGATTGCTCCTCAAAATTCCTATGTTTTAGGGATGTTCATCGATGACTCGAATACGGCTTGACCGATTGAGATGATTCCTTTTAAAACTGAAAGGTGGGAGCTCCGAGATGGTTCCATAAAAATTTGGTGAGGATCTGATGAGGATCTTCGGAGTGATGAACGGGATTGCTCCTCAAAATTCTTATGTTTTATCACCAGTAGAATAAGGCCATAAAGAATAGATACCGATGAATAAGAATATGGTTTCGGAATCTCCACATCTGAAATCACCTTCTCATCACAGAACTCCTCAATGATAAAAGTTATGGATACAATTTTAATGATTTTAGTGGTAGTTGAAAGTACACTAAAAAGGATGAAATAAAAAAATAATTTAAAAAAATTAAAAACCGACTTCAAAAAAAAAGCATTAAAAAAACCGATTTAAATAAAACATAAAATAACTTCGCCTACGTACAGTGCCACCGACTTATCTGTTATGTAATCTGAAGTCGGGCAGATTTACTGGGTTGGTTGAGTAGGATTGTAAGTAGTTTGGCTGCCCGACTTCAGATTACATAACAGATAAGTCGGTGGCACTGTACGTAGGCGAAGTTATTTTATGTTTTATTTAAATCGGTTTTTTTAATGCTTTTTTTTTGAAGTCGGTTTTTAATTTTTTTAAATTATTTTTTTATTAATTCTTCGACAATGCCCTTATACAGTAGCAACAAAATAATTCATTTTGTTTTATCTGTTGATTATTTTTGTTTGATTATGTAGGTATGTTTGTCATTCCCTTTTGTATTTAATTTCCTTTTGACGTGACCAAGTGTTTAGATAATAATTCAATTATTGTAGTGTTTACAAGGTCTTAATCAAAGAGTAAGAGTAGTATATTTCTATTTTTCTTATTAGTTTTTTTCTTTATTTATTTATGTTAACGTTTTACCACTACCTTACCAATATTTTTAACCGACTTCAAAAAAGGAGGAGGTTCTCAATTCGTCTGTATGTATAATATTTTTTTTTTTTTTTTTTTTTTATGTATGTTCACCGATTACTCGAAGACGGCTTGACCGATTAAGATAATTATTTTTTTAATCGAAAGGTGGGAGCTTCGAAATGGTCCCATAAAAATTTGGTGAGGATCTGATGAGGATCTTCGGAGTGATGAACGGGATTGCTCCTCAAAATTCCTATGTTTTAGGGATGTTCATCGATGACTCGAATACGGCTTGACCGATTGAGATGATTCCTTTTAAAACTGAAAGGTGGGAGCTCCGAGATGGTTCCATAAAAATTTGGTGAGGATCTGATGAGGATCTTCGGAGTGATGAACGGGATTGCTCCTCAAAATTCTTATGTTTTATCACCAGTAGAATAAGGCCATAAAGAATAGATACCGATGAATAAGAATATGGTTTCGGAATCTCCACATCTGAAATCACCTTCTCATCACAGAACTCCTCAATGATAAAAGTTATGGATACAATTTTAATGATTTTAGTGGTAGTTGAAAGTACACTAAAAAGGATGAAATAAAAAAATAATTTAAAAAAATTAAAAACCGACTTCAAAAAAAAAGCATTAAAAAAACCGATTTAAATAAAACATAAAATAACTTCGCCTACGTACAGTGCCACCGACTTATCTGTTATGTAATCTGAAGTCGGGCAGATTTACTGGGTTGGTTGAGTAGGATTGTAAGTAGTTTGGCTGCCCGACTTCAGATTACATAACAGATAAGTCGGTGGCACTGTACGTAGGCGAAGTTATTTTATGTTTTATTTAAATCGGTTTTTTTAATGCTTTTTTTTTGAAGTCGGTTTTTAATTTTTTTAAATTATTTTTTTATTAGGTTTACCATTGATAATGGTAGGGATGGGACGTATGCCAGTTAGGCTACATCTTCTATCACGTCACTTATTATGTGATATAAGATATCCGCCTGATATAATAATATGAATTAATTCTGTTATTAAATTAAGAATCCTGGCGGAGTCAGGTTCAGAGTTGAGACTGAATTGTGATTTAACTTCATTTTCATTTTGAATTGCTGTTTTGTGATTGCGATTTTTATTGTAAGTAGGTACTTTTTTTATCTAAACTAATTTTATAAGGAGGAAAGATAGTTTAAAAACCTAATTCTACGATTTACTTTGAAATCGTAAAATAAATTAATTAAATAATTTCCTACAACATTTCACGTCCGTCCTTATTTTATTTGTATTTCCTCGAAGAAAGGCCAAACTCATTACCGCCTATTTTAATTAGGTAAACATCAAGATAATTCAAAGTTAAATAAACTGTGAGGATAAGCGAAGTAGGCTTTAGGGGGCGCAGGTGGCGAGGCTGCAAAGATTTCACACAAGTAGGTATAACGGCTTGAATGGCTGCCTTTCTAGAGATATAACATCTACTATTAGTTATAGGTAACAGCGGTGTTGGTCTAGTGGTAGAACCCGGTGTGTTCCTAATCAAGTCCAAGGTATATGGTATGTCTTTAACACTAATATTATAAAGCTGAAAGTTTGTGAGTATGTATGCGTGTGTGTTTGTTACTCAATCACATAAAAACCGCTGAACCGATTACCATGAAACTCGGTATGTAGATAGTTTAAGACCTGGAATAACCGGTAGGCTACTTTTTATTCCGATATTCCCACAGGATCGGGACTTACGCGGATGAAACCGTGGTTTGCAGCTAGTTTATTTAATAAAACTAAGTGTGCTATTACTTGGGTACTTTAAAAAATGTTACCAGGCTTTCCCCTGGGCATGGTAGGCTAAACTATTATTAGACCTTTACGGATTTAGATTAGATTGCGTTATGGATAATAATTATTATTGATAAATTAATTAATCGTCCAAATTTAAAAAAAACCGGGCAAGTGCGACACTCGCGCACGAAGGGTTCCGTACCACTATGACATTTGGGTACGGAACCCTAAAATGATTTACATCCAATTTTTAAATTTAGGAAAATGTGAAATATTTAGCTTCGATCCTTACTCCCTTCATACGACCACACCACTCAAAAAAACAAAAAGAAAAAAAAAACTTTGGCACAAAGAAAATCTGAAACTTATAAGAAATTCTTTGGTAAGTGAAGGCAGACTGGTATATTTGACAGACAGGGCGGCCATTTTGAATTCCACGGCCTACTCGATTTGCCTCTGACCAATCAGAAGCGACCTCAGATTGCAATAAAATTCCGTTGTAGTTTTTGAAACACGTATGTTGTATGGGAGCTCCTCTTAAATATTTGTTTTATTTTGTTTTTAGTATTTGTTGTTGTAGCGGCAACCGAAATACATCTTCTGTGAAAATTTCAACCGTCTAGCTATTACGGTTCATGAGATACAGCCCGGTGACAGACAGACGGACAGACGGACAGACGGACAGACAGACAGCGAAGTCTCAGTAATAGGGTCCCGTTTTTACCCTTTGGGTACGGAACCCTAAAAACTATATGGTAGGCTAAGGCTGAGAGAGGTGCTAGGAAATCATTGGCTGCTGCTGAGCTTTGGATCAGAGGTGCTGGCCATCCCAGGCACTATAAAGCCATAAATAGCATGGATTAAAGCGCTTTAAATATTGCCTGTGCTGCAAGCTGTATAAATAATTTAGATTAGATGTTAATGCCAATTATCTAATGTGATTTTTGCTCCGGCTCGTTCCTAGTTGTTATCTAAAATATTATTAACAATTATACCTACTAGCAATTGTAAAACTATATTAAAAATCTGCCTAGTTACTTATCTAAAAGGAAGCACTATTCTAACTTAGGTTTTAAAGGTCAAGAAGTCTCTAAAAATACAATATCACGTATGACTATTTCTAAGATTGATGGTGTACTCTCTCTTCTAGTATTACACCTGTGTATGTTTAATCTCTACAGTTGCCCTCGCAAGGAGATACCTCGAGATACCTACTCATGAATTTTCAACATTTTCGCTCCGTGAAAACGTTTATTAAGTAGATTAGATAATTGTTGTACTTACCCTTAAATTGGGAGAGAATTGGATAAAAGGTTCCCGTGTCATCGCAGGCTTTTTGTGTTATGTCGGTACCTAGGTATATATATTATCAGGTATATGGCTAAGTGTATATGAGGTGCTGATATTATTCTTTAGAAAGTTTCGAATGTATATTTTTCTACTTTTAAATATTCATTTTTAACAAACCCGAATTTTGACAATAACGACCTAGTAGATAGGGTATAATGGCTTTCTTCGAATCTATTTTCCTTGCTTTCTAAAATTTTGTTCTGCATCCGACAGGATTTGAAGCCCTTTAAAGTGCGATGTACCGCTAGCTCCATAGGTTCTAATGGATGAAATTATTATTACATCCCTACATCTTTTTGCCTCGTAGGGTAAATTGTGTTTTTAGCTACTTACTCATTAAACATTAATTTTAACATATACGAAAGAAAGAAAGGACACATTAAAAAAGACGTAAGTACTTAAAAAAAGTTAAAGCACTTCCCAGAAAAAATACGCAAGTTTTATGAACAGATTCATTTTAATAAGAATTGAATTTTTATAATATTTACAAAAGTGAGGTTAATATTTTCAGATGCTCGTGAAGAAGCCGATTCCCTTATTCTTCTTCTTTTCGTATTACCTCTAATAGCCTTATTAATAATCGTGGAGTAAGGTCAGAGTAGTGAGAACATGCTTTGTCTTTTGCCGTGACAAGAACTTTCAAAGTTGACAGACAGAAACAAAACGTGGTAAAACTATTCCGACCTTACTCCACGTTGAGTAGAGTAAAGATGGAGTAAATTTTACCACTTTTTGTTCAGCTATTAAATAAAAGCAGTTACGTAAAACGTGCACCAGTAGGTATTAGGTACACTTAAGTACCTATTACCAGCTCATACCTTAGCGTAAAATAATCCCCTTCTGCAGTATTAAGTTGTAAAACTTTTAACTTGAATTGAAGCGATTTCCACTGGAATTGAAGGGGAGTACTATGGCTTCTCACCGGATTGAGTTGCCTGTTAACTTTTATCTAAGACACTTAAAATATATCTGAGGTAGGTTTGGTTACGTTTCATTCTTGCTATTCTTATTATATTAATTTAAAAGGATTTTTTTTTCGGTTTTCTCGATGCTTATATGAAGTTAAACCCATTTTTCGGTTTGAATAAATGAATGTTTTAGTAGGTAAATCAACGTTTTATAAAAGTTTTTTATTCTAGTTGGAACAGACGTTGGGGTACCGACCCCAAAGACGCGAGTTCAAGCCTCGCCGCAAGTGAAAATTTTTGAATGCTATTTTTCCTTTAAAAATAAATTTTCTAAATAAAATAGCCTTGAACTACATACAAAAATTAAAAGAATTTTTTTATTCTATTTAATCGTGTTGTTTTTATTATGTTTAAAGCATTTTTCACCGTCCGACGTTTCGAGGTCAAAATGAGTATAAGTAAATAATTAACTCCGACTCTCGTAAGTGAGGATTTCAGTAGTTTACTTCTCAGATAATTTTGTGTTAAGAACGAGGCGGCTCTTACCATTTCCATACAAACTTAATACCAAAATAAATTATGAGAAATTTAGTTTTCTACCTTAATATCGATATTATTCGGATTAAGATTTTACTTTTAAAGGGTACTACATTAAAATACTCTATTTTATAAATTCATGGGTAATTACTTGTAAATAATTATTTATAATAAATAATTACTTGTCGAAATAACATTCTCAGTCAAATAATGGCTATATACATGGTCGATAATACCTAATCCTAACATATCACAAAAACTGAGTTTATTCTTGAACTCGGACTATGCGAGTGAAACCACGGGACAACAAGTACCATACCAAAGCCTTGTACCTATTCTGTCAAGGCTCACAAAAGTTGCAACAGTAATAAATCTGTTCGAAACATGCGCAAACAACTATTTGGATGGTTGCCCGAAAAACCAAACCGAAATATGCCGAAACCGAATTGTTTCCTCACCCCATTCTCGAGGTACGTGGGACACATTCCCGCCAGCCGTCAGGTCGACCACATATTACGTCCGGAATTCCGGTAGCAGGTATGTGGTCGACCTTAGACTTCCCTTAGGCCAATAATTGGTTCTGCGACAATCAATACGATGACAAACTCGGTAGTTTGTACAAAGTTCGGTAGGTAGGGGAAACGGACACTATCGATATCTCAATTTTTTGATCGAAAATACTTTATATTTTTTGGGTGTTAGCACCATTGATGACAACAGATTAGAGTCTATGAACACAGGCCACAGGTCGATAGTGTCCGTTTCAAAACACGTCCGTTTCATTGCGGAATCCCCCTACCTATTCCTTGACAATCATTCCGAGGTCGTGGTTTCAAATCCTCATTTTTTTCCCTCTCCATACCGAGGTTGCCTGGGCGTGACCGTTTTCAGTGGCAGGTAAGACCGCATTTGTGCCACTCTAAATTTAGATTTTTTAAATTTTATTTCATAGATTGAGAACAATAAAGCGTTCTATCTATCCATATCTATAAAATGCTCTGCCCTGACTGACTGTAATCCGATAAAAATATTTTTTGAGAATTCCTACGGTGTCGGGACTTATGCAACGACGTTTGACTGGACCGATTTTAAAAATTCTTTCACCATTAGAAGCTACATTCACCCTGAGTAACATAGGCTACGTTTGATCCCGATATTCCCACGGGATCGGGACATACGCGGGTGAAACCGCGGGAATCTGCTATCTTTATTAAAGTTAATCATTAAGCCATTAATTTTCCAAACAATTAGATTTTGGAACTGGTGAAGCTCGTCCGTCAGTGACGAGTTTGAAATGGATTAACTATCAAGTGACCTTTCTCCTTCTGGTCTCTAATATAGACTAGTCCAGTTCTATGGACCAATTGGACAATTATAATGCTACGAACGGGAAACGCCCAGTGAAACTTACCCTAAGGTAGACTGTTCGATTCCCGCCGTGAAACAAAGGGTGAAAACACGGTAAAAAGTTCAATCCCTTTGTTTCACTTGCACCATACAAGGAGGTGTCATAATGTATTTTATAGGGAAGATAAATTCAATATAGCAAGCGACATCGACCATTTTCTTCGCTTCTACTCTTCAAACAGTTTCCAAATACTGACGTGTAGGGTCTCCATATTTTCATTTTTATTTTATTTTTTATTAATATGGATAGGTTAGTGTTTGACATTGATCTTAACCTTAACAGCAGAGGTGACATTATAAAAAAGGCAGTTGTTTACTTACAGCCTCTGCGGTAACAGGTCAATTTATACTAGCGCAGAGTCGACTAATTAAAAAGTCGTGCGCTCATTCGCGCGACCTACGCTGTATGGTTCGCACATTCTCGCGAATTCACGCTCCCACTAGCGATCCTACGCGTCATCAGCCGGAAATTGCCTGCGCCGTGGTAGGTGTGTTGTTGTATTCTTGCGTAGATGAAACTGAAACAAAATGCCAGTAAAAATAAAGAGCTGACTTTAGGTACTTTGCTACCTACCTGCCTACTTAAAGACACTCTACTCTCTTGTACGGCATCCTAGTAAAAAGTTCTACTTGTGTAAAACCATGGTGAACCTACACTCGATGTAAAGACTGACACTTATGTTTAAATCATTTCAGACCATGCCGCACTGCTTCTACATATTGGTAAAGAGAAAGAGAGAACATGGCGTTGCAATACTGATATTCTATTTCAATACTTCAGTGTACCTACTGCTTAAATCATATACGTGTATGTTGGCGATTTTGATTCAGTGATTTTTTTTCAGTGGTTTTCGGTTTTGCGTATGATTCGCGATTTCAACGTCAGCATACCTACATTAGATAAATTAGTACTACAAAGAATCACAATTTCGAATAGACCGATTTCAAAAAATCTTACACCAATAGCAAGCTATATTATCGAGGAGTAACATAGGCTACTTTTGTAACAGATAAGTCGGTGGCGCTCTATTTAGTTAGGTTCATTTTGAAATTTTTTGAGTCGGTTATTTTAATTTGGATTTCTTGAAGTAAAATACCGGTGGAATCCACTGAAAATAAATTGGAGGACCTCCCCTTGAACCATATTCGCATAAAGTTTTGTGGGAATAAGCCGAAAATGTGTCAAAGAGAATTATTATCCGTTTGTCAGTCATCTTCAGGGTTCAGTTAATGTTAAATATTCCACCCCTTTGGCAAACCCCCACATAACCGGAGGTATCCTGCTAATAACATAGAGATGACATGTAAAATTCAAAGTCCTTACTGATATATTAAATGACTGAACTATACAGGGTGAACCATTTAAACGAGCCTTCAGGGGGATATCATAAATTATATGAGTTAGAGAAAAATGCTGAAAGGAGTTGCGTCCCCAATTTTGACAAAAACTAAAATGGCATTAATAAATTTTTGAAAAATTAATTACCCTAGCCAGGAATCGAACCTTGTCAATTTGCAGAAAAATAAATCCTTTATTATTATACTGATCGATAGTGTTGCTGATAAATATCAAATCCTGGAAACAAACATAGTGTGGTAAATCAAGACAAATGCCTCATTTTTAAGAAAAATATTAATTTTCTCCAAAAAACACATCTTTCAGTTGTGCATCACTGCTTACATCGAACAACAAAGCTCATGCTTTGAACTGTGTGCGAAAATTTTGAAATCAGAACAAGATCTGTAATGATGATAAAATGCTAGTGCAGGCGTTTAAATCGAGAAGGTTGTTGTAATAGGGACGGGTAACCCACGACTTGTACAGAATACTTGACTATTTACCATATTTTTTTATTAAAAATTGTCATTTTTCTCGATTTATCACAATATGTTTGTTTCCAGGATTTGATCTTTATCAGCAACACTATCGATCGGTACAATAATATAGGATGTTTATTTTTTTGCAAAAAGACAAGGTTCGATTCCTGGCTAGGGTAATGAATTTTTCAAAAATCTAAATATGCCATATTACTTTTTGTTAAAATCGGGGACGCAACTCCTTTCAGCATTTTTCGCTATCTCTTATAGTTTAGGATATCCCCCTGAAGGCCCGTTTAAATGGTTCAGCCTGTATACAAACGCACAGCCTAAGCTGCTGGGCTGTGCGTTGTGTAGTGTAGGTATCGACTAAGAAAGGGTTTTTTGACAATCCCGCGGGATCGAGACTTACGCGGGTGAAACCGCGGGGCGCAGCTAGTTCATATATAAAATTGGGCAGCCTAAATGTAGTTTAAATTTTCCTCCCTGGATAAAGACATTAGAGCAAATATGTTTATGCCATAAAACCGATATCTGTCATGACAATGCATCTACCTTTTTTTTCTAATTAAAATAAAAATAAAATGAAATAAATAAAAAAGTAGATGCATAGTCATGAGTATGACAGATATAAGTTTTATGGCATAAACATATTTGCTCTAATGTCTTTATTGTTGTTGTTTGTTTTGTTGGTCTGCCTCGCTACTGCAGTCAGTCGGAAATGTTTGCGCTGCATAATACTGACGGCTTTTATGCCGTGCTTCGGAAGAAAACTGCTTCGCTGATACGTAGGGTGAGGGAAAGTACCAACAAAATTCTAATGACAGTGGCGGGTAGGATGGAATCGCAGTTGTGGCAATCAATGGTAAAGAGGGTAATATCGGAGAATCCGTTGTTGCCTCCTCTGTAGTCGATCTCGCATTATTGACTGGGATTAAATTGTAACTAACATTAGCTAGTAAGGTATAATTGTAGTACTAACACTATTATGGGCCTCGGCCTGAAATAAACTGATTTTATTTATTTATTTATCCAGGGAGGAAAATTTAAACTACGTTTGTATGGAGAAAGAGAATGGAGACTATCCTCTTAATATAGTAAAGTAGTCGATTCCAAGGACCTTCAACCTCCAAACACCATGATAATAATATGACTTGACCAAAACTTTGACCAACACGCTCGGTCAAAACTAGTCTTCGATGACTTTGACTTTCAGCTGTGACTTTGACTTTGGCTTTCAGGTTTTGACTGTACCTAACATAAAAATACAGCCTATAATACCTACACAAATACACAGCTTCTCGTCGCGAAATCACTGGAAGAAAATAGGTAAAGAGACTTTTGGGACAAGCCATCAGCGCAACGTATCCCTCCATTAACAACAGGGTAAGCAGGTAAATCTACTGACGACACGTGGTGCCAAGAACACTCTCCATTTGTTGTCTCAATATACGTTATACTATAGTCGAATTAACTTTTAGAGCGTTATCACACTAGCGGTTGGTAAGCGAGTTTAGGGCGCCGGCTTTCCACTGCGAGCGGAGTGGAGTCATTAATGTGTCAGTTTAACATGCAACGGTTGTTTTCAGAGTTTTACTATCTTGCGGTTTTGCGGGATTGGCCAGGCAATCTCCCGTGCACGAGCAATTTGTATGGTCCATTCCCGTGCGTGGCCTAATCTGTAAAATAGGTTTTAGTGTCATGTGTTTTTGCTCACTGAAGCGGAATTTCCGTACGAATTCACCAGCTTGCGTGAGGAATTTGTATTCCGCGTACCTGTCGCGCCCTGAACTAGCTTGCAAACCACAAGTGTGATAAGGTTCTTAAGGTATACGGCATGTAGACATAGGATATTTCTATGAAAAACGAAAACTATTTCATACAAAGAGGTTAAAGTAAGTAGTAACATTACTATGATTTCATAGCAACAAGTCGACACGTGTCACTGCGACTTGTCGCGATTGTATTACCTATATAATAGCAACCGAATACCTACCCTCAAAAATGACAAATTATAAATCAGAACATGATAAAAGGAAAAGGTTGCTTTTCCCTCTATATTTTTGTCGCTTGTTTAGGTAAATATATGTAGCCCACAGACATAGATATAGCTAGACCACGCGAATTCATATCCTTCGCGTGTCAGAAAAACGTGATAACCCTTACAAAACGTCGCGGTCGTCGGCGCTAACTGGTAGTCTGCAAGCGTCTATAGTTGCCGGACGTCCGTTAGAACTAATAAAATGCCTCGTTCCGTGATTAGTAATAACTGCAAAATCCCTAAAGGCAGGAACAAATTTTCTGTGGCTGTGACGTCATCGTAGGTATTAAAAAGTCGGCACGCTCGGTTTCAATATAAATCGAGGTACATGTGACGTCTACTTATATGTATGTCTGTGACGTAGCCAATAGGCACGATTTTGAAATTATTTCCTTAGCAACGCCTTTGAAGGCTTTGGTCTTTGGCGGTATCGTGGAAAACAATTTTTTACCTAAACATAATATACTAAGTTGTGTAAAAACAAATTACCTATGGTTACCGGCAAAAAAGTTTAAATAAAATGGCGGATGCACAGAAGTTGATTACCCCCTTTTTCGACATTTTAGACCAAGACTTAATAAATTTGCACCACACTTTTTAAACTTACACTATTTCCGTCCATCATTATTATTAAACACGGATCTAGATCGCTTTATAGATAGGTACATCATTGTTTTTAATAACCTCGACGTTTCGGCAAACGGATCACACTGGCCGTAGTCCCGAGAAGACACAACAATGATTATATTATCTATAACGCGATCTAGACCCGTATCTAATAATAATGAAAGACTTAATTTGGTATATGTAGACTGGTCAATAAAATTCTAACAAACATTTTTTGTAGAAAATAATCTTAGACAAAGGGTTACCAGAGTACCAGAGCTTAACCCAAGAGCAATCTATTCCAAGAGTGTTCTCAGTTAAGAAAAGCATTAACAAATTGCAGTAACCGTCCGTCGGCGTCAGCAAATATATATGCAGAACATTACTTGTGAAGACAGGTTTTCTTAGTTTGTGTTTAGTTAATCTGCACTTGTCTTAATTTAATTTTACATCTCAAACTATGTGGTCTTAAGTTGGTTTACTTATACATGAGGAAATCTTGAGGACGATGGAGAGGCTAAAAACATTAACTTAAAATAAAACAATTACAGGCGAGCATTTTAGGAACGGTGTTGGTCTAGTGGTGGATACCGCGACTTTCATTCCGAAGGTCGTGGTTTAGAATTCTGGCCGACCAATGTGAAAAATTGAAGTGCGCTATTTTAACATCACTCTTACGGTGAAGGAAAACATCGTGAGAAAACCTACGGCTTATAGTTACGCAAAAAGGCCCAGTTGCGGAAACACAAAATATAAAAGTATAGGCGAGCATTAGACCAAAAGATCACCAGCTCACCACCAAGGCTCACCAGATGGTATTCGACGATGAGATCAACGATGACCTCGAACTGCCTCTGTGGTGCGTTAGACGAAACCCAACTACAACGCAGAAAGCTGTGGGTTCGATTCCCGCTGGGGTCAAATTATATGTGCAGACCATAAATTTCTTGTTTTCTAAATTTCCAAAAAAAAGTATTAAGGATATATAGGTATAGTGAATCCGTTGTCTAAATAAATTTATTTCCAAATTAATGTGTACAAAATAACTTAAGTCAAATTTTAAATCTAAATTACACAAATGCCTGAACTAGGAAAATCCTGTATCCTGTATCCTGTATCTCGGTATAAGCTTAGATGCTTAGTATGTAGATAAATTGCACTATGTGCAACGTTCTGCAATATTTATTTACCTTATCATTTTTCATTTCAGTAAATTTCATCTACATAAAACAACTAGCCCACTGCTCTTGATTCAAGCAATCATATCTGCTTCTAAACTTATAGCCTACACCTTACGCCAGGAACTAATCACATCATTCACTGCTGTCCTCGTCTTCATAGAGTGCTTGTTCCACACTCGCCACCTGTTACCGCGGAGACAAAGCCCGGAACTTTTCACACTGCCATATATCACGCGGCAGTCCTCCAGGAGTTGAAACAAAATGCTCGGTAAAATGCGTTCCAACCTTAGATGGAAACAAAAATAGTAGATACGGTATATTCTAACATTGCGTATTCGAAAAATGATCTAGACACCTACATACATTTTCATAAAATTATTGTATTTAAAAACATTGGTCTTTAAGAATGATTCAGGCATTTATAAATTAGCAAAAAAAGCATTTTTTATGGATTTCAAACAGAGAATGGCAGTGTGACAGCACGTGCTCACGCGTTAACGGTTCGACATACAACTGAGGCTAGTGCGTCAGCTAGACGCAGTTTTATCGTCTCATTTGCCGTGACTAGGTACCGTATCTTTAGTTTTTTGTTTTAATCTAAGGTTCAACGGAGAATATTCAACTTATCTGAGACTAGAGTTTATTACAGTTTTGTATGCAAGAATTTGTAATGCATTGAGGGAGGAGTATACCAATAGAATGAAAGTCTATTGGAATTTTCAATCTTCTTTCAAAGGTGGTTGGATAGAGCTTAGGAATTTAACCTGTTTATGTTCTGTAGTTGTATTTTTGAACCGGTATAAAACTCTTTCGTATGCGAATAAATGGGCGGTCTCGCTCGCGCACATACACAACGAGCGAGAGCAAGCATCAGGAATTCGAACTTTCGCATTTCACGAATTTAATTCCAGTAAATGAAAATCATTTATTGTCAAATTACAAATATAAATAAAATTACAAATATAAATAAAAGTTACAATGAAAAGTTTAACTAAAACTAAAAGAAATTAAATAAAATAATAATAAAAGAAAAAAAATTAAACAAAACAAAAAGAGAAATAAACAAAATCACACACAAAACAAACCATCACCCAAAGCGTCCTGACCCATAGTCCCAAGCAAGCTCGCGGCGTTACCCCTCTGAATCGCCAATCTGAATTCCAGTTGTTCAAAAATACGAATCGCAAGTATACGGATCATGCCTCAGATTGAGGCATGCGTGACGAACCATTCGCGACGCACGCCTCGCGATGTCTGGTTCCGCCTTTAGATTTAGTTTACCCTTTCAAATACTAACCCAACTGTTTAGTAATCTTCCGCTGTTACTCCGCAGGGGCAGGCGTTGAATGTTATCTGAATGATCAGTCAGGTTGTATTGAAGGTGAAGCAAAATAAAACATTGGCCATTATAGCTTTTACGGTTGCTCAAATTAAAACACGATAAATCCTTGTCCCTAAAATGTTCAGTGTTTCCATCAGAAACAATTTGATTACTCGACCTTTTTGTTTCCGAGGAGAGTCATCAAAATCGTAAATTTTCCTCTTAATTAATCCTTTAGGATGATTGATATTCACAAATATTAAATCCATTCGGTAGCAAGTGCTAAATAAAAAGGTAGGTTAAGTTATTATTTTTGAAAGTACATTTGACCAATTAAGTCGGGAACTCACTAGCGGGCTGTAACCGTAATTTTTATACTGTAACAATTGATCTCAACCTTAACAGTAGATATGACATCAGAAGAAAGACATTTATAAACAGCCATTGAGGTAACGTTACCACAACACAAGATACCTAAATAGATAGATTAATTCTTTAGGGCAACACCAACATAACAAAACAATTTAAAGACAAACATAAACAACTAATACCTATTTATCAAGTTAATTTTCTTACTCCCTACCTTTTATCTTCTTCACTTCTCGTCCATCCAAAGCTTGCTTGAAAGAGACCGCTTTTAGTGTTAAGACCGCCTATTAAGCCAGTCTAAATTAAGATTTTTATTTTTGGTAAGTACAATACAATATATATCTATTACTTGATAGTCTGGCATGAATAATATCTTCCATTTATTTCAAGAAAATGTTATTTGTACCCATTACTTCGCTCTCCCGATTCGCTTGCCTTTATTAGTAGTCAGTGTGGGCCACACTAACTGGTTCAAGATTGGAATGGTTCCAAAACCGATCATCAGCCACTTGTTCCTACTTTTGAGGTTGCCAAGAGCCACTACGACTTTCATAGCATCTTGGTTCAAGTGCCTTGGACGGGCACCTCTTAAGCGAGTTTTTGATATTACTTAGGTACCTACCTAGTACCTATAGTATATTAGTAGACTTCTGTTTGTAGAAATTAAACTCATTTTTTAGGGTTCCGTACCTAAAGGTAAAAACGGGACCCTATTACTGAGACTTCGCTGTCTGTCTGTCTGTTTTATTTTAATCGCATGGTGTTTAATATTTTTAGCATTGTTTCAATGCTCAAAGTTTCAAGAATTTTAGTCGACTTTTTCTTCTGTTTTCGCGATGTTCGATTAAATTAAATTCACTTTTCGGTTTGAGTCGCGTGGTGTTTATTACTTTTACCATTGTTTCAATGCTCAACGTTTCGAGTCCTTTACAGGTCTCTTCATCAGAATAGGCTACTTTTGATTCCGATATTCCCACGAGATTGGGGCTTACGCGGGTAAAACAGCGGTCCGCAGCTAGTTTTAGATAATTCCATTACTCGAATAGGCCATCTGTTTGTTGAAACAAGTTATGCGAAGCCATTATATAAAAAGGAAAAGAAGAAAAAACGTTATAAACAAACACGCCCACAGTAGGTAATACATAACTCAGTGATTAAATTCATCGATCATCAATGGTCTGTGTGTGGGTGGGAAATAATAATAAACCAAGTCCTATTAAATTTCGATTTTTCCCACCAAAAAGTTCAGTCAGGTTGAAATATCTGATAAGTCGAGCGCGAAAACGATGTTATTTTAGGTTTTCTATCATTTTTTAATTAACTCTCACTTTTTACTAAGTAGGTAGGGGTACGAGTTTTCAACGGGCGACATGAGGGCCGCCTCATGTCGCCCGTTGAAGCGGACGAACGTGTCGCGGCAGCACTACTGGTTTCTATATATTTCTATGAAATTCCCTACGCTCGCTCGACGACGCGTCGCATCGCTAGCTTCGTGTCGCTAAGTACCTAGAGAGAAGTGATTGTATTTTGTATACCCACACAACTTTGTTTTATCTTTTGTACTAATAACAATATTATAAAGAGGTAACGTAGAGGTAGAGCTAAAATTGATGTAGGGAGAATCCGCAATGAGACGGACGTGTTTTGAAACGGACACTATCGATATCTAAGGTTTTGATCAAAAATATTTTAGGTTTTTAGGTGTTGGCACCATTGATGACTATTGACAAGGGTCTATGGCCACAGGCCCACAGGTCAATTAGGAGGAACACTAACTTTTTATCCCGGCAGAGGGCGCGAGTCGATTAATCTTAGGTTTGAATTAAGAACTGTCAAACATGTGTTTTTACAACTCTCGGCGCCAAATTGGCCATATCGGTCTGAGACCGAAAGAATAAAAAAAAACTCGGCGTTTCCATTGGTGGAGGACCATCATCGAAAAAAAAAAAGATCATCCGATGCCAGCGCCTCTGCAAACAGCTTTGCGCGTGGCACCCCATTGTGCTTACATCCAAAAAACATAAAATATCCGTCTGTTTCAAAATACCTACTTCTGTTTCATTGCGGAATCCGCCTATGTATTTTGATCTCCGATCACCACTGGATCGATTTTGATGAAATTTAATAAGAACTATGAAGATACATCGCATCTTGGATGTAACATAGATCACGTTGTATCCCCATACTTTCTGGGGATCGAGACATGCGCGGGGAAAACTCTAGATGCAGTTTATAATTATAGGTTTGAAAACTATTCATAATAATATTATAAATTTAAGGAGTAATATTTTTGATGTTATAATTATATTATTATCACTAATAGGTTTTAAGTATATAGAACAAAGGTCTATTCTGAGGTCAGTCGTTAACCCTCGGGTTAATAATGTGTTACTAAATTATGGAGGCGAAGTACGCATTCTACCTGCGAATAAACTATTGTTCATTAAATTCGGGATTTTCACGAAATTATTACAATGACTGACCCACGATATTATTATATTCAGCTGCTTTATTAAAGGAGGATTTCAAAATTTCTCAGTAGGTAATAATTACGAAACGTATGGAAATTGGGTAATTTATTCACTTAATTATTTGTAATTGGTTCAAAGAAAAAGATGAGGACACTAAGGATCATTGAGGATGAGAACCTCATTGACCTAGCTGCACCAGCTTCAGTTCTACGATAAACATAAGAGGATTGTCAGCGCTGCAGCAGCCTTTATTTCACGTAAAAGGCACATGATGTTTCAGGCAAACCTCTAGTAGATGTCTATCGCATTCTCTAGTATCTTCGACATTTATTAATGGCAAATTTAAAATACATTTTCCACTTTTTATAAATCAATTTTTATTATGGCCTCTACCTATCTCCATAACTAAATTACTACTTTCCTAGACTTTGCATGACTAAGCTACATTGTAATATTACATAATAACTATGAAATGCAAAATTCTGCTGACGTTTACGACCGATCTCTATAAAGTAACAAAAGTGCGGAGCTTAGTTTATTATAAAAATGTTATGGGTAGAAATTTTACGTGAGCCAAAATGCAACGTAAGGTTAAAATCAGGAAGATTACATTTCAAACTCGGGAAAGGACAATAATACAAATCTTTTTTTTCAAATAGAAACTATAATTTCAACCATAATCGTCTTTGTTTTTCGATCATCGTCATTCGATGGTCTTTATTATTATTTCGACTGTAATGTTTCTGCTTAAATGTAGGTATAGATTATGTTATTATCTTTGAAAACCATTTATTACGCTGGTTTGCACCGTTTTTTGCATTTAGCTGGCATAGTTTTCGGTGAAGGTAAGCTAAACTAAATTCGTTTAGTAGACGGTGGGCGTTCCGCTTTAGGTGAGGGGGATTGGCGGAACGGTACAATAAACAGAGAATCTCAGACGTAGTAAAAAGTTCTTATATCGTTCTTGATGCACTAGAAGCAGGTATTGATTAAAAGGATAACTACCCGGAAGTGCAGGAAATCCTACTTTATTGTTTTTTTTGTTTAATTTAAAACACCCTATTCAGTTATTTATTGTTATAAACTGTTTCAAAGTTGTGAAAAGCTATATGGCTCTGTAAAATTCTGTAAGTAATCGACGGGCGACGGGTAACTTGTGAAAGTCGATAGAACTTCACAGTGGCATTAATAAAAAGTACTGAAACTATTTCAGAAGAAACTAAATTCAACGCAATGCAATTTATTTCGTTTTTATTTCTCTTGCTTCCGGAGACTATTCAATTTAACAACTTTTTCTCTTTCAAACCACCGAGCAACACACCACAAACACCCTTCGATTTTCTAAGAAAATAATAAACATTTATTTGAACCTGAGTTCAACAAAACTTTTCACTTGCGAAGTGTCAAAATCTACAACGCTAAAGTTTAAGTAGGTATTCAGAAAATGCTGAAAACATTTTCTAGACTAGACTGTAGCTTATTATTTTGCAACCAAGTTGCAAGTTGAGATAATTATAATGGGGAAACAAAGCATAACAAAAATACGTCATTTAGTTATACTACGGCACAAATTATAGACGGTACATCCATGGTCCTCCTAATATTAAATTCCGTGAAATCAAAACGTAGAGGCATAGGTACTCATGGCAGATATAGGTTTTATGGCGTAAACATATTCGCTCTAATGTCTTTATCCAGGGAGGAAACAGTCTTCTACGTTTGTATGAAGAAAGAGTAGGTAGACTGTCCTCTTAATCCTATTACCACATAAAAAAAACCGTTTATATGATAGCAGCGTAGGTGGGAGGAATTTTAGGGCTGGCCGCAGCCGAGGTTTCGCTTCCTTGTAACAGTCAATTTTTAGTTTTACACTATTGCAATAATTTCGGTAATGATGGCCTAACAGAGCGACATAGCGGTTTATTCGGTAAAGCTCTTTCAACACTGACGTCCATGGTACAAGTCGCTGGACATGTCATAGCGCACTGAATTTTGTGCCTATTTGATATGCGCCATGTTGCGCTGTTGTCGTGCATTTTCTATTGAAAGTGATGGTGACAGTCCATGGAACTAATAGTTCGAGAGACGCTCACCATCACTTTTAATAGAAAACGCGCGACAACAGCGCAACATGGCGAAAATCAAATCGGCACAAAGATCTAATGTCATTTTGTATGGTATACCAATTCCAGCGTACTTGTATAGTTTTATTTCAGTGTCTTTCAATTATTAAAAAACTGTTGAACTATGTTCGTACATTATCAGGAAATTGTACAGTTCACCACTTGTTCAATCCAAAAGTTTCAGATACGCCACAGTGAGACAATAATGTTGCCAATACTCAAGGGTAATCCAACCGAAATTGGTTAAAACAGGTTAAATTAAACCTTTATGCTTCCGAACTCATTTCAATTTTCAAGTTTTATTTAAAAGAGTGGGTACGTAAAGAGCAGTTTATCCATAAAATATTATCTGCAAGCAATTTCATTTTATTTACATAATTTTTGATTTTTAAAGTTCTTTTTGCTTAATTTATATCTATAAAAAGCTTTGTCCTGACTTCCTAAGTGACTAATCAACGCACAGCATAAATTTCGCCGTGTTGCCCCAGCATAAAATAGAGTTACTCCATCTCTTCCCGTGGGCCGCCGTAAAAGCGACTAAGGAATTTACTCAGGACTAGCAAAAATTAAGTTCTCCCCGCACGGTGGCGGGTAAACTGCTTGGTCCCTAGAAGGGTTGGTGTCAGGCAGGCATATTTTTACGGCCGGCCGTAAAAATATTGCCAAATCTATTAGCAGAAGGTATGGTCAATGATGACTTGCCTACTGCGCCAAACCCAAATATTTGGGGTATAGCGGAACTCGGGCTCCCTAGATGATGCAAACATCGCTCAAATGAGAGAGAGCATAAACCGCTGATAGTAGAGAGCTGAAATTTAGAGAGTGGGGTTTTTACGAGATCGGGACTTACGCAGTCTTAAATGTAATCAGGAGCTCATTGGCCTAGCTGTACCTGCCGATATTGAATAATAAATAAATTTATTTCCAAATTAATGTGTACAAAATAACTTAAGTCAAATTTTGATTTAAATCTAAATTATGGTAAATAATTATTTTCTCGAGCTCCTCCGTGCTTCGGAAGGCACGTTAAGCAGTTCGTCCCGGTTGTTATCTCTGATAGCAGTCGTTAGGTCAAGTTAGAGGCCTTAGAGCGACCTGACAACTCTAACACCAGGTGAGCCACACCACGAAAACAAGAAAAATATAATAATTATTACTAGCCCATATTTTCATATAGGTGTGTATTTATAGGTACACCAAATGCCTTCTCGAAAGTAACACGGAACCTTCCTATAAAGCCAAAGGGAAGTGGTTGAATTTCAAAAAACTTTTACAAGGGGAAAGATTTCTTTCCAAATTAGGAGATTTGGGTTTATTGGCGTCTATATCTGCCTTCATCGGGGCAGTCAGATTTCTTTTACTGCTTCTGAGTTGAAAATTTATTACTTTGATAATTGATTACCGCGCTTTTTTCCGATGTGTTAATTTTTAAAAGGTAAGTCAAATGTGTTATTTTTAAAATGGAAGTCAATTTAGGTAAAAGTAAGTAGTTAAATTTTTCACATATCGAATCGATAGCATAAGACCCATGATTGCATGGTAAGACAAGGCAAAATGCTCTGCACCGCTACCCCGATTTATGATCAGATGTGTGCAGTGAGTGAAAAACTGTGAACACGTCCAAAAATGGTACTTAATAATCCAAAAACTAAACAACCAAGTAGGTATATGTCGGTACATATTCAAAGATCACATTCACTATGACAAACGTTCGATACACAACGATAGCGCGTTTTAACTCGACAGGGATTTTCAGTTTCAAGGTCGTTGGCGTATATACTCCTCTTAATATGATCGTAAATAATCGTAATATGACGATGACGAATCCTCCCAAACCAGAATATTTAAAAGAAATTTAAGCCGAGTTAGAGCTGCGCTAACCAGCCCCAAACCCAACTCGACTTAAAATTCAACTAAGACATTATCCGCCTACTTACCAAGTTGAATCAATTGCGAGCCGAGAGAAAACATTTTAAATTAAGTAATAAATCTTTCCCAAGGTTATTCGGGTAACATCTGGGCAGCACGTGGTCTGAGACTCAAATTTTAGGGCCTTGAATGTTTTAAAATGTCTAACTTGGGTTGGATGGGGATGGAGATTTATTTATGTCAACAGGAGGATAAATTATCTACCTAGGTTGACTAGGTACCTAGTTTGGTGACTAAGAGTACTCAAATGATACTATAGCACACATATTACACTGGAGTAGATGCAGCTTGCTATCTTTCTTATTTCTATTTGCTAGATGAGCGCGCTACAGCAAAATATCAAAAATGTACATTTGCTTCTTTTCTTCTTTTCGTATGTGGTATGCTTAGCTAGTGTTAGTTTTCAGGTCACCCTAAGGCCTCAAGGGAATATCGATGCAGACAGTGAGCCCGGTGCACTTATAAATAAAATTCTTCTTCATCTTGTTCCCTCCTATCGGAGGTTGGACAACATCAGGGCAATTTTTATTTCAGAGACTACAGCTCTAAAAAGAGTGGTGGTACTGCAGCCGAACCAATCTCTTAGGTTCTTCAGCCAAGAGTGGCGTCTCCGGCCGACACTTCTTTTTCCAGCGATTTTTCCCTGGATGATAAGCTGGAGTAACTTGTACTTGTTATTTCTCATGACGTGACCAAAGTACGACAATTTTCTACATTTGATGGTGTTCACAAGCTCTACCTTCTTTTTGCATCTGCCAAGGACTTCTATATTGGTTACTCGGTCACTCCATGAGATTTTTAAAATACGGCGATATATCCACATCTCAAAGGCCTCAAGCTTCTTCGTTGTTCTTTGTGTTAGAGTCCACGTTTCCACGCCATACAGCAAAACTGAAAATATGTAACAGCGCACTATACGCAATCTTAACTCGAGACTCAGATATAAGACAGAGATAAATAAAATATAAAACCGATATTCACAAAGCTCTTCAGGATATAAATATGTTTCAATTTTAATTAAAACAATGGCTGATTGATTTGATTACCCAAACCTTTTACAATTTAGGTGAATATTACGAGGAAACAAAAGAGGATGCCCATTCATGGACCCAGTTTTGGCGCCGTGTCAGAACGTTATGTAGTTGTAAAATGTATTTTAATTTTTTAGGTTAATTTATGCGATTTATAGCATTTTTTTCACCCTAGAATCCTAAATGTTACTAATTTAAAGTTTAACTGAACTACCGCCTCCACCACTGCACCAAAATGACAAAATAATCTATAAAGGAGTTTCTATTACGATAAACTCGAAAGTTCACGTGCTTACCCGACCTCTTTGGTTCGATTTCAGCAATATAAATAGTTAGATTTCTTATTATCCAGACTGAATTAAAACTGAAAGTTTTCACAGGATAAAACTACAATTATGTGCCTATCGAAAAGTGCTAAAACCGTTCAGACACGTCTACTATTTTTGGCCATTTTCTATATGGGTCTGGAGCCCCTGGGAAAGTGAACAATCTCCTTTTAATGTTTTCTTTTAATTAGATATATTAAGTAGGTACCTAATTACATGTATATATCTAAACTCAAAACAAACTTTAAGTATTAACTATCTATTGCATGCCTGTAATGGGCAAGTTATTGGTACTTAAATAAATTACAATAAGATCCTTGTGTACACAATTTAGCAATAAATGTCTTGATTTCAATTTAAATCAACCCAAAGCAAGTGAACAAAACCGCAAAGCGTAGCTAGTACAATATGATATTTAAAGAATAATCCTTTTCAATTATCAATGACAGAAGCATTGACCTCTCAACCAGCCCTTGGCCAAGTTTTTTCTGTTTTTAAGCTATTCTCGAAAACAAATCTATAAATCAACGCCCGCCCGTTCGTTGTAGATACTCGTACTTGATATCGAATAATAAAAAGTCTGTGCCAAAGAGATTCAACTGAGAACTAGTTGTTAGTTTTATTTAAATAGATATATTGTCAGAAAGAAATTATGTTTATGCAGACCAGCACTCAACTACACATCAGGTAACATAAAAAAGTCGAAAGAAACAGAAGTGGTGCGCTGCCCGAATAGGCACAGTTTCAGTATGAAGGTGCTGCTAGTGTAAAAAACATAGGTAGCAGCAGCGCTGGTTTTCCGAATACATCTACCCGGCTTCTGTGTCTAGATTTCATTCCTTTTCTTCTCGAGGTGTCTTCTCTCCTCCATTCCTGGCAAAGCGAAATACTTTGACTGCACTCAGTATCCCCATCGACTCGGAAAGAGAATATAGGTACTTTAAGGATGGTCCCATAATAATGCAGTAAATGACTATAATCATGGCACCTACATAACAATAACAACGGCACGTGCGTGTCACTAGTGACCGGTATTACACTAAATGACACAAGATGACAAATACTATTACGTCCTATTGCTATTAAATCGAGACTGTGACAAATTTCAATAGTATCATAATGGTGTCTCAGTGGAATTGCAATAGTAACCATGGTAACCAACCTGTCTGTCTGTATGTCAAGTCTGTTAAAAATCCATCCTGTCATCAGAGTTTTGACAACTATCGAGACTCCATCAGTGGCATCTCAGTGGTGTCGCAGTGGTGTGTCGATAGAATAGTTAACATAGGAAACTGCCAAATGTGTCAAATACACGTCAAATATGACGATTAATATTCTATCGACACACTATTGAAACACGATTGCGGAGCGTAATACCGACCCAGGTACGTTACGTTCAAACAGTGCAGTGTGAGTTACTTCTTCTACTTTTCATATAGTGGTGTGGCTCACCTAGTGTGAGTGTTTTCAGATCTAAGGCCTCTAAATCGACCTAACGACTACTATCAGTAATAACAACCGGGACCAATTGTTTAACGGGCCTTCCGAAGCAAGGAGGAGTTCTAGAAAATGTTTTTTTGCCACACAAGTTACCGCAGTGCAACTACTCAGCAGGCTGATTCGTATAACGTAGTAGGTAGCTCGCACTTTGTAAACGACCTATTATTTCCAAGCCATTTTTTTTTAATTACTCTATTCGGTATGCTACGATAAATATCTTTGATTTACTAGAATACTTGAAAAATATATCTGTAGTACACTTGAAGTGCGTGCTCAGCGCGTCCATTGCTTTTATTATTTGTGTTTAACAATAACTATCAGAACCAGACTGGTTTTTTCTTAATAATTTCAAGCTATTTCTTTTGTATTTTGACTTTTAACTGACTTTCGCAGGATTTCTTTGTCTCGGTATATCTATAATGTACTTACTTTTGACTGACCAAAGGTACAGTATGTATAATTAATTATATACAGCACCGAAGCTGGTAATAAACTTTTGAACGCAAGACGTATTGAAACCGTATCCTGGGCCCCCGGGCCCTGTAGCCCAGGTCTAAAAAAATATGGCTACGGTAGATAGATAGATAGATAGACTACCCGGTCTAAGTCGTAGCGTATTCCGATACGTTGGCCGGTGCAGCCACTAAGGATCATGTCATCACTTACTATCGGGTGAGATAGTGGTCAAACGCTCATCTATCGTGTGTAAAAAACTACCATGAGATTTCGCGAAAAAGGTTTCAAAATTCCAACGTTCCATTGCATATTACATCATGTTTTTCAATGTCCAACTTTATTCACAACTTTATCTCCAAGTTTTGCTTCAATAAACTATTAGAATTTCATATTTAGATACTTATAGTCCGTATCCAAGGACTAGAAAGCTTACATTGTTGTACGCTCGGTCACTTGGATCTACTATAAACTGTCTTGCACTCCCCGACATAAACTAATGATACGGAGACTGTAATGTAAAGAGATGCAAACTATAGCGAAATATACAGGAAACGGCCCTGTGGCGCGTCGGGCCACGCGAAGACTCGATTGCAATGCAGAAGGTTGCGGGTTGAATTCCCGCCGAAATGCCAGTACCTATTTAAGGGCCCTATTCTGAAAAACTGAAAATCCATGTCGGGCGCATCGAAAATTGTTGATTATTTCATGACGGAATGTCGTAGAACTTTTTTTTGTCTACAGATTGTAGGCGACATTGTTTCCGATATTTTAGTGCAGTTTTCATACAAATATGTCGAAACGTATTGAAGCCTAACGACATTTTAGCCAAATCAGACATTTTTTGTCTAAAATTTAGGCTTTGCACCAATAGGAGGTTCTTGTCTAAAAACTACACCAAAATGTAGTAAACAATGTCACCTACAATCTGTGCACAAAAAAAAGTTCTACGACATTCCGTCATGAAATAATCAACAATTTTCGATGAGCCCGACAGGGATTTTCAGTTTCAAGGTCGTTGACGTTGTTACTCCTCTTAAGGGCTATAAAGAAAATAATCATTAAACGTTGTAGTAGGTACCAATCTTCCAATTGCTTTTATTTTTGTTTGGGGGCGCAGACTTAATGAAAAGACTTATTAATAGTCCATTTTTAAACAGTCAGAACTTATTCAAAGAAAAACCACTGAACCGGTTGCTATTAAACTTGGTATGCAGATAGCAGATGGCAGTTTTGGTAGCTGGAGACCTGAATGAATAGATAGATTACTTTTTAACCCGATATTCCCGCGGGATCTGGACTTACGTGGGTAAAACCGCGGGGGCAACTAGTACCTGTCTAATAATTCGGATAGAATCTTTATTCCCCGGTAGTTTAAATATCTTTGACTCTGACATTTCTATTATAGTTGCTGTAAGGGGCGCCACCATCTCTATATTCTTTTGTTTTTCTTTGGTAACTTCTTTGTTTCCGTGTTATGCCACAGCATAGTTAACTTTGTCTGAATTTAATAAAATACTTGTATAAGTGTCTTGTTGTACAGTTCTCTGTTGTTTGTCTTTTAATGTCAGGATATACTTTATGATGATGTCAGGGAAAAGGATTGTTATTTTGACATTAAATTTAATGACAGAATTCAAAACAAAATGGTTGCGTCTTTACATTTTCCCGGGTCCTAATCTCGTATTGTTATTTATTTTCTTACCTCGACGTTTCAACCATGTTTCAATGGTCTTGATCGCGAGGGGACAGCCCCTAAGGATGCAGATTTAATTTTTACGATAGATGTGATAGACAAAATCGGTAGCGCTACAACGGATTTTCATATTTATTTCGCGTAAAAGGAACATGGAACATGTTTGATACATCACCTCTAGTCCGACCTACGAATAGTTGAAAATATTGAACTTCCCAAAATGTTGAATGTCCCCTGAATGTCACACGTCCCCCTATAATTCTGACCCCCCCCCCCCTCCCCCCTTTCTTGTGTTCCCTCGCGACCAAGACCATTGTAACATGGTTGAAACGTCGAGGTAAGAAAATAAAAAAAAATACGCGATTAAGACCCGGGAAAATGTATCTATGCCAACATATATTATGTACTAAAACCGTGTTGGTTTTATAACTTTTAAAATACAACCTTACTGCATTTGTTTGTCTAATTTATTATATGACCAAGGACATACTTTTTACACTGTTTGCGAGACCCATTGCTCTTAAAAGATTATCTGGTATATTTAATCAACCCTTTTTTTTGCAGAATTAAGACTTTAAGCTAATTTTTTACGGCGAAAAAGGTCGAAAAGGCTTTCGGGGGTGAAGCAATAACTTAACATGTGGTGATAAGGAGGGAACGGGGGATTTTATTAATAACGCCTGTGTTTCTCATAATTTAAATTTTTCGAAGAGATATGTGCTGTAGTGATGTGCCGAGTATGGCTTGACTCGAGTCAGACTCGATTCTTTCGGTGGACTCGCTTACTCGAGTCCAAATTTATTTTGACTCGAGTCCGGGACTCGATTCCGTACTGCTTACTCGATTCTATTATGCGATTCCAACTGACTTGAGTAAGTTGACTCGCTCGTTCTCGATCTCTGTTCCACTCACTCCACGCAATGTTTCGTTTTCCATAGATACATACATTTACTTGGAAAAAATAGCTCCCGCCAAACCGTCAAACTTCGACTGTCCGTCCGTACGAATGACGCGGGATTTTTTATTCAAGAATAATATTGTCT
Organism: Idaea biselata; assembly: GCA_958496205.1. Classification (NCBI taxonomy): domain Eukaryota; kingdom Metazoa; phylum Arthropoda; class Insecta; order Lepidoptera; family Geometridae; genus Idaea; species Idaea biselata. The sequence goes on from OY292396.1 coordinate 31,447,733, forward strand.
GTGGTAGTCCAATCAATCAATATTATTGTTTGTGGCAGTTCAATTCAGTTAAACTTTGAATAAAACCATAAATGTTGTAAAACAATAATAAATCTTGGGGATTAAGGAATAACAGTCGCTTGACACACATTCGAGTCCGGGATTCGAGTCCGGACTCGAGTCTGGGATTCGAGTCCGGACTCGAGTCTGGGATTCGAGCCCGGACTCGAGTCCGGACTCGAGTCTGGGATTCGAGCCCGGACTCCAGTCCGGACTCGAGTCCGTATAAACCGACTCGAGTCACAAAAACAGCGACTCGGCACATCACTAATGTGCTGGTATTGTGTAAGCATAATATTTTTAGAGACAAAGTTAAAATTTCATTAATTTCTATGATGAACACACAGCGTCATCTTGCCCCGTGGTAAGCTAAGCTTGTGTTACGGTGACTAGACAACGGATTTACTATACCTAACACCTACTTATTTTTATGCTTATACTTATTTTATTATGTTATTCTTATGTTATTTTATTTTTATTATACTTATTGTGGTTGTCAAAAGCTGTAAATAGCTGGAGATGTGGATTGGAACATAGGCTATTTTTATCCCGATTTTCCCGCAGGATCTTACGCGGGTGATACCTAAGTGCGTAACTAGTCACTATCTACACTAATATCATAAAGAGAAAAGATTTGTTTGTTGTGTGTGTTTGTGTGTTTGTATGTTTACTTCTATATCTATACTCTATACCAATATTATAAAGAGGAAATATTTGTATCTGTATGTTTGTTATAAATAAACTCAAAAACTGCTTCACCGATTTCAAAAAATCTTTCACTATTAGAAAGCTACATTCACCCTGAGTAACATAGGCTACTTTGATCCCGATATTCCCACGGGATCCGGACTGACTGATAACTCGGGGGTAACCAGTTAAATATAAACTAGAAAGAAGGTCTTTGCCCTCCATTGAGACAAACCAGCCTAATAAAGTTTTTACACGTTAACCAACGCCTGATTTCCTTGTTTTCAATTTCTTTCATTAAAACCGTTCGGTTTCTCGGTATAGCTGTAAAACTTTTATACTCCTATTAAAGATAAATTGCTATAGGTCGAAACCCACCTTTGAATTTTCTTAACAACTGTTGACGGGTGAAATTGGAGCTCCTAAAGTGGCGGAAAGCGTATTCATACGATAAAAAGACCTGTGCAAATTTGTATATTCGCAAAACCTTGTAGGTAAGTACCTACTTACCAAATTTTTTTTTTTCTTGGCTTGCACTGGGCTTTCATAGAATTTTTTTAAAGAAATAATACTTATGCAAAAACACAACGCAGGATTCGAACCAAGAACGCATTTTCTTCTTCGGTTCGAAACCTGCCCTACGTCTATCGTGCGTTGTGTTTTTGCACAAGTATTATTTCTTTAAAATATTTCTAAGTACCAAAATATTCAATTTTCACTTTTTTTAGACTTTTTTCTTTACTTGTGCAGTAAGACCTTGTTTTGCACCTAAATTTACAAATCTAGACTTAAATGGTACTTCCCGTTGACCTGAAACCCCAAAATTTGGCGATGAGCAAGGTCTTATAGCACAAATAAAAGAAAAAATATAAAAAAAAGTTGGAAAATAAAAGCTATCCCCATACAAAACAAAAAACCAGTGCTAGTAGGCCTCTGGTTTGAATGAACACCCATACAATAGAAGGGTCTTTGATCGCTGGTTATCAATTACAAACCTACATAAGTCGTACATGAGTATGGAACCGTCAGCATGCGACTTGACCGGTTTTTTAGGGTTCCGTCTCCAAAGGGTAGAAATAAGACCCTATTACTGAGACTCCGCTGTCCGTCTGTCTGTCACCACTAGCGCCATCTAGTGCTAAACTGGTGTCAGTGGTAAAGATAGGTAAATGAAAACGTGCGTCGTCGTTGCGTCCACGGATTTCGCTGGGTCCAGTGTTTATTTTAGGGCTCCGTCCCCAATTGTGATAATAGTAAGGATTTTTTTAAAATAATTATTTTCTATTCGGAATTAATGGCCCCAAATGAAAGGAGAACAACAACGACTAATTATAGCCCCGGGAAAATCCATAATCAAATTTCTTTTTCTTCCTCTTTATTAAGGTTGCCCGTTTTATTACGGAGCCATTATGAATGAATATAGAATTCTGTACTGAATTCTAATTAAATCACGATGGGAAGATTTTCCGAACCGAACTGTAAGTGAAGTAAAGCGGGGACGTGAACTTTTTCAAGTCTTCGGACAATAAAAACAAACAAGTCATAGAACTGGGCCTCTACTTTAATTCTACGAACGATAAAACGAACGATAATTCCAGAAGAAAATCTGTCATCCATCCGTCCGAAAATTTTAAGGTTTGAAGGACGGGTGACAGGTTTTCTTTCTTTCGTTCGTTCGTTCGTAGAATTAAAGTACCCTCCTGGAGTTGTCTGTAGAATTTGCAAAGTCGCCTGATAGTGATCCATTTCAAACTCAACTCTGGAACAATTTTGGTGGATTAAAAGACAATTCCAAGAATATTTTAATGGCGACCTACTGTCGAGCATTGACACTAAAAGATGATAGTGATAAGTGACAATGACTACCGCAACATAATCCAACAAAATAGGAATGTCATTGAGTTAGTTCTGATTCTACCTAGTAACACGACATTTTACAGTTGCCGGTTAATAACATTCGTTCACAGTTCACTCCTTTCGGTTCCCGCACCCTTAGTTAGTTAGTTTCGCTGGGCCTTTTCCGCACTTATCTACACAATTGGGCCATTGTACGTGATTTCTTAAAGGGGTGAAGCAGTAAGACGCCACGGGATCCTACTCCGAATTGGCGAATATCCTATGTCTTTAGACCGTGATGAGTAATAGGACATGTCGGTTTCCTCACGATGTTTTCCTTCACCGTAAAAGCGATGTTATTAGCGCACATAACTTTTTCCCGTACCCTTAAAAGTAACTTAAAAATTGAAGCTGCTCTATTAAAATCTGTACCTAACAATTTTATGGGCACATTCTAATTTACTGCATTTCAAGCAACTGTGCTACTCGTAACTTGGACGGAATGATTATTATCATATTGTGGAATCGACATATAAAGCTTTAAAAACTTGAAGATAAAGCTATCACTTTTTTATTATGCATTTTATTATTTTCAAATTGACATCAATTTAATTTTATTCAATTTAACCTTTTTGTTTTTAACTTTAATTTAATTTAATTTCTTTTTGCTAATTTTAATCGTAATTTATTCTTTCTCTAATTGTAGTGTGTTATTTGTGATAAATTTTTAGTAATTTAAATTTATTTTTTTTGACTAACAAACTGTCTACTAACAATTTATGGATTGAAATTATCTGAAATAAATGAATTATTATTATTATTGTTTGTAACGTTACCGTTTCACGGGGCTATGGAGCCCCGGACCTTTGGTAGGCGTGCGTGGGGCCGAAGCCAACACGTAGAGGCCCGTTTTAGTTACAATTTTAATTGCAAAGTATGAAATGGACACCAAACCGGCGATTATCCCTGTCTACACTATAAAATGCAGCCAAGGACAACCCCAGGTTTGGATAGAACTATTGTGTAAACTACGAGTGAAAACTACTTGGGCTATTAAAATGGGTTGGTAGTGGATTGGATACTGGGGTAACTATGGGGACTATGGCGCCTGCCGTAACAATGTTCAACAAACATGTAAAAATGGCAGGCGGAGACTCGCCAACTCACAAACTGGGCCACCCTAATTAAGCCGAGAAAATTACAGCCAGGGGGCAACAGGGGCGTGAGTGGCTGAAGGATGGAGCAACCTCACCGGATTTTAAACCATCCTAGGTAATCCTGTGGAGCGGGCCAACTCATCACTGACGTGAGGTGTCCATCCTCCGAGCATTTCTGCTCTCGCGACTCCACTCTGACCAGCCGGTGAAGGCAAGCCAGAGGCGGGGGACCGCTTCCTCGTCAGTGTTCACTCCGACCAGCCAACAAAGGCAAGCCGGAAGTGAGGAACGGTGATTTCCCCCTGGAGCACTCGGGAAGCCGCGGGGTCGCTACTCCCCGACACCTCGCCTCAAGGTGCCCTGCGGGCTTATTATTATTATTATTATTATTTTATAAACGACTAGCTACGTCCCGCAGTTTTACCTGCGTAAGTCCCGATCCCGCGAGGTTTTCCAAAATCCCTTTCGTAGTTGATCTTTATACAGCACATAGAACACACTATCCAAATTTCAAGTCTCTAGGACCAGCGGTTTGGACTCTGCGTTGATATATAGATCAGTCAGGACTTTGAATTTTATATAAGTACTAGCAGTATCCCGCGGTTTTACTCGAATAAGTCCCGCTCCCGTTGAAATTTTCAAAAATCCTTTCTTATCGGATGCCTATATCACATAAAGATCACTCTCTCCAAATTTCAGCTCTCTACTAACAGCGGTTTAGGCTGTGCGATGATCAGTCAGTCAGTCAGTCAGTCAGAACAAAGCCTTTTATAGATATAGATAAAGAAGATAGATGAGCGTTTCACCACTATATCACCTAATGGTATGTAATGAGGTCTAAGATGTAGCAAGCTAAGAAGACGGTAGTGGGTCAAAATCAGACCCGTCTTCCTTAGTAGCTGCACCGGTCTATAAAACTAAATAAATTAAATATTTCAGGACAATGCACACATCGCCATTCCCAAACATAAAGTGATAAACATCACGTGATTAAAACCAAAAACAGAGTTTAATTTCTATCCAACATCGCGAAAACAGATGAAAAATCTACAATTTGATGATCAAATATCATTCATTAAAGTCTAGACCAAACTAAATATTTTACCGAAACCGCCGTTAAATAAAGCTCAAAGAAACCTTTGTTATTTTACGCAATATCATGGAAAATTCTTTATAAAGGGGTAGCAATAATTCTTGAATATTTCACATTTAACCCCCTGTAGAGTGAAATAAAGTAGAAAGATAAGGGTTATCCATATCATAGACGTTGAAGTGTAAGGCTTACCTGAACTCCTAAGGTACCTACCGTTATCTAAGCATATTTATTTGCCCGGAACAAAAATAAGGAGGTTTTCTATTCGGCTGTCTTTCTTTTATAAGTATCCTATATTTTGGATTCAAAAGGATATGGATTTAAAAGCATTACTTTTTAGATGACCTTAAAACAGTATATTAGTACGTTGTCTAGTACCCATAGTACAAATCTAGTGCTTAGATTGGAGCTAGATTGCACTGTGTGTAAAATGGTGCAATATTTATTTTAATTTAATCTATAAATTAATAATTTAAGAGTTCACTCTGCTTAGTCATTTTTAGCTCACTCCTTCTTAGCGGTGAAAATAAGCTGACCTAGGTTCTAAACTAAACCTCAAGTTCTAAGTACCTACCCTAACAATACCAACACAACCACACACAGCCAAAATTAAATTTCGTCGTCCACCAAACGACAAAAGGCGACCGCAAAAACTTATTTTTCCGCCGCACGGGACCCATTAAAAACCTGAAGAGCGCAAAGAGAGGCTTCATTAAGTACCGCTACCACTGGACCCCGCGCCTGACTTGAATTTACAAGTAGTCCTAGGAAACTTCACGAAAATTTCGCGCGAAATTGACAAATCTCTTGTCGGTCGTAGATGTTACGAATTTTAAATACTTTACGTTTTGTTGACAATTTGATGGAATTGTTCCGATATTTGTTTTTGTCAATAATTGTACATCCTACTTCCTACTAATATTATACACGCGAAAGTTTGTATGTATGTGACTCTGTTACTCTTTCACGCAAAAACTACAGAACCGATTGCAAAGAAACTTGGAATATAGATAGCTGGACACTTTTTAAACTTACACCATTTATGTCTATTTATATTATAACAATGATTATCTATAACGAGATCGAGACCCGTGTCTAATAATAAAAATAGATAGCTGGAGACCTAGAATAACACATAGGCTACTTATATCCCGATATTCCCGCGGGATCGGGACTTACGCGGGTGAAACCGCGGCGCGCAGCTAGTAATATTATAAACGCGAATAACGAATAAAAGTATGTATGTGACTTTGTTACCTTTTCACACAAATACTACAAAACCAATTGCGATAAAACTTGGAACGTAGATAGTTGAAGATCAGGAATAACACATAAGCCACTTTTTATTCCAATACTCCCGATTTTTATAAAACAAAAATATACCTAATCAACAAACCCAGAAACCCAACCAACACATCGTTTTAGCGTCAAAATAACCTTTTCAAATCCACTTCACCGTGTTTGTTCATTACGAATAGATTAAGGATAACAGTTTAAAGATGGACAAAGCTAGTGTTCAACATACAAGCATTCACTAATATGTTTTCCGAAATAACATCCCGCTAATACGTTCCTACATTACCGCTGCAAACTGCAAACATGGTGTAGAGAAAGAACTTTAGATCGCCCGATGCAGTATCTTAAGGTTGGCATCGCTCTTACGGTGAAGGAAAACATCGTGAAAAAACCCAAATCTTGGTTAGCTCCAGACGTATTGACCTGTTCTTTCCTCTGGGCATGACTGACTAGGCTGAAAGAGTGGTACAGGTGCTGGGCAAGCCTACTCCACCTAACAATGTCCCGGGCACTACAGCGCCATAAATAGGATGGGTTAAAAGTGGCCTGCGCTGTTTTAATTATCTTGAAATAAAATAGATGACAAGGCCAATTTAATATTTCTTATGTTTTGTATTACTCAAGGCATTTTTACTACAAATATTTTTCAGGGAGATATGCATGATCAAAAATACGTCGTTTTAAATTCTCCATTGCGCAACAAAACATTTAATGTCTACAGTACCTTAATATTCCCATTTTATCTCCCATCCAGACGTGCACACTTGCCAAATTAAAAATCGCATTAGCTCTGTAACAGCTAACATTGATATTAAAATCTGATGTTGTAACGATGTACCCAGGTGCACGAGCCGAGGACACAGTTTATTACAGTTTGGAATATTATGCTAAAATGGTAGTTTTAAAATATAATGTTTCCCGAACGCTTTTTGTAAAAGTAAGGAAGGGCTGCCATATCAAATATTGGGGACGCGCTATATTGGATTCAGTGCATGTTTATTTAAAAAAAAAAACAATTATAGTGAGCAAACCTACTTAGATGGGTACGAGATTGGGAAAATTAGAAATTCAAAATGAAACAACCAAGAAAACCCTTTAGTGCCAAAATGTTGAATTTCCCACAATGTTGAATTCCCAAAATGTTGAATTTCCCAAAATGTCGAAAAACCATACACTAACACATGCAGGTATAGCATGGTCTTAGTGTAGGTACTACATGTCCACATGCTGAAAATCTACACTAATATTATTAAGAGGAACGATTTGTATTTTTTGTGTGTGTGGCTGTATGTTTGTAATGAATAAACTCAAAAATTACTGGACCGATTTCAAAACATCCTTCACCATTAAAAAGCTACATTCACCCTGAGTAACAAAGGCTACTTTTAATCCCGATATTCTCACCGGATCGCGACTTACGCGGGTGAAACCGCGAAACGCTGCTAGTATCTTAATAAAACTTGTACCATTAAAAAAATATTTATTCCCGGCAGGATATTGATCAAACCCAAATCGGCCGGAACACTAATGCTCCGGAATTGTGGCATGTCAGCTCTAATCGACCGGTGAATTCCTGGAATGCACTCGTTTTGAGTTAACGCTTTAGAAAATATATTCTTGAATTCATTTGTTTGGTTTGGCATCGAGAGCTTTTTGTGATATTGTATTTTGAGTTCTTTATAATAATAATTGGTCATGATCTCTTGTTTTACAAGTGTTGTACGCGGATACTGCCTTCAGCACTTTTTTATGTAACACAAGCTAACCTGCCGAACTTTGTTCCGCCTCAGAGAAAAAAACATAAAAGTATCCTATGTCCATCTTCTGGTTCTAAGCTAGCTTAGGTAAATCGGTTCAGCCGTTCTTGGTTTTAAATAGTGTAACTAACATGCCTTTTTTATAGATAGATATACTAGCAGTGCCCGCGACTTCGGCCGACTAATCTTTTTGAAAATATAATATAGCCTTCCTCAATAAATGGACTATCCAACACTAAAAGATTTTTTCAAATCGGACCAGCGCGAGCGGTTTCTGAGATTAGCTCGTGCAAACAAACAAACAAACTCTTCAGCTTTACAATATAAGTATAGATTTTTGGGATAATGTCGCACTTCCACTTCACTCTACAGGTTATTTTACCGTACTGTTTTATCATACTTAATTTAAATCGAACGCAGCTGGCAGAATTTAATGTCTTCGACGGACAAAGACGGATATTTATTAAAATGTTGCTTGAACGAAAGAGATGGCGTGGGGGTGAATTGATGAATTGGAGTAAACTGTAAATAGGTGCCTATATTATGTAGGTATATATACCTACCACCTACCGTCTTACCTTTTTCAACAAACAGGAGCCGACGAAATGTGGGTACCTAAATATTGATTTTTCAAAGGAGCAACGCTCAGATTGTTTTTGATTGAGAATATTTTGTGTGAAATTGGGTTTCTCGGCGTTTGAAAAAGTTCTTTTTACTTTTTGGTGGGAGTCTATTTTTACATTAGCTATAGATTATAGCTGTGCTACATCTTAGACAACAAACTACTTCTTCTACTTCTTACTTAATAAATAAATAAATAATGTTTAAATATAAGTTAAACATTATATAGTGATAGTGGCAAAAGGCTCGCCTTATCATTAGTAGCATTATGTGCTTTACTATATCATTTACAGATAGAACGCTTCATTGTACACACCAAATCACAATAAAATAAAAATGTACATCTAAAATGGTACAAAAGGTGGCCTTAGCACTGAAGGTCTCTCCCAGTCTCATGTAACCTTACTAGAAGGAATTAACTAAGCAGAGGTATATCTTTATTTTTCTTTATTATAATCAGACGGACAAGAGATCACGCCTTTTTTTGTCATTTGAAGAACGGAATTCTAAAAATCTCCAAAACTTTCTGAACAGAATCAGATTTAGCCACAAATCGTCGATTTAAGATGAATCGACCCTTTTAACTTGAGTAAACATCGTCCTTTCGGAGACTCCTCGGAGATAAAATGCAAATAGCCAGTTCGTGATTTCGAAATTTCTACGCAACCAAACCGCATACAATCTATTTTGACTGAAAACTACTGAGGAATAGAATTGTAAGCGTATTATTTACTTACATTAAATTTAGTCTAGATTTACAGTCATAACTTGCAAAAATCCAGGTTGTTATATGGGGAACATACAAATTAATGTATTGCTATCTGTGAAATCATCATCATCATCATCGATTTCAACTGTCTAGCTATCACGGTTCATGTGACTCAGGAAATCGAGTAGAGAAAAAAAGAAGAAGAAATCTGATTATTTTGACCATACTGAAAAATAAATACCGAAATGTTTTTCGTGCTGGTATAAATATTGGATTATAATTACTTAGATTTATGTAAACTTAAGTATTAATATACCTAATTTTATACTACATTTCTATATGCTCAAAACGAGTAGACTGTGCACTAATTTAATACCTACATATTTAAGACCAATGTACCTACACAGTAAGAACAATAAATGATTCTTATTCTAGAGACCTCTAAAGGTCTCGACACGTTGAGCACTGAAGCAATGCTAAAAGTAATAAACACCACCGAAAAAATGGGTTTAACTTCAAGTTTATTAATTTTTACTTCGATTGAACTTTGTAGCCACTCATCTGTCACCACGTCACTCAATTTATTTACTAGATCAACTGAAGAATCCACATAATCGAGCTACAGTTTAAATCCAATTTATTCAGAATCCCCGCGCGCCATTAAATATCCTAACTTGTTGCTACTCTGGAACGCTGCCAGAGAAACTCGCTGTAAATCCCATGTTGAGTGTACGGTTTATTAATAACACCAATATGGTGTTTATTTTACTTGTTAATTTAGTTGCTAGTTGAATAACTTAAACTTAGATTACCTGGACGGTGGGTATTCTAACAAGGATGTTCTAATTTTACCAATCTTCTTTAAAGGTGCAATTTTGTAATTGTTTACGGGCTCGTTTTCCGCAAATAGACCTCCTCAAATTCCTTTTTGTGCGATGGTTCGTTTTGTTAGTTGAACCAGCCCAGCTCATAAAAAATTGTGGACGGCTTTCTACATCACCAATAGATAGATAGATAGATGAACGCTTTATTTGCACAATTTAAGTATAGACACACAAAAGCTTAACAAATAGAAAATTACACAAATGGGCGGCCTTATCGCTAAAAGCGATTTCTTCCAGGCAACCTTAGGATGCATGATAAATACTTCAACATTACAAATACATAAACTATAAAACAATATACAATTTATACTAATTCTTCTAATATATAAAATTTCCATGTCACAGTGTTAGTTACCGTACTCCTCCGAAACGGCTTGACCGATTTTTATGAAATTTTGTATACGTATTCAGTAGGTCTGAGAATCGGCTACTATCTATAAATTTATAAGGCAAAACAACATATAAATAAAAAAAATAAAAAAATAGATAAATAGATGTTATAAAATACATTTTATACAAAACATAATATATACCTATACAAAAATATACTATACAGATACAATACACACAATATATTATTATACAAAATATACACAGGCATACATCCAATACATAGTTCATAGTCTTAACTGGATTTAATGTTGTTACAGTTATACAGTTAGACTGTAGCAAGGTAATGATTAGTGACCATAGTTCCGTCCCACCAATAGTTCCCAATCTAATTTTCTATTTGTTACTCGTAGTCCCCGTCAATACAAGACATACATTTCTTTTTTTAATTTTTGTATGTAGCTCAAGGCTATTAGCATATAGCATCCGCATCCTCGCCGCAAGTGAAAATTTTTGAATGCTTTTTTTCCTTTAAAATAAATTTTCTAAATAAAATAGCCTTGAGCTACATGTGAGCTAAATACAAAAATTAAAAAAAGAAATTTATAGTAATGGAAAAAGCGACATCTTACGTTAGTAATGAGTTAACTGTAAAGTTAACCATTACGACGCAGGTGTAAACAACTGGAAAGTTGTTCCTGTAGCGTTAGATAGATGGCGCTTTAACGAGCCTTAATCGTAAACAATCAGAGGAGAATATAGCATTGGAAGTTTTCACGGCACGCAGCGTGGACTTGCGTAGTCTAGTTGGAACAGACGTTGGGGTACTGACCCAAAGACGCGAGTTCAAGCCTCGCCGCAAGTGAAAATTTTTGAATGCTATTTTTCCTTTAAAATAAATTTTCTAATACAAGACATTCCAAAAGAATATGCACGGCCGTCTCCTCTACCTCCACACAGGTTCTGCACAGCGGGCTGTGCAGAGCCTGTGTGAAAATTTGCCATAAATTCTGTGAACAACACACAGTGCCATCAGCCCCGTGGTAAGCGACTAAACTTGTGTTACGGTGACTAGAGAACGGATATAATACAACGCAACCTGTAATAGAACGCTATTACAGGTCATGGAGGTTACTAACAAGTAATTAGTCGTACACGAGTCCTATTGAGATTTAGAAGGCGCTTAGTAAGGTCTGCAATTGCTAGTTTGGCTGACAGCTTTCCAGATTGGCCCATAGTTTGCGATGTCTTATTTTAGTGTAATTTCGAATCCATGTTCTGGATTGTCCATGTCCATGTCATGGATTCGAAACTTTCGATTTTTAAAAGTGTGAGAGTAATTCCTGAACAATTTGATTTGGAACTGGTGAAGGTCGTCCGTCAGAACGTCAGTTTGAAATGGATCACTATCATGCGAACTTTTTTCTTCTAGTCTCTAATAGACACCAGTCCAGTTCTATGTTAACTACATTTTAATCAGCTCCAGATCCAATGGAGATTTAACCAAATCGAGGTATTAGTTGCGTATTAGGTAGTATCAGTCAGGATTTTTTTTAAGATTTTTAATTAGCTACAACTAAATCGTTTCAAAAATGCTTCAGCATTGCTTGATTTTTTCTTGAAAACGGCTCAGCAGTTGTTGGTTATTTTTTTAGAAATTTACTTACCTACATAGTTTATTACACTTCAAAAGCTTCAGCAAAACTGCCAAATTTCCAATAAATTGTTGAAACGTTTTCGGGAAAATTTTAACAATGTTGAGGCAGTCTCAAATAAAATACGTAATACCCAGGTCCCCAGGTACTATTATAAAGTCAATAAACAATCCTCAACTAATTAAAGAACGAAAGACGAAACAGTACAATCATGAACAAAAGCACAATCGATATTTCGTAATGAACCAGTCGATACAAGAGTGCCATTGAAATATTAATTAGCCCCAGAGTTGCCGTTGGTATTGCAAAACAAAGGGATTGAAAAATGAACTGCTACTTGCCGACAGTTGGTTTGCTAATTAGTCGACTGTAGTCGACTGTACTGTATTACAATATAAGCCTAATTCTATTCAATTGTTTTTATATTTACTTGGAGACTGGCAAGTAATTTAAAAACATAGAAATTAGACTCGCCGAACTGAAAAAATAAAAATATGTTACCGAGATTGTAATTACAAATTACAACTGTAATTTACGCAATATACCTAAAGACTATTATTTTATTATTGTTACATCAAATGAAAATGCCTTGAATACAAGTACATCTTCATCATTTCTTCAGTTCTTCTTTTCCTCACCGAGAGTGAATTTTTGAAGATATATTTTTCTTTTAACATATTTCAAAGTATTGTAATACCCATAGGGGGGGCAGCTAATAACTAATACTAGTTAATAACTAGTATTACAATACTAGTTACTAGCTAGTACAATCTAGGTTAATAACTACCCCGACATGTTTGAAAATAGCTTCACCTATAAGAAACTTGTAACAATGCAGTTGAAAACTACTCTGTTTGGCGGTAACACCTGTGTGGAACTTCTCAAGACGCTCGAAATCTCTTCCGTACTCCAACTGTAAGACATTTGTAACTTTCCGCTTTTATTGCTTCCGATTCGAGGCTCGAATTTAACGATTGTCCAAATTAATGGGTTCGTGAACATTGTAATTTTATCTCTTCGGTAATAAATGAAATTTTGTATGCTAAAAGAAGTTGAACCAGTCTTTCAATTACGTGGGTTAGTGATTCTTGTCCAGATAGATAGATAGATAGGTAGATAGGTTAGGATTCTTTATTGTAACACCAAATAAAATTGTACAGTTAAAATAAAAACATCATCATCGTCATCATTTTAGCCGTAAGAAGTCCACTGCTGGACATAAGCCTCTCTTATACATTTCCAGATGCTTCGGTTATAAGCGGCCTGCATCCACCGTGAACCCGCGGCCTTAACCAAGTCGTCCGTGGTGGGAAACGTAGAAGAACGAGGGTCTTCGACATAGCTAAACGGGTTAACTTTTTGAAGTGGCAGTGGGCAGGCCATATAGCACGGAGAGCAGATGGACGTTGGGCCGAAAAGTTCTCGAATGGAGACCGCGGTTCGGAAAGCGCAGCGTTGGAATAAAAACATAAACAACCTTCATCTAGGTCTAATCTTAATCAATGGGCGGACTTATCGTGTAAAGCTATCTTTTGCAGACAACCTTTAGATGGACAAGACGTTAAAAAAGTTGAATGGTAAAGCATTCTTGGTGACATTTACAACGCGAAATTCGTGCTAAAAACAACGCTTGTAATTTAGCCTGACCACTATAGTTCCACTATCATATGACTGCACGAAGACTTATTCTTTTGTTATTGTTAAAGCCGGTGTATAATAACAGTTCTGTTGAAACCGGTCTCAGAGAAGAAGTTTAGGAGATAGAAATATATGGTCTGTGCTAGATAGATAAAGCAATTCTATTGGTTCTTAAAACACATCTCTAGCTATACATCCTAACACATCTGTGGTAGAAACGCATCCTTAACCTCTGTCATAAAACGCTCATCAAAAGACTGATATGGCAATGGATTTTAAGAGAAGGCGTGTATGCTCTTATAGGCCGATTTTCAGATACAGTTGGGGATATTAAATTTATTGCCAAGTAAAGGGATGTAAAACGCTTTACTCGGCTATGACGTTGCCAAAAGCCACGTATCTCAAACCTTTTATAGCACTTCGCGCGTTGACAAACCGTCGATAAATATTTTTATGACTAATCACTTGTGTTATATGATACGGTTAAGTGGGTTTTTAAACGATTTTTAAAATGAGGAGATTATTAATTCGAACGTATGTGTATGTTACCAGATATCTTGCCTGTCAATGATTCCTTTCTTTTAAGAAAATAAAACTTCTAGTTGGTCCTTAACGTTGGTAAAGATCTGATTAGCATCTTGGGAGTGATAAGCAGAATAGCATCCCATAATGCAGTATATTACAATTTTTATACCATTCACACTCTTAAAAGCTTATTTTATTCACGCAAAACAGTGAATAAAAAGGCCTTTTACTCACGCTGTTTGAATTTTGAATTTAGAACACAATTTACTTGTCTCGTCCATCTCAATGCTTATACAACCTCCTTGGTTTTTGTGCGTTTGGTTTCCATTGGTGCGCGGTCGACCTGGATTCGAACCCACGACTCTCGGAATGCAAGCCGGGGTATCTACCACTAGACCAACACCGCTCTTAATTATTACAGCGTCTTAACTTTAACTAAGAAAACTATTAAAAAGTTCAATTTAACCTGCTCACAGTAGCCCGGCAGTTTATTATTCAAATGCTGCCTCCTAGTTAAGTAACTTTTAATTACACTCATAATCATTTATTCAGTTGGCTTCGGTTAAAATTTTAAGTAGTTAATACTATTGTGATCTGTACAGGGTGTTGGAGTTTATGAAGCAGCTGCTTATATGCGTTGTTCTACACGTCTAGGCGAACAACTTTTTGTACTACCACTTTTGGAAATTTTATATTATAGTTTTCGAAATTTAGTTTGCAAGTTTAAATTTTAATTGAAAATCAGTTGTTCCTGAGAGTTGGGTGTCATTGACCTTAAACTGTCTTTTGAATTAGTTTTATGGTAGGTAACCTCGTAGAACAAAAGTATTGAGTTGTTTTTGATACGTGATAAATGACTATCAAAACTGCTTATAAACACCGTATTGGAATTCATGATTTAAATATATTTTACAATATAACAGCTATTTACCTTCAATCTACATCAAATATACAAATTCTATAATGTGCTACGAATTGCTACTACAACGCTGAGCCCTGCTACGAATATCAAGTTCTACGCCGTAGCCTTGCTACGAAGTTTCCTCAATCGCCACACCACACGCGCTATACTTATGACCTCTGTGGCGCGTCGGGCGAATAACCTGACTAAGATGCAGAAGGTTGCGAATTCTATTCCCGCCGGGAACAAATATATATGCGTATTACTAAAATAAGAAAACTAGTGTGGCGCAGTGGTTAGCGCACTCGCCCGGTAAGCAAGGGGCACAGGATCGAATCCTATCACGGGGGAATTTTCAATAATGCATTTCTCCTTGTAAAATATTTTTAGTAAAAATCCCATGGGCAATACAAACAAAAGAAACATCAATATCTTCATCTAGATTTTTTTTTTAAGGAAAAATATGCATTCAAATATTTTCACTTGTGGCGAGGCTTAAACTCGCGTCTATGGGTCTGTACCCCAACGTCTATACCAACTAGACCACGCAAGTCCCTGCCCCAAGCGGTGAAAATCATGAATGGCACTTCATTTGAATGGAATGCCATTCATGATTTTCAAAATAGCCTTGAGCAATAAAAACAAATTAATAAATATTTGCCAATATCTTTGTCAAAAAGAATTAATGAAACCTTTGTTTTTGATTCGTTATTTTGCATTATTTATCCAACGAATTAGGTCACTCAATACGGGATCCCTACATTTATCTAACTGACCCGAAACAATCTACGAATTTACAAAAGCTATTAACATTTTATATCTCATAAAATAATATTATCTATTGTTTTAGAAAACTTCGTCAACACGTTAAAACAACGATAAAATTCTAGGAGAGAGTGTTTTGCAAAGTTTTTACGATTGCAGAGTCTGCCGACACTGACCTTACGATTAAAATGTTGGTTTTGTTTATTGTTGGCTATTTATGTAGATTGTAGCTTTTAGACCAAATTGTGGAACTGCTTAAATGTTTCATTCCAAAATGTTGAATTGCCAAAATGATAGTAAGTAATTAAATAACATAAACAAATACTCATATTTACATTTTCCCGGGTCTTTATCGCGTATTATTGTGAGTCCCCTCGCGACCAAGACCATTGTAAATCGTGTGAATTAAAAAAGTTTATTAACAAATACTCTCTGTGAGTCTTCTCGGTACTACTGCCGGTGTGACCCATTTGCCGAAACGTCGAGGTAATTAATAAACATGATTATCTATTATGCGATCTAGACCCGTGTCTAATAATAAAGATTGACGGAAATCGTGTAAGTTTAAAAAGTGTGTTTAAACAAATACTATATTTAAAAAAACCGGCCTAATGCGAGTCTGACACGCGCACGAAGGGTTCCGTACCATTATTGCAATTGGGTACATCATCTAAGCCTTTATCCGTCCACTGCTGAATATAGGCCTCCCCCATAAGACGCTACAAATAGCGATCGCGAGCTACCTCCATCCAACGACTCCCCGCGATAGCTACAATGTCATCGGGTACTGCAATTGTGTACGGAACGCTAAAATTAACACTGGACCTACTAATCCTTCAATGCAAAGCGAACGTTAAAGTTTATTTTACCAGTGGCGACAGACTATCACTCCATCACTAGATGGCACCAGTGGTAAAAATACATCGCGGTATCGTTGCGTTTTATGTCATAAAACACTTTTGTTGTAAGGGATGAAGGGCTCTTAAATATTTGATTTTTTTTTAGGATTTATTGTTGTAGCGGCTACAGACATCTTCTGTGTAAATTTCAACTGTCTAGATTTATGAGAAATTTACAGCCTGGTGACAAACGGAGAGACAGTAATAGGGTCCCGTTTTTACTCGGAACGGAACCCTAAAAACAAAACATTTTAACATTAAGTTCAAAGGTTCAAAGTTTTAAACTGAACCAAAAAATTCCGTTAATGCAAAGGTTTATAATGCACGAAAATTGCATTCTACAACGTAAATTGAAACTATAAATCAGTAAAAGTTCAGTTTTCCGTGACTAGAGCCATTCGTGAGCGTAGTTTGGTTGTACCGCGGTTTGTTCGACCTACAGCTACGGTCTGTACGTATATGTTGTAGGATAATTAGATAAACAGGTTTTTTGCGAAAATCCTAGGTTTGACGAATAATTAGATATAATTAAACATTGGCTATGATATTTCTCAATCTTACAGAAATAATTTAGGTTTTTTGCTAAAAAAAAAACTTATTGCTCTATTATCTGGTTAGGTACTGGTAACTTAGTCATTGGTTCTTCTTCAATCTGATTGACTCAATTTTCGTTTACAGACCAAGTCTATTGTGATTGGTTTATTGTATTGATTTGTTTGATTTCCGTTATTGGCTTTTTGTTTTGTGCAATGTTACTAGAGCATTGAGTTTTTGCAAAAATTACTAACTTATTTCAGTAAGATTGAGACATATCATAGCCAAAGTCTAACTATTCGGTTTTTTGCAAAAAACCTAGGATTTTCGCAAAAAACCTGTTTATCAAAT
Source organism: Idaea biselata (assembly GCA_958496205.1). Classification (NCBI taxonomy): domain Eukaryota; kingdom Metazoa; phylum Arthropoda; class Insecta; order Lepidoptera; family Geometridae; genus Idaea; species Idaea biselata. Next base: position 31,465,410 of record OY292396.1, read on the forward strand.
TATCCTACGACATATACACGAATGCATTTCGTTTAAGCGATTCGGAGTTGTACGGGTGATCAGAGCCCCGATTCCCGTATCATTCGTTCATTTGATTATAATTATTTGTTAGCAAAGATAAGGAAAGCAATTTCAGGGCCTCTACTTTAATTCTACGAACGATACAACGAAACGAAAATACCAGAAGAAAATTTGTAATCAACCCGTCCGAAAAAACAGTCCGACAATTTTTAGACCGGTGTAGCCACTTAGGAAGGAAGACGCGTCGGATCTTGTTCCACTGCTGTCTTTCCTTCTTCTATAATGAGCGTGCCATATCATAGACCATAATATCATCACTTACTATCAGATGAGATAGTCTTCAAACGCTCATCTATCATGTTTAAAACAATATACGTCACACGGTTTCACCCGCGTAAGTCGCGATCCCGTGGGAATATCGGGATCAAAAGTAGCCTATGTTACTCCTCGATAATGTAGCTTTCTACTGGTAAAACAATTTATGAAATCGGTACAAGAGTTTCTGAGTTTATTCGTTACAAACATACTCACACACACACCAAATTACACTCTTTATAATATTAGTGTAGATGTAGACTACATCGACGGGCACAGCTACGCCAATAAGCTCCTCAAAAATCTCTCCCTTACGTCCCAGTTCAAAAAACAACCCCAATAAGACTCGTAAAGTGCAAACCCCCTCACATAACATAAAGTATACTCCTCCCTCTTTATTTTTCAGTCACAAAGCCTTTGAAGCATGGTAATAATGAAGAAAAAATCTAATTTTCCGCCTAGTTTACCTCAACAATAAAGAGAAAGGACTACCTAAAGCTTTGAATAGTCACATCCGATGGGAAATCAACTGTTGTACTCAATAAATAGCGAATACCTTAGATGAAAACAAAAATAGTACATACGGTATATTCGAACATTACGTATTCGAAAAACGAAAAATGAGAATGATGTAGGTGTTTCTAACACCTACATGCATTTTCATAAAATTATTGGATTTAAAAATATTTGTCTTTATAGTCCGGTCAAATTAGACATTCAAGGTTACATAAATTCCCACCAAGCTGAAAATCGGTGAGATTGTTTAAAATATCATTAAAAATAAAATTTGAAAGTTCCCCATCTTTCCCCTGTGAGGAAAAAAAATTATTAAAGGTCAAAGAGTTTTTCGCGATTTTCAGCAAAACGGTAAGTTTTATCATAAAAATACCTCAGACAAAAGTTGTAGATCACAAAATTATCTACAAAAATTTATTAATACTTTTTTTCTACCACCGTTTTTGAGATATAACGATTCAAAAAGCTGTAAAAGTTTTATAAATAAATAAATAAGTAAATATTTTAACATATATTACAACTATAGAAATGTATACATACGTGGCGTACTCATGCATATTATGTCGATTACAACTTTTCAATTTTTTGAATCGTTATATCTCAAAAACGGTGGCTCGTAGAAAAAAGTATTAATAAATTTTTGTATTAATAAAAGTAAAGATAATTTTATGACTCTTTGAAACTCTTTGACCTTTAATAATTTTTTTTCCTCACAGGGGAAAGATGGGGAACTTTCAAATTTTTTTTTAATGATATTTTAAACAATCTCACCGATTTTCAGCTTGGTGGGAATTTATGTAACCTTGAATGTCTAATTTGGTCTAATTTGACCGGACTATTAAGAATGATTCAGGCTTTGTAAATAAGCAAAAAGGCATTCTTATGGATGTCAAAAAGATAATCGCAGTGTGACAGCACGTGCTCACGCGGCAACGGTTCGACATACGACTGAGGCTAGTGCGTCAGCTAGACGCAGTTTTATCGTCTCATTTTCCGAGACTAGGTACCGTATCTTTAGTTTTTTGTTTTAATCTAAGGCGAATACCTACTCAATGTTAAGGTACCGTTATACAGTTATTGCCTGGCCGCCGGATGGCTGGAAAGGTGAGTGATGGCCCATTTAGACGATGACAGTTTTTACTTACAGCAATCATGCACAAATCTTCTTCTTCTTCTATCTATCTATCTATCATTATAAAGCTGAAGATTTGCCTGAAAGAGATCGCTTTTAGCGATAAGGCCGCCCATTGTACTATTATTGTTATTTTAATCTAGTTTCAAGTTAAATTTTATTTCTTTCTGTGGTTATTTTGTGTTCTTAATTCTTTTGTAATTTTCTTTTATATTGGTACAATAAAGCGTTATCTAATCTAAGAGTTTGTTTGTTTGTTTAAACGCGCTAACCTTAAGAACCGCTGGTCCGATTTGAAAAATTCTTTCAGTGTTGAATTAAATTTATTGAGGAAGGTATAGGCTGTGTTATATTTTCAAAAAAATTGGCGAACGAAGTCACGGGCACTGCTAATTTCTTTATATTTGTGCTGCAGGTGTAGTCTGTTTTAGGTAAAGTGTCATCATGTATTTTGAGCTTTAGTATTCGGTTGTAAGTGGAATAGTTTGAACATTGTTATCGCGTAAATGGGGTCTACATCTTGTATTTTGGGTTAAAATGGAGGTCTACTTAAACAATGAAGCAGCTAGATTTGCCTTCGGTTATCGTGATGTTGATGTGTCAATAAACATTTTTTTCGGTTTTAATCGCGGAAACGTTGGGCGTTAAGATATTCTTAAATAAAGCAACGCCATTAAAACCGAAAAATGAGTTTAATTTCAATAAAGTTTTGATACAAATTATTAATTTATAAGAGCTGCTTAATTATATAGGTAGTCCTCAATTTTTGAGTAGCATCTCAGTATTCAGCCTATCTCAGAAATTATACTAAGATACACTCACTATGATACTTGTCAATCCTGAAGAAGAGCCTTGTAAAGGTCTCGAAACGTTGAGAATTGAAACAATGCTAAAAGTAATAATACACCACGCTGTTAAAACCGAAACATTTGTTTAATTTCAATCCAACTTCGCAAAAACAGAAGAAGAATCAATGAGGATTTAATAAGGAAGTAAAGGGTAGTTTTTATCCCGACAATTTCGTATATGGCGGACTCTGCCACTAGTGCTTGTACTATTTATGCATTCTGTGCTAGTACATAGGTATAGCAATTTGTTCAGTGTTTTTAAAATATGTTCAACAAATAAATTTGCAAGTAAAAACCAGGTTCTGCCTCTGATATTAAATTTAAAATCCATGACGGGCAGCTTTAAAAGTAATATACAGTGTTGTAGAATAAAGAACGACTATTTTATGTTGAAAAGCTGAATTTTCTATACCCTAGTAATGATTGATCGCATCAAAAGCTTTTGTACCTAGTTTCAATAGTGCCTGAGCGCTATGTTAAATTTTATTAACATTTCCATAAATAAACTTTTTAAATTCACACGATTTGTTATCAAAGTTACATAATAATATTATTTATTATCTTTCCTGTACGGAAAGTTTAATTTGCGTATGTAGCCGGGGGAAATTATTTCATCCCTCGGGTGGTAAGTACTTTTTTTCTTAATTTTACGTTTGTAGTAACTATTTAAGGTTATGTGCTGTCCATTTTAAACCTAATGGTTTTTTTGAGAGAAATTCCTACACAGGTAAGACGTTTCCTTTCTTAAAACTACTAGACACCTACCTATTGATCTCAGGTTATAATAGTGTACTATTGTAACGACAGTCTGTATGAGAATGTATACCTATTCTAGGAATAGACCATTCCTTAGTTTTTACAGTATTTTCCACCTATCATCAATGATCATCGATCAGTGATCATCACAGACGTTTCTCTCATGCCAAGCTTTGTGTAAATTAGGGTCCTTATCTTACTTTATCCACATTTTCTCATTCATTCAGGTGATAAAAATAAATAAAAAGTATTGAGGAAAACAGCAGTTCCTTCTATATTTTCTTTTACCAAAGTAATTACCGAAATAAAGCCAGGAAACCAACAACGGTTAAACAGACGTCTAGAAAGAAGCAGAAGGAGACAGTGCTTAGATACAGCACCTGGACCTAGCAGAATATAAACCGAAAATAATAAATGCTGCAACTTTAGAGAAAATATTAAATGAAGGAAATTTTACTTATAAATTAAAGACATTTTTCGGTTATAATCACATGGTGTTTATTTTATTACTTTAGGCATTGTTTCAACGCTCAACGTTTTGAGACCTTTACAGGTCTCTTCTTCAGGATTGACTGAGATGTTTTTGTGATTTGTCATTCTAATGTGTTAAAAAGTTACTGTGAAACTACTGTCTTATCAAAATCTAAAATTAAAAAAGGTTTCAAAACGTTCCTGTGTACACAGACTCTAGCTAGATAGCAAAGTTAGACTAATATTTATTACTAGCAGCTCCCCGCGGTTTCACCCGCATAAGTCCCGATCCCGTGGGAATATCGGGATCAAAAGTAGCCTATAGCCTTCCTCAATAAATGGACTATGCAACGCCGAAAGAATTTTTCAAATCGGACCAGTGGTTCCTGAGATTAGCGCGTTCAAACAAACAAACAAACTCTTCCGCTTTATAATAGTAATAGAATAGATTAACTATGCATAAAGCGTGTCCGTCAGCTAGGCCGGACCGGGCAACAGATTTACACGGAACTTTACACAAACAGAGGTGCTTACAATGTGCCTCCAAACCACTTCCAGCGGCACATTCACAATGACTGACTTCTATAGTGACATTTCAATCTATTTTCAATAAAACTATGTAAAGTAGTGTCTTCATATGTGCTTTGCATTGCACATGAAAGTAGGCATAGTTTCTTTCAAAGGCAACACAAAGAGTAACCAAACTTCTGCTTTCATAATAACAGACGACTTTTGGGTGGTAGGTACTTGAAACCTCTCCGCAAACTCTTGGATGTGGTGTTTGGGACAGCGGTGGTAAATTGGTGCTAACGTTAACATCTCTAAAGTGACTTATATCAGGAAACTCAGGAATTTCGTCATCGAGTTCCTCTTCGACTGCAATAATACTGTTTCTATCGTACGCCTCTAGCCTAAAACAAAAACATAGAAAATCCATAAAAAAAAAAACCCTTGTCAACCATTTGTAAACAAAGACTTATTTTTAATAAAATCATAAAAATTACAAGTCGTACGACCCCGAAAATAAGCACGTATACTTATCTCAACATGTAGGTACTTTTTACAAAAGGGTTTTTACATATTTCCAACATATAAATCAGTACAAAGCCTTTTTGTAAAAAATAACAAACAAACACTAAAATGCACTTTTTTACTAACCTTTCAATCAAAGCAGCTTTTTTTCCGCTAGTAGACGCATTCCTTTTTCTCAGCTCCCCTTTTAATTGGATTATACTCCACGTTGAATACATTTTAATTCACAAAATTCCTAAATACACATGCAATCACAGTTGAAGTTTGGTGACATCTGGTCAAGCCACACTAGCGCCACCTGCCTCGGCCTTTTAGTTTTTAACCCCATTGAGTTACGTAATAATGCCATGATAGCAAGATTGCTTCTACATGATGGCGCTAGATGTACGTACGTCTCATGAATAACTCGATTACATTGCAAACAACAGAGACGTTTTTCAAAATGTTTCTATTGTTAGCAGTAGGTACTTAAGTGAATTATTAAGATTATTATATATTTTTCTATTTTTAGGAAAGTTAAGAGATATAGCTTCTTCTTCTGTTTTCAGGAAGAAGAGACCTGGAAAGGTCTCGAAACGTTGAGCGTTGTAGCAATGCTAAAAGTAATAAAAACCACGCGATTCAAACCGAAATATGTCTTTAATTTCAAGTTAATAGAGTACTCAAAATACTTATTTTATTAAATGTGCATGTAGTATATTTAGATATATTTTTCTTTTTTTTAATTCTGTTTTTTTTGCAGCTCTATAATATAAAATGCATTATGTACTTACATAAGTACATATCTATCATTAGCCAGTGCCATTGAGGAACGGGGGATCCATTGCACCGAGTATTTATCCTGCAGAGCAACAGCTTCATACAAGCCCGCGGTGAGGTATTATATTTAATTTATAAAAACAGAGATTGGAGAAAAATTAGTTAAATTACAATGGTGTAACTTTTTGAAAAATCGACGTAAACATTTTTTCCACCAAGGTTGTTTTCGTTCAAGTGTCTAGATTACACATTTTTTTTAAATTTAAATTGTTATTTAATACTATAAAAAAAATATTTGAGATAATATACCTTGATTTATTTATTTATGATTTTTACCGATTTTTTAGACGGCGCGCCTATGCCGTAACGACCTCGCGGAGCCCTATTTTCAACGGTTTTTTTTAAATAAATAATAGAGATAGAGTTCCTGGAGTTCAGACTTTTTCAGGATCGTCCTTAAATATCATTATTTTAGAAATTATTAACGAAAAACTAAATACCTTTTTTAAATCTTATTTTGTTAATAAAAATCGCATTTTTTATGTTCTAATATACCCTTAAAAACATTCTTCTAGACGTCAATCCGAATCGAATGAGCTATCGGACATATTTTTAGGAGCTTTACTTCTGTTTAACTCGTTTTTGAACTTGTTGATTAGACTATGAACCCGTCGGCACACTGTCGGTGAGAGAGGTCACGCACACATAGCTGCACATGTAGTGAAGTAGGTACCTACTCTGCGGGTCTGTATGAAGCTGTTTCTCTGTAGGATTAATACTCGGTGTCTATTGTGTGTCCTGACCACTATCAATCAATTGGGATGTAATAACACTGATGACAAGATAGTTCGTCGGTTTGTGTCATGTCATGACTTATCCAGGGGGTAAATACAGGGCCCATTGTGTTACGAAGGTCAAAGGGTTACGGGCGACAAGGATAATGATTGATTTTCATAAGCATTTTAGTGCTTTTTATGGTTACTTACCAAAAATGTAGAAACGAGGCGCTTTTATAAAGGCCACACTGACCGTCTGCCTGTCTGTCTGGCATCAGGCTGTTAATCATGAACCGTGATACCTAGACAGTGGTAATTTTCACAGATTATGTATTGTATTTCTGTTGCCGCTATAACAACAAATACTAAACACAAAATAAAACAAAAATTTAAGGATGGCTCCTATACAACAAACGTAATTTAAGACATAAAAACGCAACGATACCGCAATGTATTTTAACAACTAACGACATCTTGAGATTTAGTGATAGACTTAACTTTCACGTTGCGTTCACAGATTGGTTGGTCTAGTGTTCATTTTAGGGTTTCGCACCCAATTGTGATAGTGGTACGGACTTGCACTTGGCCGGTTTTTTAATTTATTTTTCCGTTTCTCATCCCATGTTCTATGAACAATCAAGCAAGTCACTCGTCATTGACTAAATTCTTTCCAAACAATTTTATTCATTTTTAGTACTAAAAAGCCATAGTAAGTCCACATTTCAGTACCATTTATCTAGCCGGGGCGGAAAGGGGTTTTAATGTACAAAAACTGTTACCGAACGAATGAGAAATGATCGCGCTTTCAAACTGGCGAAGTGGGAGTCACCGCGCCGATATGTCAAATGGCTATTTGTTGAAGTCTGACTAGGTACGTATCTTGTCTATGGTTTTTATTTGGCTATGGCATAGTATTATCTGTATCGATAATAATCCAAAACCTATTATTCTATTGAATACGGTTACTGTATCTCTTCCCGTGGGTGCCATAAAAGACAACTAGGAGATCTGGAGGAGACTAGCGATCCTGGAGTTCTCTTCGCACGATGGCGGAAAAACTACTTGATTCCGAGGAGAGTTGGTGTCAGATAGGAGACCGGCGGTAAATATACAAAATCTATATACAGTCACTACAAATATTATTATATATCGGGGTAAATACCATGTTTAGATTTGTTTATTCACGGAGCTCGATATTTCGCCACTATTTCGTCGCTATTTCTATATACAGTCAATGGTCAATCAAGACTTACCTACTGTGCCGACCTGAAATAATTTGGAATAGGGGCAGGAAGAACTCATTATAACCAATGAGTATGCCTCCAGCAAACTTGATGTATTTCTGTAATATAATGCAAATCCAAATGCTTAATGTAATAAAAGCAACGCGATTCTTAATATCATTATCCCGAAAACCAAAGAAATAGGTATCTTTATTTTCTGCTGTCAGATATCCGGTAAGTGCTCTTTTAAAATTGCCACAAATTCTTAGAACGAGCGCCTCCAGCAGCGGTCTGTTGCCAAACTATCGGCAGACAAAAAGTTCGTAGTCTCGAAATGTCCTTAGTCTTTGTTTTCTCTTCTCACAGGAAAATAGCTCTAAGTTCCAAATATCGAGTATTACATGGTATTACACAGATTTATTGTTTACCGCGTTTTCTTTTGTTCAGATAATGGGCAAGTTCGGAAAATGTAGCTCGTTAAGTAGGTGGGTAGTACAGTCTTGTAGCTACTCGTGATTTACGGTTGATTCCCACAAACAGTTATACCTCTTCTACATGATGGGCCAGTGTTGGCCCAGTAAGATGAAAATGCTAACCTTATCATATAACACAATTTCCAATTACGAATTCTACATGCTCACATCGTAAACGTAAAAGTAGGAAAGCGGACCCGGGCTCCCGAGAGGGATGCATCCGGGAGCATCGTTGGGATAATGATAATGATGATAACGTACTCATATCGTTCTATTGGACATGAGGTCCTGCAGAGTGTTGTCATACGATTTACGGTATCCCACAGACTATTATAGCTCTTCTACATTATTGGCCTGCATTGGCCTAGCGGTATAGCCATGCGATAGTTATAACGTATCATAACGCAACTTTATACTATTTTCAATATTAAGAACAGCTACTATCTTTACCTACTTTTTAATTTACGGTTTCCACAAGCTAGCTTTTTCTCCTAGTGTACCAGCATGATGGACCATCGTGTAGTAACAGCTTTAAAGTTATCAGCACGAATCTTGGACGCTGAGTTCTATAATCACCCTATAGAATTCAATGCTCATGAGATTTATGATGGTAATCATGTTTAGCCCATGAGTTGGCGATGAAAAGAAAATTTTCACATTTAAAAGAAAAATCTCATTTCCAAGTGTGCCTTAAGGGGAGTATCAACGCCAACGACCTTGAAACTGAAAATCCCTGTCGGGCTCATCGAAAATTGTTGATTATTTCATGACGGAATGTCGTAGAACTTTTTTTTGTGCACAGATTGTAGGTGACATTGTTTCCTACATTTTGGTGTAGTTTTAAGACAAGAACCTCCTATTGGTGCAAAGCCTATCCAAATTTTAGACAAAAAATTTGGCTAAAATGTCGATAGGCTTCAATACGTTTTGACATATTTGTATGGAAACTGCACTAAAATATCGGAAACAATGTCGCCTACAATCTGTACACAAAAAAAAGTTCTACTACATTCCGTCATGAAATAATCAACAATTTTCGATGCGCCCGACATGGATTTTCAGTTTTTCAGAATAGGGCCCTTAAAATATCTTTTACAATTTACTACAAATATTATTTAAAAATATTATTTATTTCAGGTCAAGAATGCATCGGCGAATCTGCCGATGCATTCTTGGCCCCTTTACGCCGGGTATGATCGCAGGGGCGGTTTATTTGATGTGTGGATTTTTTTCCTGTTTTCGCGATGTAGAAATAAACATGATGATCAGCGTCATGATGTAATTAATCATAAACATAAGTATTTGCAATCTTAAGTCTGCGTACACAGGAAGGTTGTGATACTTTCAATATTACTCTGTAAAAGAATAATATTTAGTTTTTAGTCCCGACACCCGACTAGTGTTATAACACAGCGTGCAGTGTGCAGCTTGCAAAGAGCACCACCCTCCCACCGCTCTTTGCATGCGGCAGAAATATGCTTTAGTGTTAGTGACACCAATCATTAACCATGCTTCGACGCGTTTCGGCTTTAAAAAGCCATCATCAGGACGTAGACTCTGACCGAACTGTGAGGGCGACAAAAATTAGTAAAGACGCCGCTCGCACGACACTGTTGACTTGCCGACAGCTGGAACAAGAGTGAGCGAACAACACTGTACCCCCACCACTATACGTCGGTGCGGCCGTCATCTGCACCCCCACCACGCCTCGCCAACGCTCTTAGCAGGGGAGATGGAACGATGTTTGTTTGTTCATTCAGCAGAGTATTTTGTGAATTTTTGTTTTTCAATATTTCTAATTGTTCCAACACACTCAGTCTTAAACCCTTATCACAAATATTACAGAGTAGTTTACTTTTACAGAGTAGTTATGGAGTTCCGAAAAGTAACGCCTAATACAATCAATTAACTTTCAATATTTGTTTTTTAATACAATAGAATGACAAATTACATCTTAGACAATCCTGGAAAAGACACCTGTAAAGATCTCGAAACGTTCAGCATTGAAACAATGCTAAAGGTAATAAATACCACGCGATGTAAAAACCGAAAAATGTGTTTAATGACTATAAATTTGGTTATTTATTTACTTATTAAAATTAAATTATTTATTACTTACTTATTTAAGCAATCATACATAACCAATAACAATATTTAATCGGACAGAGCAAAAACAAAATAAAATGAATACAAAACAAACATTTTAAATTATTTGCCAGACAGAGAATTAAAACGTTACATAATTTAGTCAACTGTTAATCATCGTTTATAAGTAAGGGTGTTAATTTATAAATCATCTTTTGAACCATTATCCGATGAATTAAATTATAATTTACCATTGAGTTATTATGTAGTTTAAATTATAGTTTCCCTATATTTCTGCCTTTCTCGAGATTAGTTGATTATATCTCCTCCAACTACAGTCCCACCACGCCACACATACAGCGACCGAACTAGGAAAACCAAACGTAGCATTGTAAACATATCCTAATTGTTAATTAAGATGTATCAACAAACGGGTCCATATTGGGTTGCATAAATTTAAGAGGCATTATGTAAGGTTGCATAACGTTTTTTGGCATACTCTTCTTTTCGCATAACGTTAATTTAGAATAAATCATTAGGCATAATTTAATTTCGCATAACTCCGTTTATAATAATGATATATTAGCATAAAATGTTCTTGCATAAATGTTTTTAGAATAACGATTACTAATCATAACATTTATTGGCATCTCACCTTATGGCATAAAGATTACAAGTCATAAGCATAAAAAACCATAATGTTAACAAATGTAAAATGAGTTAAAATTAATATCATATTAAAATTTAGAATATCATTTCATATTATGTAGTAGTTCACAAACTTTGCTATGAATTGCATATAAAATTCAATTTTGATACACCACACCTTGTTTATTTATAATATGCTGTGCTTAATCATGTTCTAATATGAACCTAACCTATCCTAGTCGGGGTGCTCTGTATAGTTTTCTGCGTACTCCTAGTTAGGGTAAAACGCCCGTTAATATGACAGAATTCAGTGAATGAAGCTCTTTAAAACTTTTACTCTTCATTGATTGTTACAGACGATATAGCGACGTGGTTTGGTCAGTATTACGTATGGGGAAACGTAACTTCGCCACCAATCTTCTCACCTAAAGTTTGATTAAAGATGACTATTACCATTGTGTCTTTTCATTTGTTAAATAGACTTAGTCCAATTTATTATCATGTATGTTTATGACTTTAGCGGTTATGGATACCTCCATTATGCGTTTTGTGTTTTATGATAAATCATCTTTAGGCGTATAACAATTATGTCCTATACATTTATGCTGTTCAAAATTATGATAAAGAAGATTAGAGAAAGTTAACGTTATGCCAATGAAACCATTGAAGGAAAAACATCGTGAGGAAACCAACATGTCCTAGGACTCACCACGGTCCGAAGACATGGGATATTCAGTGTTTTCTATGTATCATATGTATGTATTTACAAAAAAAAAGTATAATATGTAGTATATCCGTTGTCTAGTACCCATAGTACAAGCCTAGTGCTTAGTTTGGGGCTAGATTGCGCTGTGTGTAACGTCGTGCAATATTTATTATTTATTTATTTATTCTGCGATTATAACATTATGCCGATCACTATTTATGCGAGAAAACTTTATGCTGAAACTTTTATGCCAAACAACATTATGAAAAAAAAAATTATGCGATCGAAAGGGCACCCTCAACAAACATTGTTCCCTGAGGAACTGTTTATGTACTGTGTCAAATGAAAACAGACCGTAATACAATAGTGAAAGATTGAAAATCAATTGGAAAATAGGACGTGCAAATAAGCTGTATTTCAGTGTTGTGAGGTTTTAATGCCGTTTTGATTAAAGTTATTTTCTACTATATAAAAATAAGTCGGGTTTTCCTTCCTGACGCTATAACTCCAGAACGCACGAACCGATTTCCACGGTTTTGCATTCGTTGGAAAGGTCTCGGGCTCCGTGAGGTTTATAGCAAAGAAAATTCAGGAAAAATTTAAAAAGAAAGCTGGCAAATCAAAATCAAACTCAGCGATGACGTATGACGATGACGTATGACGATGACGTATGACGATGACGTATGACGTATGACGATGACGTATGACGATGACGTATGACGTACGATAATGACGACCTATGTGGCGTGTCGTGCGAAAGCGCGACTGCAATGCAGGAGGTTGCGGGTTCGATTCGACCAAAAAACAAAAAATGTGGTTTACCAAAGAGCACTTCAATGAAACGGATAATTTGCGGACACGTATAACGCTTCGATTCAGTATTTACTTTGGATTCACTTTTATTTACTTAGAGAAGTTCAACTAAATAACACTTCATTTTTGTAATCCAAATGAATTCATTACTGTTGTGAAATGAAATAATTTTTTTCCTTTTCAAATATAAAACAAAAAAAAATTTCTTCATCTTTTAATCACCAAACGAAATGTTACATAAAACGAAGCCATCTGGTGGCGAAACGGAGTTCGCCGGGTTTTCTAGTGTATAGTATAAATATCCTAGCTTGGAACATTTTAATTTAACATTATTTTTTTTTTGACTAACAAACTGTCTACTAACAATTTATGGATTGAAATTATCTGAAATAAATGAATTATTATATTATTATTATTATTAACTCAAGGTCCGGAAACAAGGGACATTCGTCAATCCGGAGTAGGCTCTCGTGGCGTGTTACTGCCTAACCTCTAAGAGGAGGCCCTTGCATAGCAGTGGGACAAATTAGCGGGCGAACAAAAAATATACCTACCTATAGGTAGGTACACTCAGAACTGAACTAGATACTTACATAAATTTCTTTTTTTTTTAATTTTTGTATGTAGCTCAAGGATATTTTATTTAGAAAATTTATTTTAAAGGAAAAATAGCATCTAAATTTTTTTTTTTTTAGCCGCGCCGCAAGTGAAAATTTTTGAATGCTATTTTTCCTTTAAAATAAATAAATAAAATAAATTTTCTAAATAGATACTTACAGTTTCTTGTTAGGTAAGTATGTGGCAGCCATATTTTATTAAAGTTATATTTTACTTGGTAATAAATTACTCCCTTATACTTATACTTAAGAGGATAGTCTCCATTCTCTTTCTCCATACAAACGTAGTTTAAATTTTCTTCCCTGGATAAAGACATTAGAGCAAATAATGTTTATGCCATAAAACTTATATCTGTCATGACTATGCATCTACCTTTTTATTTTTTTCATTTTATTATTTTTTTTATTTGTTATTATTATTTTAATTAGAAAATAATAAAAAAAAGGTAGATGCATTGTCATGACAGATATAGGTTTTATGGCATAAATATATTTGCTCTGTCTATTATCTTAAATATATTTGCTCTAATGTCTTTATTTAGGGAGGAAAATTTAAACTACCTTTGTACGGAGAAAGAGAATGGAGACGATCCTCTTATACAGTGATTAAGAGAAGCATAATCTATGTACCGTTTTGTCTGTCACTGTGACAGGTTTCAAAGTTGACAGACAGTGACAAACGTTACATAACTTAGTCATCTGTTAATCATCATTTATAAGTAAGGGGGTTAGTTTCTTATTTATTATCGATCAATTAAACATTACTTAGGTACTATAAATAAAACTAAAATTATAAACTTAAACTAAACATTCATACATCATACAACAATTTGGTCACGCACTAAACCCCAACCTTTTATGTCATAGGTCGCGTACCGATTCAGAGGTTAAGTTAGCTACATCGTCTCTGGGTCCTCAAAACAATGTACCAAAAACCCTTACAAAACTAAAATTGTTAAGAGGACAGACTACCTACTCTTTCTCCATACAAACGTAGTCGACTGTTTCCTCCCTGGATAAATACATTAGAGCAAATATGTTTACGCCATAAGTCCTATTCTGCCACGACCATGCTCCTACGTTTTGTTTTTTTTTTTCATTGCTTTTTGTTTTTAGAATAGAAATGAAATTCAGATAAATAAAATTAGTGGTCATGGCTGATATATAACTTATGGCATAAACATATTTTATCAAATATCTTTATCCAGGGAGAAAACAGTCGACTACGTTTGTAAAGTTTGAATGGAGAAAAGAGTAGGTAGACTGTCCCCTTAAGTTAGCTACATCGTCTTTGGGGGTCTCAAAACAATGTACCGAAAACCCTTTCAAAAAATAAAATTGTTAAGAACACTTCCGTATGACGCTTGTTCATTTAACCCGTTATATTTATGTACCCTTCCGACAATAGGTCTAACCTTAAAAGTGTATTGTACGGAGGTAATTTTGACCCTTTTCCAGTTTATTGTAGAGTAGGTTGTACCTTACTTCTCATGGGTAATAAGGATCAGCGGAACAACCGGCGTGATCTCGTTTTTCAGCAAGTTTAACTTTTAAGAGAGTTCTTTCTTAAGACGTCGTGTCAGCTTATTTTAGACGACTGAAGGGTCGGTGAAGGGAGCAAGTATTTATGCTTATAAATACATATTTTGTCTGGTCTAGCTGTCTCTCTTTCTATTAAAATGTATGTAATATTTCTAATAAAATTTACCAAGTGCATCCCGCGGTTTCAGCCGCATAAGTCCCGATACCGTGGAAATATCGGAATCAAAAGTAGCCTACGTTGCTCCTCGATAATGTAGCTTTCTTTTGGTGAAGAGAGAGAGAGAGTTTTTTAAATCGGTCTAGTAGTTTTTGAGTTTATTCATTACAAACATACGACACACACACCACACAAAAATACAAATTTTCCTCTTTGTAATATTAGTGTAGATTATATTTTACACATATTTTATAAAATTGACAGAATTAAAATGTGGGATTTTTTTAGTAAAATTAATGAACAAAAACTCAAGTATCCAACGCTTTTTGTGTGAAAATATTTCGCCGCCATTTTTGAGTCTGCATCATCAAAGGGGTACCTACCTAGCACGGTACGATGGTCAAACGTATCCGGTGAAAGCGAATCAAAGGTGGCCGAGATAGAAACCTATTTCAACACAAATTACATTAACAGAGTTGATTAAAAATGCTGTATAATGTGATATAGCAATTTTTTAAGAGTATTTTACGAGATTAATGACATATTTCGGTCCTGACGAAGGGACCTGTAAACGTTAAGCGTTGAAACAATGCAAACAGTAATAAACACCACGCGATTAAAATCGAATTTTCAATAGAACACAAGAAAAAAATAAGTATTTTACGATTTCAAAAGTTAGATTTTTCTTCTGTCTTCTGTTATTGGATAGAAATAAAACTCAACGTTGAGCATTGTAAAAACACCACGCAATTAGAAGCAATAGAAATGAGTTTAATTTCTATTTAAAAAGATCTATTTAAAACTAGCTGTGCCACGCAGGTTTCCCGCGTAGTCCTTATAAAAGTTAAGTTATAAACTGTGTGCTAAATTTCAGCCAAATCCGTGTTTGCGTGATAGTCCCACAAACAAACAAACATCTAAACTTGCATTATTATTAGTGGGAACAAACATATACCGCTTGCGACATGGTTACAAATAGAAACCAGAAAAAAACCGACCAAGCGCGAGCCTAATTTACGCAGGAAGAGTTCCGTACTCAAAAATATTACGTCTCTGCATGGGAGGCCCCCATAAAATATTTGTGTTATTTTGTTTTTAATATTTTTTATTATAGCGGCAACAAAAATAGCTAGTTAGCTAAAAAATAGTTTAGTTATCACGGCCCGGTGACAGACAAATAGGCAAACAGCAGAGTTTCTTTATTTCACACCTAAATGATCCCGTTTCAGCCTTTGGGTAAAAAAAAATTGGTTTGGCAACAGGCAACGTGTGAGTGGCCCATTAATTACTTCGAAGAAACGGATAGTAAAGCACCGATTAAAAATCTTCCTTCAACATAAGGTTAAGTAATGAATTCTTCAGGTCCCGAGCCGTAATGAATGGGGCGTTTGTCTTCATTACACGATGACGGCCGCTTAGCACTAACGCGCCGGAAAATTGTCAAATGTTCAGGACGCTATTGGCATTATAATTTTCATACTTGAGTAAGGTTTTGAATTCTAGTTATAGACTAACTGGTTGTTCTAGACGTCTACGCCTCGCAAACAACTTTTCTTCTACGATTTTTGATTATAAGAACATTTTTTAGACAATTTTAGTCACGTCACGATACGTGTTTTCTTAGGTTGTTTTTTTTTTGCCAAATTTCGGGGTCCTAGGTAGGTACCATATACGTTTTCTATCCAAAACATATAGGTAGGTAATCTAATTAACCCTTTTTAAAAAAGGGTAAAGGTACCTTTTCTGATAAGGAACCCTATTTTTATTTTAAAATATCTTTGTTAACATAATAATTACAAGCTCATATAATACAGACACAGCCAGTAAAATATATATTGTATGCCTACATTTTTCTAACTTACCTTGGAGGTTAAAACACCTCAATAAGCCCCTTTATCGTTTGAGTGATTATTTACGTTTTTATCATGGTTTTTTGATTAATAAAGATAAGGAACCCTAAAAACGCCGAAACGCTGCTAATACTAT
This sequence comes from Idaea biselata, assembly GCA_958496205.1. Classification (NCBI taxonomy): domain Eukaryota; kingdom Metazoa; phylum Arthropoda; class Insecta; order Lepidoptera; family Geometridae; genus Idaea; species Idaea biselata. Next base: position 31,482,286 of record OY292396.1, read on the forward strand.
ATCTAACAATACAAAGAAGATTTTATATAATTCGAAATTAAAGCATCAACTTTTTACCGTGTCCATTGTTATCAGAACACACACACGCAGGTACCTACTAGCTTGAACGTTTAAACAACCGTAATTGAATCTAGAGGGGTGAACAAATACAAACATGTTTATGTAAGTACGAGTATCTATATCTATAGACTGGGATGCGATGGTTCGATAGATTAGCACATGAGGTCTCATTAGATTTGTAATGAGTAATACGAATAACTAATAACAACGCAAGTGTTTTTAGCAACATAAAGATTAATAAACTTTATATTAGCAATTAGAAACATTATTCATATTCGGGGTTTAGCGGACACCGGGCTCCCAAGAGAGGTGCAACCGGGAACATCGCTCGGATGAGAAGAAGATTATCAAGCATAACTTTTAGTCTATTTTCCACCATATTAATCTCAACTTGGTACTCGATGAGATAGGGTTGCCGACGATCGCATCACAGTCTACTATGCTTTGTTTTAAAACTAAACGGTCGGTTAACTATGATTCTCTTTTTAATTTTAAACTAGCTGTGCCCCGCGGTTTTACACGCATTAATATCGATAGAGTAAAACACTCAGAAGAGTCCTGGAGTGAGTGGATGTTGATGGGTTTACCTTAGAAAATGTATGGAAAATTATACCATAACCTCAGAACAAATCCTGAGGGAAATTAGACAATACGATGACATTTATGTACCTTTCCATCTCCATGTGACACTTCTCAGGATATAATGGGCTGAAGTAAATAATGATCTTTTTAACAACTCTAATAAAACACAATCGTATTAATAACCTCAATGTTGTTAACAATGTCAAAATGAGTTTCATTTCAAATTCCTCCTTTTTTTGAAGTCGGTTAAAAAAATGTATTAAAAAAACTTTTATAGTACAGTTTATCACTCGCTGCACACAACGGTTCGTAAAAGGTAGATGCAGTGCTGAGAGTATTTCTCTCTCTCTCTCTTCCACTCGTAAGTCTTATGGGCCAGGTAGGTGCAGTGCTGCGCATTGTTATATCGATAAGCGATATTGACATTGAAACATGCTCGCCGCTTTAACCTAACTATAATTAATGTGTGTGTGCAGCGAGAGACAATTTAATTCAATTTTTTTTAATTATATTGTCCTTTTGCGTTTTTGGCAAGCAAAACTTAGTTAGAACTGATACTGCAAAATGGTCCCGTTTTTATTAACCTTTGGGTAAGGAACCCTGAAAAAGAAACGAAACCTGTATGTTTGTAAAATTGAAAAAAAAAACAAATTAAATTAAAGTTAGGAAGAAATAAATATAAATTATAGCTTATAATTCCCAATTTAGATTCAACAAACATTGAGGAAAATGCTCCCGTTTTTTTTTCGGCTTCGCTATTAAAAAGAAAGCACAAGTACCTAGGTAGGTATAATATACAAATGTTGTAGCTATATTATCATCATCATCTTCTACATCTACACTAATATTATAAAGAGGAAAGATTTGTATTTTTGTGGGTATGTGTGTCTGAATGTTTGTAATGAATAAACTCAAAAACTACTGGACCGATTTCAAAAATTCTTTCACCATTTTAGAAAGCTACATTCACCCTGAGTAACATAGGCTACTTTTATTAAATCAATCTTCTAATATATAAAATTTCCATGTCACAATGTTAGTACCGTACTCCTCCGAAACGGCAAGACCGATTTTTACCAAATTTGATATGCGTATTCAGTAGGTCTGAGAATCGGCTACTATCAATAATTTATAAGGCAAAACAACGTTTGCCGGGTCAGCTAGTTTATTTATAAACGTAAACATAAATGAAACCGCCGAGACTTGTGAAAGTACTACTATTTGACAGTTCTTATTTTAAACTTAGATTAGTCGAACATCGCCCTCTGCCGGGATAAAAAGTTAGTGCTCCTCCCCATTACTGGCGAAATATCGAGCTCCGTAAAAATAAAACAAATTAAAACATAGCCAACACACCGTTATTATTTATTTACTCAATTTTGCTGAGACTCATTGAGTGAGCTTGAGTTTTGTTAGTGCGAATGCATTGGTTTCGGTATTTAGAATTTAAAGTTAGTAGGTCATGGTATGATCAGTTATTGTTAACTATATAGTAAATGGCAGACTAGTTTTATTTACTCTAATATTATTTTAATTTATATTTTTTTCCCTATGTTTAGGTACCTTTACTTAGACATACCTACCTATAGTATTTAACAAGTTTCAATTTGTTTCTAACTATAAGTGATAATTTTAGTTTCTATTGATTGTCTTTCTCGCCTGAGATACAGGATTTTCCTAGTTCAGGCGTTTGTGTAATTTAGATTTAAATCAAAATTTGTCTTTAACTAATACGTTCAAGTACGTTCGAGGCGCACGAGTTTACCTACTACTTCGTTTTTTATTTGTAGACTATGTTTTGACACATCTTCCTGAAGAGAAAACGTCAAATACAAAGAAACAAAACGTCAGATCGTAAAAAACGAAGTAAAGGTAAATTGCGATTTCTGTTCACATAATGTTCGCAGGGTCTATTTGCATTATATCTAGTAATATTTGTGATTCGACTCGTCTATAAATACAGCAAAATTGAGAAAAATACACTCATTTTCAATAGAAAGTACAAGATAAAGCTTGAAATTATTTGGAAAAATACCGCAAGGAAACAAAGAGCAACGGAACGAGGCGTATCTTATTTGAATAGAGAAGTCACGATATGAAAGCTGGGGGCTTGCCGTGCTGGTACTCGTACTGAAAGTTGGCACAGTGCAGCGGTCTCGGCAGTGGAATAATTTAGATATAATATACTTTATATCATAGACTACGATTTGACAAATCTAAGTATCTGAAAAAAAAAATGTCAAATACAACCAAAACGTCGGATTAAGTATAGTCTGAAATTAATAAACGTACTACTGTCACTTATAGATTGTGCGGCGAACATCAATTAATCGAACTTATAATAATTGTTATATATTGATAAAATAGCCAATCATGATAGCAGAAATGTCTACCTATATCGTGACTAGATTTTCTCAAAAGATCTAATTAATGTTATAGCGTTGAGCTTGTTGTAACATCGATAACAATTTTACGACCCAGTGTGTGCAAAGAGTAAAAAACTGAACTAAATAATAAGTCGGAAACAGAATGTTTTCACCTCAAAGTGGAGAACTGGATTATCATATTGGCTTTTTAGGTTTATTATCCTAAATAGCCAATGTGAGAATAATGAATGATGTAAATTCATTATTAAAATGAATTTGATTGTAAATTGTAATCATTGTAACGATGATTTCGTTTTTCTTTTTTATGTTTTTTTTGTATGAATATGACAGACATTTCACTAGGTATATTATTTTAAATTTAATTAACAACTAAATTTTTCTAGTATTTAAGTGACATGTAACACATGTTATCAATAAATGATTTTTTTTTTTATTTTGTATTTATACAAGTAAACTTTAAACTCAAATATTCCGAAAACTTCTTCGAATTTCCAGAACTCGAAGAACAAAAAGTTGTTCGCCTAGATGTGTAGAACAACGTATATAAGCAGCTGTTTCATAATTCACCTTCTGTATTTCGACACTGTGGCTCACATCATCGTTATTATGAGTTTCATTTCACGCTGACCAGTTTGCGGTTTGGTTGCTTTAAACATCGGGTTTTCTTTAACGGTTCGGGGTTTATTCGTTGATTATTTTATTCATAATTTACCTACCAATGATGTTTTAAGGGGAATATTTCACACGTGACTCTACAAACAAAGAGAAAAACCTCTTTTCCTCCCCTTAACATTTCGAAACGAAATTTTCGGTTTTATGAAACAACAGACAACGATCGTTTTCTACTCACTGGCTTTCTCTACATTAAGCGGAGCGGAGTTAAAAATGTGTCACTTTATGAGGACAGTCTCCATTCTCTTTCTCCGTACCTCTACCTTTTGATTTTTTTCATTTCCTAATTAGAATAGTAATAAAAGATAAAAAATAAAAAATAAAAAAATAAAAATTTAGACGCATAGTCATGCACGACAGATATAGGTTTTATGGCATAAACATATTTGCTCTAATGTCTTTATCCAGGGAGGGAAACGTCGACTACGTTTGTATGGAGAAAGGGAATGGAGAATGGGACTGTCCTCTTAACATCCAACGATTGTTTCCATAGCGCGAAATAGTTGTATGACTATGAAAACAACCGTTGTATGCTGAACTGACTCATAAATGACTCCGCTCCGCTCACAGTGGAAGCCGGTATTTCGCTTCGTTTTTTTTAATTTTATTAAAAAATATTTTTTTCTAATGAACATGCAGACGTTATAAATCTAGATATTATAATGGGATGTTTAATATAATATTAGACATATTTTTATAAAATGTAATACGCTCGGTCGATAAAACAGCAACGGATTGAGCGCCAAATGACCTACAATTGAAGCATTATACATTTTCTAAGTAGGTCCATCGAAGGCCTTTTAATCGAGCTGTACGAGATATGAACTTTTTAGTCACACGATTTGTTAATAGTAAACATAACATGGTTATGCAGGGAGTCGTGACCAAAGCTGTTGTAACATAGTTGAAACGTCGAGGTATGAAAATAAATAATAAAACCCGACTGGTAAAATGTAGGTAGGTACCTATGTGCTATTTTCAATACCGTGACTACAGTTTACCCTCACCTATTATTTTTCCAATCAACACTGTTCCAATTCGACCCCCAAAAACAGTTAAAAACACAAATTAACACAAAAAGCTAAACTTGCGTCCGGCAGCTAAGCCAATTATTTGGCAAACAAACCGACCCGGATTAACATCGGGGCACGATTCTGATCACTATTCCTGTATAAATAAACAACAGAATGGCTTGAAATCTTAAAATAATAAATAGGGTGTAGGTACTTAAAATTTTAAATTGCGATACGAGAACCGCGGTACTGAGTTTAGTTGGGGACTTAAAGGTGGTTATTTATTGCAGAATGTCCCGTTTTTGCGCAAGTACAGAATTAACATAATAATTCTCGGTGTCTCTTGATAAATTGGTAGGCTTCTAGGGTTTTTGAGAGGGGTTTTCAAAAGGACCACTGCCGTTGTGCCGCGGAAGACTTAAATGTTGCCGTAGTCCCGGCATAAAGGCGTGTGAGGAACAGATGGAGTTTTAGGCCAGCAGGGAGCCTCACACATCCTCATCGGTCCCCCCGAAGCGGCGGGACGGTTCATAAGGCTGCGTTTCTCCACCTTTTAAAAAGGCTTCTAGGCTTGTTTTATAGGTAGGTACGAGTACGTACCTAAGGACGAATTGCCCAATGAGCAACGCTTGGCGCGGTCATTACTTGGATGGGTACTTATTTGTGTGGCATAAAAACATTTTCTCTAGGTGCTTCGTTCTTCGATTTAGTTCCAGCCGTTTTCACAGGTGCAGTCCGGCTACAATTGATAAAATAAATAAATATTATTTGTTGTTCTAGCGGCAACAGAAATACATATATCATCTGTAAAAATGTCACGGTCTCAACTGTTTCGTTTCATTGTAAGCTATCACGGTTCATGAGATGTACAGCCTGGTGATAAACAGACAGACTTAGACACAACACCATGTCGAAACTGAACTAACAATAATATACCTAATGTTTACCGTCCCCACTTGTCCGTAAAGCTACTCTCAAGAGCACCATCAGATCGTGTTCCCAAAGCTAGTGTTCGGTTCTTTAGAAAGGAGAGCTGCCTCGGGCTCAAGTAACACTACCTGTTGTCCAGACAGGTGCTGCCGAAGCAATAAAGCTGCTCACCACTCGCACCATAGAAAGTAGCTAACGACAACCAAACATGGACATTGGACAGTTGAGTCTTAGTAAATGGGTCCCGTTTGTACGGAACCCTAAAAACTAACTCTACCTATTCGGCAGGCACTGGCTATCAATATTTCTTGCTGTTATGAAGCGATTATGACTATTTCGAAAGTAGCCAGTCTCAAGTAAATATTATAATATTTGCAAGTTATTTCCAGATACAAAAACAGTTAAGTCGTCGTGTGATAGTTTAGTCGAGAGAGTCATTGTAAATGGCGGCCTATTTACAATGTTTTTTTGGAAACAACGCTAAAGTCGCATGTTTTGCTCAGGCACAAAATAAAAAAATCAGGTAGGTAGGTACTCGATAGGTAACGAAAAGCCAGATAACAAGACAAAGCTACGTTTTCTCGTACAGATGTTCACAACATTTCCAGTTGGAGGGTCTTTAAGTAAATTTCATCAGGGCTAAGCAACACGGTAACGTGACATCTAAATCTTACTGCAGGCGCCTGTGACACTCTATTACCTGCCCGAATTTATGAGTGAGACGCAAGTTATAGGAGACATTTCAATAAATAATAATTAAATTCTATGAACATCGCACAGCGCCATCTAGCCCCGTAATAGAGTATACATAGAGAAACACCCAGAACAGAAATAAATATTTAATTTTAGGCTTAACAGCCGGGCATTCTCACGCCGCGCCACAGACGTGAAGACGATAAAACGTGGCCCATGTTCCATACTCCTAAAGATGCAATATACCTTCGTATTAAATTCCATCAAATTCGGTCCTGTGGTTTCGGCGTTTACTGGCAACATCCATAGCTTCTCTAAATTATTAGTATAGAAAAGAAGAAAGAACAGAAAACTTATCGCTTGTAACTTAGACCACATTTTATCCCGGCTTTTTGCCGTATAATAGAATACTTTGAGACGCGAGACATAACTTATCGTCTCGAGTCTCAACTTAAACCTATAGCATAATGTAATATACCTAATAAGGGCCAGATTTAATAATAATATAGGTACTTTTAATTATTATAATTTACTATCGGCTATATTATAATTATTTAAAGTTTTCACCCGCATAGTCCCAACTCCGTGGCAATGTCTAGATTCTACGTTAGAATCCTTCGCTTTGCTCGTGATTCAAAACGCCCCCGCCGTAAAAATACTATATTGCTCCTTTGTCACACAAACTACTATTTCTTTTCTTCTTCTTAAGTAATTTTTCTTTCGCCAATACATAAACTAGTTCTCTTTTGTGAGAAAAAAGGTTACAAAAACAAAAACAAAAAAGAGTTACCAACAGTAAATTGAGTGGGTATGTTAATTATATTTTATATTACAAGCATGAGCTTTTATCTAAAAATGTTGTTGTCTTTTTTTCAATTAAGGCAATAATTTTCATTAATTGCAGGACTTTCTGTCCCCGATGTACTCTTTACATACATTTAATTTTAATGTACTCATGGGTCAAGTTTGAGGGTGAAGGGTAGAGTGGGCCTAATGGACGACGATGTTTAGACGAGCACAGATTTTGTGTAACACGTTACTTGTATTAGGCTAGATTCGACCAAACTGGAATAAGACATTTTGTACTTAGATTTTCCTTCTGTTTTCCCGGTGTTGTGATTGAAATTAAAGACATTTTTCATTTTTAATCGCGTGCTGTTTATTTCTTTTAGCATTATTTTAAAGATCAACGTTTGGTGACCTTTAAAGGTCTCTTTTTCAAGTTCATTCTATACTTACTTCGTTTTTAGGGTTCCGTACCCAAAGGGTAAAAACGGGACCCTATTACTGAGACTTCGCTGTCTGTCTGTCTGTTTGTCTGTCTGTCTGTCTGTCCGTCCGTCCGTCCGTCCGTCCGTCTGTCACCAGGATGTATCTCATGAACCGTAATAGCTAGACGGTTGAAATTTTCACAGAAGATGTGTTTCGGTAGCCGCTACAACAACAAATAACTAAAAACAAAATAAAACAAATATTTAAGGAGGGGCTTCCATACAACTAACGTGTTTCAAAAAATTACAAGTGGTACGAAACCCTTCGTGCGCGAGTGTCGCACTTGGCCGGGTTTTTTAATTGTAGGTACACTATGATTTGACACATCTTCCTAAAGAAAAAATGTCAAATACAAAGAAACAAAACGTCTGGTCGTAGACTGTAATTAAAACTATTACAGTTCATGACATACAGCCTAGTGACAGACAGACAGCGAAGTTACAGTAATAGGGTCCCGTTTTTACCCTTTGGGTACGGAACCTTAATAACGAAGTATACGCTTAAATCGTCTTTTATTCTTTTCAATAAAAAAATGACGATTTATGCTGAGAATTGTTATTCATTGCTTACTCGTGCTTGGTCGAATCAAACCTTAGGTAAGTATCTGTTTGAAAATATGTACCTATTCTAATTGGGTAATAAAAGGGTTTCAAATGATTTCAAAAGAGCTATCTAACGATACCACACACGACGGGGTAGACGAGAATAAAAATTCATCCCCCATTTTTGTGAGCATGTTGAGGACGTACACACACATACCCTACATTGTTTTTTAATGTAGTTTTTGTCGGCTTTATCAATATGAGAAGGTATGCATAAGTACCTATATATACCTACTCATGAAAAGTTACCTAAAGCTTCTTGGTACTAACAGTCTCGACTCGTAACTGCCCGACTTTCACTGGGTAGATTCAGATTGTAGTGTGGCTGCCTGACTTCAGATTACATAACAGATAAATCGGTGGCATTGTATGTAGGTTAGGTTACTTTGGCCTTTTCTGGAGTCGGTTTTTAAATTTTAATTACGAATAGATATTTGTATCCTACTAATATTATACGAGTATAAAGCTTAAAATTTGTGAGTATGTATGTGTGTGTGTTTGTTACTAATCACGTAAAAACCGCTGAACCGATTACCATGCAACTCGGTATGTAGATAGCTGGAGACCTGAAACAAAATATAGGCTACTTCTTATCTCGATGTTTCCGCGGGAGCGGGACTTACGCGGGTGGAACTGCGAGTATATTATATAAAATGGTTTTATATTCAGTGTTCCAATCACATGATTGCCGTATATTTTACAATGTCCAGTGAACATCCACCTTTACGAGTACAAAGAGTGGAGACACATAGAAACTAGTGCCACAGTACCTATCTAGTGCAGACGAAGCGTGTAAACATATCGGTGCCTTTTCTTTGCTTATTTTTGTTGATAGACGCGACGACCCTGTCGATCGAATACTGTAGGGTTGCGAGAACCTATTGTATTACTAGAAATCTCCATTTTGGACTCTAGTAGGCAGTGTTAATGTTTTTTTATTGAAATACAGTGTACCCATAAACAGGAGGTTTAAAAAGACCTCGAAACGTCGGACTTTGAAAAATGCTGAATATAATAAAAATAACGCAATAAAAACCGACAAATGAGTTCATGTCAGTATCGCGGAAACTGGGAAGTTATTGAAACGCTATATGTGTCCGTGGGAAGCTGGGGTCTCACGGCCCGTGTTTTATCAGGCCAGACTAGACGGACAAGCCGTGGGAATCGTAGCGTCAGATGAAGCCTGACGTCGCGCGAGACAATAATCAGTCGTACAGACCTCGACAGTCGTGGCGCGGCCCGCCCTGACCTGTGATATAACGGGGCGTGGGAGCTTTAAAAATGCACGATTCTAAATTACTGTTGTTATTTTAATTCTTGTCTTTTGTATTAAGGGTCAAGTATTAAATCATGTTGAATATAGTAATGCCGCGGAAGGTTCTCCTTAAGCCGTGTGACAGCCCTAGCCGCTCTCGTATCCTGACCGACCGCAGGACTGCCACAGTTTTTGACTGGCGTTCTACTAGTTTTATTCTATTTCACTTCACGCTCTGGCGAAGTCTGCACAATAGAGTATTTTTGATCTATGTGTGTGTGTTGTCAAAAAGGTTTTTTATTTAATTTAAATCATTGTTATAATAGGCACGTTAAGCAGTTGGTCCCGATTGTTATCTCTGATAGCAGTCGTTAAGTCAAGTTAGAGGCGTTAGGGTGATCCGCAACAGATTTAAAACAGTATTAAAAAATACGTAATCAGGGGCCTGAAAACTCTAACACCAGGTGAACTACTACACGATAAGAAGAAGATCGTTATTATTATTGTCAAAGGTTTATTACTTTGATAATTATGATATTAGTAATAATGAGGGTCATTGTATATAAAGCCATATATAAACCTTAAAAGCGATTGATTCTAGGCTACTAGTTTCTTTGCAGAATTGAGATCTACAATAAAGTGGTATTTTTACCAACACCTTAATTTTTAGGGGTTCGGTATCCAAGGGGTAAAAACGGTAACGTATTACTGAGACTCCGCTGCCTGTCTGTCCGTCTGTCACTAAGCAAGGCTGTATCTCATGAACCATGATAGCTAAACAGTAATAAAAATCACAGATGATGTAAGTATTTTTGTAGCAGCTATAACAACAAATACCTAAAACAAAATTAAAAAAATATTTAACGGGGGCTCCCATACAACAAACGTGTTTTTTAATTTCTTGTGATAATGTCACGAAACTTTTCATGCGCGAGTCAGACTCAGACTCGGCCGGTTATATCATACTATTGTGTACATAAATATACCCTTCGGTCATTTATTTTTATATTCTCATACACGTCCTCAAACCCCAAAAATACCGAAATCCTAACCTTATAATCCCGAACACGGAAACCACAAATAGTTGACTAGAGAAATTATTCAAATGTACAGGCGAGGTGCGGTCCGTGGACGAGATATGCAGATGGTAGGTCAATACTCAACCTACAGATGGCAGGGAGTCCGTACTCTGTAGGTAACTGTCTATTCTAAAGAGAATAGAAGAGGAAATAGAAGAGACTTGAAGAGGATAGACAGAGATATTTATAGGCACTTCTAGATGTAAGGGGGTGAGTGCAAAAGGATTATTCGGAACTAGCAGTGCCCGCGACTTCGTCCGCTTAATTTTTTTGAAAATATAATATAGCCTATAACCTACCTTCAATAAATGGACTATCCAACACTGAAAGAATTTATCAAATAGGAGCAGCGGTTCCTGAGATAAGCGCGTTCAAACATAGTTTAGTTAGATACTGCCCGGAGCTGTTTAGTTTATTTCCAATTTAAAGAATCCTTCCCAAAATGTTGAATTCCCAAAAAATATAATTTCTTAAATATTTCTAAACTTTCGCATCTATAACATTTGTGGGAAGTAGAACATCGTAGGAAACAAGCACCCTGGCTCTCGGACGATCCGAGCCAGTATAACTCAACAAGCACTCTCCGTAGGTATTATTCAGAGAAGATGGTGACCCATTCGATTCCCATTTCTAAATCTAATTTGTCGAACACCTGCAGGTCGGCAGCATTGGATGCCTGCGATTTCAAGTTGCCGGCATTGGAGAATATATAGGCTGAATTAAAGAGATTAGGTTTATTACCCGACTGCCGAAGGAGGGTTATGTTTTTCAAGTATATGGATGTCTAAACAAGTACCTACCTAATAGCCTTACCGCCGCACTCAGAGACATTTACGCAGCGTCCTACGTGGGCGATCGGATGCGAACGCGATTCGATACGGTGCGGTGCGGAAACAAGGAACAGTCGAGAATCGCGCCGCATCGCACTTTACGTGCGTTTGGTCACGTAGGACACTTCAATAGCTATCGACTGTTCCTTGTTTCCGCACCGCACCGGATCGGTTCGCATCCAATCGTCCACGTAGAACGCTGCGTTAATGGTTACTTACTAAGTAAAGATTTTCTTTGAGAAATCGTTACTTATTGCCGGTTCCCGAAAAAAAGTATTATTTGTAGTATATCCGTTGTCTAGTATATATTTCAAGCCTAGTGCTTAGGACGGGGCTGAATGAGCTGTGTGCTGCAACGTCGTGCAATATTTATTTATTTAATGTAAGGTTGGCACCGGAGGCTCTGGTGGTGGGTCCCAGGGCGGGTCGCGTAGTGTGTTTGTGGATGTGATAGTGTTTTTTTATAAGTACCTATACAAAGTTATTTGAACAGAAAAACAGACAGAGTTACGTTCGGGCTTGTAATGTTAGTAAGGCTTATTAAAGTATAGATCCAATTCCACTATTGTTCAATAGTAAATATGCGACAATGTAATGTAATGTATTGTAATGTAATAAACTATCCACTGTCTCAACTGCGAAGGGACAAAAAGGTAGCGCGGGCAGTACAGGACCATATTTCCCGCGTTACTTTCAAAACAACCCTCAAAAATACCACCCTGACCTACGACATTCTTCGGTCAGCACATATTATAACAAATACCGCGGCAACGACCCGACACCTATGCAACAAGACCAAAGCATGTTGGTATGTAACAAGTATGTACTGCGACCGCAACATGCCTCGATGGAAGCTTGGCGGTTCACCGTCATTCATAAGCGATTACCGTGTTACGTTGTTAAGTAGGAACGTGTGTTCTGAGCTCTCGTGCTGTGGTTTGTGCTCCCGGAATATAAGGTAAATAAATGATAAAATAAATATTGCAGGAGATTGCACACCGCAACCTTTTGCAATATTTATTTATCTTGCAGTATATATAGCCCAAACTAAGCAACTAGGCTTGTACTATGGTATTACATGTAATCTGTCTCAAAATCTAGACGTGTTTGGATGAAACTTGGCATTAGTGTACCGAGTTTCATCACAATCGATTTTGTAGTTTTCGCGTGAAGGAGTAACATACTCGGTAATTTACTTACCCATAAACTTTGTCATTTATTCAAGGCTTTATTTATGCTATTCAGTATTTAGCCATTACCAGCTGGATGGAGTGTAAATACTTACTTGTACTAAAAATATCACACTTCGTAGGCTTATCTTATCTGGATGAACAGAAAAAACAGGAACTACGTACTTCAAAACGGAAGATAAAGTACAATACAAGGGTGTGAATTCGTGAATCTTTAACACAATTACTTAATACAAAACGAAGTCTAAGTTTTAACCATGGTTTAAGCTGCTCGTCCTCTAAGTTAAACTTAAGCCTCTATCCAATCCCAATCATATCAAAGCTATGGCTATACATATCTCAGTCCTGAAGAAGGGACTTGGAAAGCTCTCGAAACGTTGCGTGTTCAAACAATGCTAAAAGTAATAAACACCATGCGATTAAAACCGAAAAATATCTATAACTTCAATACAATATCGCGAAAATAGAAGAAAAATCTAAAGCCTCTTATTTGACCCATCGACTGTTATGTGAGATAACAACCTGGGCCATCTATCTGATTAATCTTCCTTCCAAAACACAGAGAAAATGTTTTTTTTGCCACACAAATAATCGGTCACCCATCCAAGTAATGATCGCACCAAGCTTTGCTTAACCTGCGGGTTAAGCAAATCTTGGTGTTCTAAATCGGCAGGTACAGCTAGGCCAATGAGCTTTACACTAAACTGAACTCGCGGTAAGACTACGTTTGTAATAATGTGGTAGGGAATAGGATCAAGAGGCAATGAAAATCAACAATTGATTCATCGGAGTGTGAGAAACAATTCACGTGGTACGATAACGTCTTTCAATGAATTTCTTGTCCAAACCACGAGTTGAAAGGAACCATTGAGGCGTGCAGCGAGCAAACTACGAGACCTGGGAAGTACTTAGACGAATCAATACGGATCATTTTCCTTGAGGTAAATTGATAGAAAATTGATGTCTTTGCTTAGGGATTATGACGTTGAGTTTTTAGACCTACCTTTTTGTGGGAAAATTTTAAGAACCCTTTAAAGACGAGTATACAACTGCGGAACTAAAATCGTTGTATTGGAAAAACTGTACCTTTTTGGGGTCCGAATTCAATTCGATTTTAGGTCATGCGTTCAAAATTGTGCCTTTAGACAAGTTTTGTACATTTAAGACACTTTTAGACTGGGACCCGATCGTCGTTAACCCTATACGGACGTATGCCTCAAATGCCCACTGTGAGTACGTCCAAACAGTTGGGGTTACACGTAACAAAGCATTGACACATACCTCGCTATGTCTGTATACACAGTGAGGCTTTAGAATTGAACCAGTAAAACAATCTGAGTAAAGTTAGGTATTTCATTTATTGTCAAGAATCATAAAAAAAAACTACTTTATCTTGCTATGGATATACAATAATAGAACGACGAAATACTAGCAATAAGTCTGGCTGAGGGCGGAACCTCAATAGAGATTCATGGAATGTTACATCAATGCAGCATTTCGTCTAAAAACTTATGTATATTGGATTCAGTATTTATTATCATTGCAGGTATTTTTGGTAAGATTTCTTTTCTACTTTAACTTAGTTAAGGAGGTCTGGCATGACGATTGCTGGGGGAATGACCTCAGGAATGGTGGGAACTCCAAGAGACGCAGAGTCAGGGCCCACATGATCAACAATGTTGACTGGACCGGGTTGTGCAGGTGCCACAACACCAACAGGGAAGATCCCTTCAACAGGAGCAGCAGGAGCGTTGATGTTCACAACGATCTGAACGAGAGGGGATCCATCAGGTCCAGGGATGGTGATCACGTTATCAGGGGAAATGGGATTGACGGCGGGACCGATCGGTAAGAAGTCCTCAATGATAGCGGGTCCGATGGCGATTGGAGTGAACTCCTCGATCGGAGCAGGACCTGCAGGTCCAGGTGCGATGGGAGCAATGCCATCAGGGCCGGCTCCTCCAGGTGCGATGGGGCTGATGGGCGCAATTTCCCCAGGGCCGGTCTGTCCTGGCGCAATGGGTGCGATGCCTTCGGGACCAGTCTGTCCTGGTGCGATGGGAGCGATGCCTTCAGGACCAGTCTGTCCTGGGGCGACCTGTCTGTGGTAGGGCCCGGCTACCGCGACGGCGATCAAAGACGCTATTATCAGCATAGATTTCATGTTTCTGTTGGGATAATGTAACAAATTCAGGGTCAATAAATACACGATTGATAACAGATATAAGTAAGCATACGCCCAGTGCTTTCGCTTGACTTGTTGAGTGGACCAAACTAGAGGCAAGAGTTCGAATCTCTCTACTCCTGTATTTGAAAAATGTAATTTTCTATATTTCTAAAATATTTATTATAGGCACAATAAAACCAAAAAATATATTATTACAAATAATATTCTTACCTCTTTCTTATAGACCGTTGAAAAACAAACTATACTTTTCAGGAAAAAAGTATTCATTTTTATAATAAACTAATATCTTAGGCGATTAACTGTAAGATAAAATTTTATGACCGTTAATCGCCCTTTGAAGATTACCTTATGAGTTGTCAAGTCAAGCGACTATTGGATTAAAGTTGATCGATCGTAAAAACTGATTAGAAGATTTGTATTTTGTCAAAATTATTAATGAATCATTGAATTCATTACGTATGCACGCAACAATACGCGATATGTTTGCTCAAACTGCTTTTACAGCTTCTCTTAAAAGAGAAGAGTAATTTTACGTATTTTAAAAGAAGCTGAAAAGGCAATTCTCAAAGTGCCTACCTAAGTAATGTTTAGCTAAATCAGTATGTATGTTATATGGGGTATCCATACTTACTTACTTACATTTACTGTGGGTTTCCGCAACTAGCCCTATAACTGGGCCTTTTTTTCCACACGATGTTTTCCTTCACCGTAAGAGCGATGTCAATACCGGACTTAATTTTTTCTTAAAGAAAATGACATTGGGGTATCCCATGTAAAGATCCTGTATAAAATGAGAAGAATAAAATGGAAAGAAGATTTTATAGAATTTTTATTGCGTTTCTAATGTAAAAAATAACAATCAACCAATCTTTTTACGTCGTTTATTAATTTGTTTACGACACGTTTAGTAAAGCTTTTAATGCTGGTTAGGTATTAGACTATCACGGACGATCAGTTTATCTAGTAGTTGTGCGCCGAACCTTATCATTGAATAGGTTACGTAAAAAACTGTCTAAACTAAAACAAAAGAAGATCAAAATTGTGGCTCTTAAAGCCATACCTCATTTTTAATTGTAGAATACGATGTGGCTCGTCTTCCCGAAGAAAAAATGTCAAATACAAAGAAAAAACAAACAGACTGACAGACAGACAGACATGACGAATCTATAAGGTTCCGTTTTTGCCATTTGGCTACGGAACTCTCAAACCGTCAGATTATAGTCTGAAATTAAAAAACGTACTTTAGTTCAAAAAATGTATCTAAGATTCATTTCACATCACTCAATTTGCCACTAAACAAAATCTAAAGATTAATAACCGTCACGGTCATGTCATAAACCATTGTTACCGACCTACATTAAATTCAGTGGTTACGAATGATAATATTGGCAACTGTAAGTCCGAGTATTATATATTTTTATTACTAAACGATTAAGTATCAAAATGTAATAAAACTGCGATATTATCCGATTTATTGGGCACAATAAATCTGGGGTGATTGCTAGTAGGTACTTTGTACATTTGTGGGTAACTGCCTAAGAACAACTTTAATTGGATTTTTATTATGTAGGAAGTTTCAAAACTTAGCAATTGGGATTGTAGTTTGTTGACCAGACACGCTTCATCCGAGTAAGCTCAGGGATGGGTCTACAAGCCGAGGCATTCGTGACGAACCATTTGTGGCACATGCCTCACGTTCTTACTAATCTTATAAATGCGAAACTAACTCTGTCTGTCTGTCTGTTACGCTCTCGTGCCTAAACCGCTGGCCCGATATTGACGAATTTTGGTATAAAGATAGATAGAACCTTGGAGTATGACATAGGCTACTTTGATCCCGTAAATCCTGCTGGATCGGGTCATACGCGGTTGCAACCGCGGGCGCAGCCAGTATCTTTATACAAGGACTGACTTAAAAATAGCTTTTTCTGCGCGACGCAAAGAAGGGTTATGTGTTTATCAGTCTATGTATGTATGTTTGTTTGTTCCTTTGTGACGCTCCAGAGGCCAAACGGATGGACCGATTTTGATGATTCGCACGTCAATCGATTCGTCTTAATCCTGGGAGTGTCACTGAAGACATGACAGTTATCAAAATTCAAAATGGCGACCACCAGCCGCCATATTGTAAAAAAGAAAAAAAGAAAAATTGACTGACTATATCGAGTGGGGTATCGTCGAATAGGTATTTCAAAATCATTTTTAGGTTTCCTTGACCATTTTTCTTTTTAACCGACTTCCAAAAAAAGGAGGAGGACGGGATATTTTTTTTTTTTTTTAATGTATTCTCCCCGATTACTCGAAGATGCCTGGACCGATTTGGATAATTCTTTTTTTTAGTTTAACTATTTGGGATCTACAACGACTTAAAGTTGGATAAGAAAACAAAAGTTGACTGACTATATCAAGTGGGGTATCGTTGAATAGGTTTTTGAAAATCATGAAAATCATCAAATTAGGTTTCTTTAACCGTTTTTCATTTAATGTAACCATTTGGGATCTACAACGGTTTAAAGTTAGTTAGTAGTCGTCCATACCTTAGATTACCTACCGCAACTTACTGAATAATCCTCAACTTAATAACCCCCTCAACGAAATGATGACATTGCGATTAAAATACAATAAAATTGATATAATAACGTCTTGCACCTAATGCTGACTAAAAAGCGCAAAATAAAAAAAAAATAAAAAAATTTAAAAAACTGGCCTGCTTAAAAAAACTTTAAATAAAAACATATACATAATCAAAACTGAAAAGAAAATAAAACAAGTCCAGTAGTCACAGAACATAGCGACTTTAACAGTCGGGACCCATTATTGAAAGGGTATATGATTAGCTAGATGTTGTGACTACTGGACTTGTTTTATTTTCTTTTCAGTTTTGATTATGTATATGTTTTTATTTAAAGTTTTTTTAAGCAGGCGGGTTTTTTAAATTTTTATTTATTTCACAGTAAACACACGACGATAGAGCTGAGAGAGTCCACACCTACAGCACACATAACTATAAAGAAATCCGTGCATTTTGTTTCGATGTGTGCTGTAAGGTGTGGAGCCTTATTTTTGAATCGCTCGTGCCATTTCGGGAACTTCTTCTTCTTCTAACTTTCGATGTCGGATTCCTGCGGCGAGTGATTGAGACCAGTCCTTGTGGTCGTGCAATTCACGTTAAAAATGGGCGATATCGAAAGAAAATCAGAAGAAATCGTGCTATATCAATCGCTTGAAGTGACACAAGCGAACAGATCACGGCCGGTGTGATCCGTTTGCCGAAACGTCGAGGTAATCTAGACCCGTGTCTAATAATAATAATGGACCGAAATCGTGTTAGTTTAAAAAGTGTGTGACACAAGCGATTCAAAAATAGGGCCCGTCTCTCTCGTCTTATGTGTCGTGTGTATTTGAAGTTTGAAGAAACTCGCCATAATACCTACTATATATAGTTGGTATCTTTGCTCCAGAGTCTTGGAAATTCCCAAAGAAAACAACAAAATCTTGGAAATTCCTTGCTAAATAAATATAGATATGTACCTATAACGAAATCTTTTCAGCAAAATAATCCGTAAATGAAATTTCCATTTTATTAATTGGAAATACGAAGATATAAATTATTGTCTTAATCCCGTTTTATTACGGGGATTAATAATTTATCGGATATGTTTGATAACAATTATATTTTTCATGTGACTGAGCTCGTGATCGAATAATGTACAAGTAGGTACCTAGTTATGTCTTAAAGTCAGTTATATTAATACAGCGTGTTCCGAGGAGGGGGTATTAATCCGAAAAGGGGTTTTTCTAGACTTCTAGATAAACAACTTTTGTTCTACTTTTGGAAATTCGTACTTTTTTGTAAATTTTGAAGTTGTTTCACTGAAAAAACTGCTATTTTTGAAAATAAAGGCAATTAATGTTCAGATTGTAGTGGTTCTTACAAATAAAAGGACACCTTAAGGCCAATGACCTCAAATTTTAAGAAACAGCTGATGTTCACGTAAACTTTGAACTCGAAATTTTCGAAAACTACTTAGAATTTCCAAAAGTTGTAGAACAAAAGTTGTTCGCCTAGGAACCTATGGAACAACCCCCTTTTGGCTTAATACCCTAATAATCCTCGGAACCCCTTGTATTCTATGCCTACGTACCTGTGCTAGGTCAATGAGGAAGTCATTAACCTAACTTGTAAAATCGTCCGGGTTAAGCAACGCTTGCCGCGGTCATTACTTGGTTGGGTGACCAATAATGTGTATGCCAAAATAAACATTTTCTCGAAATAAATAATCATTCCTTCGTGCTTCGGAAGGCACGTTAAGATGTTGGTCCCGGTTGTTATCTTTGAAAGCAGTCGTTAGGTCAAATTAGAGACCTTGGGGCGAACTTGAGCCACACCTCAATACGATAAGAAGTTATAATAGAGTCTACATATAATTTCATAAAAAGGGGTCTCGTGGTAACAAACGGAACCAAGGTTAGTCTTTCAAAATATTGTTCTTTTTAGGGTTCCGTTCAGAATAAAAACAGGACCCTGTTAAGCCTACACTGTCCGTCTGTCTGCCTGTCACCAGGCTGTATCTCATGAACCGCATTAGCTGTTGATAGACACTTGAAATTTTCACAGATAATGTTATTTCGGCTGCCGCTATAACAAAAGATACTAAAAACAGAATGAAATAAACATTTTTTTCGCGAAAATGGTGCGGAACTTTTTGTGTGCTGTGCGAATCCAATTCTTGGCCTTTTTTTTTTGTTTTAACCATAGTAAGGTAGTCAGTACACACACCCGCGTCGTTAAAACAGACAGCTTCTGGTTTTGTGAAAAACTGTAGGGAGGTATACCTACTTAATACAAACCAATCTGGAATTCAATCTAAAAAATCGATTGAACAAACACAGATTACCCAATCTGTACAGAATCGAAGCCCAATCTAGACAACTAGATAGACTAGGGAATTATTAAACGCCTATCCAATACGTGGCCAGAACATTGAGTTTTTATTACTTACGTATAGAGGTGCCATGCATCTACCTGTGCGTACCTTCGTGGAGAAAAAAACACTAAAATTATAATTCATTACTTATTAGACAACTGCAACTGCGCCTAGTTAGGTCAAGTTAGAGGCCTTATGGCGATCTGAAAACTCTAACACTAGGTGAGCCACACCACTACACGAAAAGAAGAAGACTGCGCCTACCCGCATGGCATGGGTAGCATGAGAGCACGAGAAACATTTTATCGACCAAAAAAAAATATCCGTCTCTGTTTCTCACTCGACGAGAAAAAGAGTCTGAACATTTTTCTCGGTTGCAAAGTTTTTTGTGACAACACTGCAGATACGAGTGTGTGTATTTTCGTTCATTATTCATAATTAAAAAAAAACATAACATCTGCATTGTTTTTAATTTGGTGCTTTTGCCGAGAAAAATGAGTGAAAGAAGTAGATATGAGTTGTACAAATAGACGCATTTTTAAACACATATCTTACAGCAGTAAACAATAGGTAATGTGTTAACTGTTAGATCGTTACCTAAATACATACATGGACAACAATTAATTTCATTCACTACCCCATCTGGACCCAAATCTTCTATTCGTGATGTCTCCTCTATAGAATTTTATCTCAATGAGCTACAACTAGGTCTACCGCAGACCAGCTGAAAATAAATGTACGTTTCAAAATTCTAAAAGGCATAGAAATACCTACTACACCAACATTAAATAAAAATCCTATCTTAATATTTAAATTGGCTTTTTATACAAATACTGAATTTATCGATTAGAAGAAAATTTTCAGTCTGCTGAAACCGGTTACCAATGTAAACTTGAATTTCAATTAATGACTGAATTGAATAAATTGGAGACGTTCCTAGTAAATAGTTACAAAAACTAACCGCGGGAATATCGGGATCAAATTACTCTATGTTACTCCTCGATAATGTAGCTTTCTTTTGGTAAAAGAATTTTCCAAATCGGTCTAGTAGTTTTTGAGTTTTTTCATTACAAAAATACAGACACACACACAAAAATACAAATCTTTCCTCTTTATAAAATTAGTGTAGATAAGTCCCGATCCCGGAATATCGGGATCAAAAGCCTATGTTACTCCTCAATAATGTAGCTTTCTATTGGTGAAAGATTTTTTTGAAATCGCTAGTGGTGAAAATGCATCGCGGTATCGTTGCGTTTTATGTCAAAAATTACGTTTGTTGTAGGTATGGAAACCCTTAAATATTTTTTTATTTTGTTATATTTGTTGTTATAACGGCAACGGAAATACATCATATTTGAAAATTTCAAACTTTGATTGATTAAAGAATTTTAAAAATCGGCACAGTACATTTGAGTTTATTCATAACAAACATACAGACACACACACATACAAAAATACAAATCTTTCCTCTTTATAATATTAGTGGTCTACCTATATATAGATTAGAATAGACTTAAAACTTAACTAGTTATTAAGTACAGCGAGTGGCAATAATGCTCATTACCACCTTCAGCGAGTACACTCGAGGGAAATCAAAGCCATGAATACAGAAAGAAACTTGCAACTGCAATGATTATGCAATGTTGTTTCTTGAAGTTACGGGCTTGTTAGTTCTCAAGTTATAAGTAGGCTAGGTGAGGCATTCGCGTTTTAGGTTAGTATATTTCAATATCATTGTATTTTATTAACTGTACCTAGTAACATTTTTTAAAGGGTATGGTGAAAGAATTTTTGATGTTGGTCCGGTAGTTTCGGTGCATATTCTTACAAACAAAAAAAAAACAAATAAATCTTTCCTCTTATAATATTACTAGCTGTGTCCCACGGTTTCACCCGCGTAAGTCCCGATCCCGTGGGAATATCGAGATCAAAGTAGTCTTTGTTACTCAGGGTGAACTCAGCTTTCTAATGGTGAAAGATTTTTTTTAATCGGCACAGTCGTTTTTGATTTTATTCATAACAAACATACAGACGCACACACACGCACACACACAAATACAAATCTTTCCTCTTTATAATATTAGTGTAGATTTATCATGTAACATATTATCAAAAAAATAATGAGATGTAGTACCTATATCCATTGTCTGGTACCTATAGTGCAAGGTCCTTTAATATTTACTTATTCAATCTATGGCGGGTTATTGTAAAGTTTATATGCAACATTTTACATTGACAATCGTTGGGGTTAACGGGGTAAAAAATGTCGTTGGACAGTTAACAAGGTTAAAAAAGGTTAAATAAACCAATTTTTTCTTGACATTTTAAACTACGGGTAAAGTGCTACTTCCCTATGAATTAATTTCAATACATATTGATATGTGGCACAATGAAATTCTAGACATTTTTAAAAGTTGAAAAAAATTATAGAATTTTACAGTGCCTACAAAATATTATTAAATGAAGCGGAATATACGATGTTTTAACTTTAATTTAATTTGTGTTTCCGGAGCTCTATATTTCGCCAGTAAATTACAACCGGCTTAAATTGTTTACAAACAAATTTCAAAATGTCAAATGGCTATTTATTTAATAATACAAATAAATAATAAATGGCCCATTTTTTAATAATATTTGTAGTGAAAATAACTAGGTATATAAGTTTAAATCGTGTATTCACAATGCCATCGATCAAAACTATTTCCTATGAAGGTAATAAGGGTCGCTAAAGGTTTCAAGAAATCGATACATAAAATGATCCATGGCCGGTTTCATAAACATTATCTAATGTTACTGTCAAAACCCGAACACAGACAGAAGTAGTTTTGACCGAGCATGTTGGTCTTAACTAGTTCTGACCAATGATTTTTTCAGTCGTAACTAATTTGACGCTCTCCTTCAAGAGCGTTTAACAACAATATTTTCACAAAAACAGACAACAAAACGAAAAGATTAGGTTAAATTAATGTTGTAACCATAGGACTACCAACGCTCGCTTTTCTTCGCTCGCTGACGTATTCCTATGGTCACTTTCGGTCAAACCTAGTTTTAATCGAAAAATCAGTCGGTTTCGAGTTTTGACTGCAACACTAACAATGTTGACAAAACTTCTTTGAAAAGGGAAGCGTGTGAATTTGATTTTTATTTTTATTTCTCCTTTTAGGATGATGAGCCGGTTTGACTGAAAGGTTTTATTTCTTTGATACGATGCGATAATCGAACGGAAAACGCTTTGTTAAAATGAAGCTATCTGACGTATATTTCAAGTTAGATTGATTAAACGAGGAGTTCTACTTGGACCAACGAAGGGACCAACCCGTTTTGGTCGGATTCCACCCGGATAAAGCGATTTGTTCCACTCGGACCAAAATAATATATTTTACAAGAATTTATTCAAAAAAAGTGGAATCCGACCAATGCTATGCTAACTGCGACCCAAGGGTAGTGCATCAAAATAAAAACAACAGCCGATTGAAAAACTTAACAAGTATAGGCTTGTACTATTTATGTATTCTGTGGTATAGGCACAATTTTTACTACCGGAGGCGCATTATAATTGCGCCAATCTCCGATACCATTCCGACAGCTTTCCGGCGCGTGTCCGTTAAATTCTCACCTATCAGGATATGGGGTCTATAGGTTCGGGGGGGAGAACAAAGGGTCTTTGGACTAGGGTTCCGCGCAGTTAGGCTGGCCCCACGCCTCAGAAAGGCTGCATCTACCGGTGGCTGAGTAGAGGGCGATACCCATCATTGAGGTTTGGCTACGCGGTGGCTGTTGGTTAGTAGCGGAGTGTCTCATCTTCGTCTTTTCGTATATTGGTGTGGCTCACACCAATGTGTTACCTATTGTTACAAACCAAAACAAAATCAACCTAGTGTTAGAGTTTTCAGGTCGCCCTAAGGTCCCTAACTTGACCTAACGACTGCGGAGCAGAGTCCAGAGAATTGTGAGTAAAGACGAAAGTGATTACTAAACTGATGTTAGAGTTTAAGAGCCCATATAACCCCGATTGCATGACAGGGATAGCGCTAGCAAATTTCATACGTGTTAATGAAGGACGTAAGGATGCTATTATGTAAAATTTAGAGGGAAGTTTATGATTTTATTCTACCGAGTAAAATTTTTGTAATCGTGTTTTCACAACAACCAGGACCTAGTAAATATCCTCAACTTTAATAAATATTAATTTCAAAACTGATAGTTCAAATCAATTTTATAATTAACCGTCCGAGAAAAATCGGTTCTGGCCTACTACCCCTATTTTTAAATCGCAATATTTTAAACGACTCGATAGAACTATGAATTTAAACCATGACCATGAATACATTTAATAAATTTAAATGTATTCATGGTCATGCTTCTCGTTGGCTACCCGGTTACAGGTAGTCACATAAACTGCACAAGTGCACCAGAGTTTTTAAATCAATCGATATATTTTAAACCTAGTTTAAGTTTAACCTAGTTTTGCAAGCGATAATGCTTGAATGTTTAGTTAGGAAGTTTATTTATGGGCTCTTTTAGCTGGTGGATAGATTTATTTCTTTAGATAGCCTGTGTTGGGAGGTACTACATGAATGTTATCGTTTCTTTTACCTTCACTTAGCCACCGAGTTACTGTTCACGAAGGATTTATGGGCCGATGTTTATGTACACAAGTTATTTTCAAAGTAAGATTTTGCTTCTTGGTAATCGTTTTTTCTTAGGTGAGCTGAAGACTGGAGATGGCAAAAAAGATTTCTGATCCGTCTACCTTGACGACCTCTGTGGCGCGTCGGGGGAAAGCCCTGCGAAAAGGTTGCAGGTTCGATTCCCGCCGGTAGCAAATATTTATGCTTAAAAATAAATATTTGTTTCTAGTCTGGGTGTGTTCTATGTGTTTCTGAAAATCTGTGATTCGTCCTTCAAAACCGTCAGAAAATAAAAGATTCGGACGGATGGATGACAGATTTTTTCCGTTCGTTCGTTCGTTCGTAGAAATAAGGTACCCCTTCAGAGTATAACACCACAACCTTCTTTAATTTTCGTGTCATTTATCGTTCGTAGCATTAAAGTAGAGTCCGGGTCCGGGTATGACCTAAAAGGGTTTCTTGGTGGGGAGTTTCGGCCGCGGCTTGTTACCACCCACCGGCCTGAGTCGGCCGGACTCGTCTGTGTTCCGATACGTAGACCGGTGCAGTCACTAAGGAAGACAGATGCTTATAATAGGCTAGGTAGGCTACGGTGACCGGCATATAGACCTAACTGTTATAACTGTACTTTAATTATCAAAGATCTTTGAGTATAATAGCTATTCTACCTCTTCTACTGACCGGTTAGAATAGAATAGAATAGAAAAACTTTTATTAGCTTAAAACATACGATACATTAGAAGACAGAAATACAATAAGATAAGATATAGAAATGCATAAAAAACATGAAAGCCGCAATCCAAGAAGCCGTGTGTTGCTAATAGCGTTTCATCAGTGAAATGCTGTGCTATAATTAGCCTAACAACAGACAAAAACACATTAGGGACTTGATAATCAAAGCGGTCAGGGCGCATGGTCAGTTCTTTGAAGATAAAATGTATAGTTATACCAAAAGTCGCTTAGGCAAGATAAGATAGAATAGATTACTTACATACAGAAACAATAATAAGATAATAATAATTTTATCCTAACTAATTGGAGGTCTGGTCAAAACGATATCTTCCATGCAACCTTTTGTTGATCTACACTAATATTATAAAGAGGAAAGTTTGTATTTTTGTGTTTGTGTTCGTGCGTTTGTCTTTATTTTTGTAATGAATAAGTCAAAAACTACTGGACCGATTTCAAACATTCTTACACCCAAAGAAAGCTACATTATTGAGGCGTAACATAGGCTACTTTTGATCCCGACATTCCCACGGGATCGGGAATAACGCGAGTGAAACCACAGGACGCTGCTAGTAAAAAATTAAAACAGCGCCGGGTGGCTTGTTCAAACCATGAGATAAAAGCAAGCTAAGAATCCTCCTTGAAATTTGCCTCTACAATTTCTACCTGAAATTTCAACGTACTTATAAATTTCACTAGGGCCTTATTTGCTGGATTATGTCCAATAATCCTATATTTACGTAATTCCGAGGGTGAAGTCTGAGGCGTGTGGACCAGATAAGGGATTCCATTAAAGAAAATTACGTTACAGCATTTAGTGACAGCCACCAAACGGTCGATAATTGTGTTATTTTATCGAGTCATCGTATGGGCTAATTGGGATGGACGCTTGGCGGAAGTGATGTCCTGGCCCTCGGTTTTATGGAACCACCATTTATATTTATTATTCAGTATCTTGGGCCCTCGGCTTCAGTCGCGTAAGTCCCGATCCCAGAGGAATATCGGGATCAAAAGTAGCCAATAGCCTTCCTTAATAAATGGACTATCCAACATTTTTTAAATCGGACCAGCAGTTCCTGAGATTAGCGCGTTCAAACAAACAAACAATCAAACAAACTCTTCTGCTTTATAATAATAGAAGAAAGAAGATAGATAATAGATTTATTATCTTCCGTCCTCGGTTTCAGCCGCGTAAGTCTCGATCCCACAGGAATATCGGGATCCAATATCAGGATCAAATGTAGCCTATGTTACTCTTCGATAATGTGGCTTTATATTGGAGAAAGGTTTTTAAAAATCGGACGTCATCTTTCGATTGGTATACGAATCCATCTGCGACATGACGTTTTACATAACTTTCGAACAAATTCCTTTTAAAACTTCTTTGGCCCATATCTCCGAAACGTGTCAGTTTAGGACATCAGGTGATGGAATGTTTTCTGTTTGTTTAGAACTCCTCTAACCAAATATATAGGTTTCATTGTGCGACAAGATATCGAAAAAAAATCAAGATGGCAGATATTTATATTATGTCAGACACTTAATAGGTCCTTGGCGCATATCTTTTTTTATCGTGTTGATTGAGAACCTTGATTTTTGTACACATAGGAACAATGAAAACTAAGGAAAAACCTTTGACATTAACTTTCAGTGCTGTTTTCAAATTGTCTTGCTGAAAGGAGTCATGGTATAAAAACCGATCTAAACAGGAAGGGCACTTTAATTCTACGAACGAACGAACGAAAGAAAAAAAAACTGTCATCCGTCCTTCAAAACCGTCAGAAGACAAAAATTTCGGACGGGTGGATGACAGATTTTCTTCTGGAATTAACGTTTCGTTTTATCGTTCGTAGAAATAAAGTAGAGGCCCAGGCTTTTGATTCTGTATAATAATATATTTAACTTGTTCCGTATTGTTCAAGAAGCTACTTAACAAAAAAGAAAAACAAATCCATTTTCTCGGCCTAAAATCCAAGACAAAAGTTTCTCAGATATCTCGTACTTATCCGTTGTTAAGTGTTCGTGTTGTTTTATGTCTTCTAAAGCCTTCTTGTTGTCTTTCAAATCTTTCCGAATCTATAAGCATCAGAGTATCGAAGTGAAAAGCGGTGAAAATTCTAATAAGATTAGAGTTTGAGGATGTAGCAAATTATGAAGATAAAGCCGAGCGTAGGTACATAGCGGCTAACCTTAAGTTAGAAATGCCCCCCCCCCCTCGCGAGGTAAGAAAATGAAAAACCTATCTAAAAGGGACTTTTCCTTCACCGGAATAGTGAATAGAATAGTGGTACGGAAGTCTGAACCCTTCGGGCGCGAGTTCAACGGTTTTTTTTTAAGTTCAGCGAGGCGTTTCCATTTGCAGTAATTCTGCGTCATCATTCACTAATGGAGTTGCAATGGCCGCCGTCAGCTTCCGTTTCAATTATTCGTCACTTCAACCGATTTTAACAGGTCCATCGTGTAGCTTTGTACCAGTTATAATTGACCTACACAAGCCAAATCAGTTCAAACGACGAGTAATAGCTAAAGCAGTTTAGTTATTTAGCTTTTTTGACCTGGGTTAGGTTGGTTTTTAACCTATAGCTGTTTGGTTATTTAGCTGTTTCGAGCTGATTTATAGCTGGTTTTTAACAGGTTCATCGTGTAGCTAAAACAGTTTAGTTATTTAGCGTCTTTGACCTGGGTTGGGTTGGTTTGCAACCTAAAGCTGTTTAGTAATTTAGCCGCTTTGTCCTGGGTTGGGTTGGTCAGGTTCATCGTGTAGCGAAAGCAGTTTAGTTATTTAGCTGCTTTGACCTGGATTGGGTTGGTTTTTAACTTATAGCTGTTTAGTTATTTAGCTATTGTGACCTGGGTACGATTGTTCTTAACCAATTTTAACAGGTCCATCGTGTAGCTTTGTACCAGTTATAATTGACTTACACAAGCCAAATTAGGTTCGAACGATGAATGTAGCTAAAGCAGTTTAGTTATTTAGTTGTTTTGACCTGGGTTGGGTTGGTTTTTAACTTATAGCTGTTTAGTTATTTAGCTGTTTTGACCTGGGTTTTCTATTTATTCTATCCTATTCTCAGGATAGAATAAAAGGTCCTATTCTAAGATCCTATCATAACCTAACTTTTCAGTGCCAGTAATGTCTTGGCCACACTGTCGGGAAATGCAGCAATGATAAAATAAATAAATAATTAGCCCGTTAATTTGTCCCACTGCAGGGCAAGGGCCTCCTCTTAGAAGGGTTAGTTAGGCAGTAAGATGCCACGGGAACCTACTCCGGATTGGCAAATGTCTCATGCTTTCGGACTATGGTGAGTCCTAGGACATGTCGGTTTCCTCACGATGTTTTCGTTCATCGAAAAAGCTATGTTATGATGATGGTCGTTGAAATTTGGTTCCTATAGCCACTCCATTAACTCGTAACGATTATTGAAAAATTTATCGCAATGGTAGGTATTGACGTTTCCCGTGACTGTGGACCAAACATATGAAATTTCAATAGAAAAGTCAATAACACTGTGATTTTTTTCTGAATTTTTTTCAAGCAGTTTTTGCATGATGGCGGAACAAATACACACAAACTAACTTTCACCTTCATAATTATTAGTAAGATGGTATGGTTTAGTGGCTATTGCTTGGCTATTGCCTTTATTGTTGACCTACTACCACCTGTTCACCAAATCTATATTATAAATAAATGATTGAATTGAAATAGAATCTATAAAACAATTGCGTGTTGCCAAATCATTAGAAGGGGGAGTAATTACGGAGATGAACTAGCACATACCATGCTTTCTTTGCTCCAACACGTAAGGCACCTACCTAATCCACACTTCTGCATTTCTGTCACGACATTTCTCACAATGGCTTGTAATTATCCCCAAGGGATCTCAAAGGTACAAATTCCGTGAAACTTCTGTACCCCACTTCGTTCACGTCTCCTTAAGAACTCCGAAGAAAGTAGAAAAAGTTATGAAAGGGATAATTTAAAAGGACGAAGGGCGTTCCTCAATTGTTTCAAGGTAGAACCTCGTAGAGATAGAATACCTACTAGGTGTGTTAGACAATACATTGAACAGTTTGTACGCTTTACAAGCAGTTACGTAATCTACAGGTAACTTACAAATGTGCCTTTTTATCTTACTTACCTACTTTCTGCGGTCTGCGGGTTTATGCGTTAGGATCTCCTATCAACAAAAAACCTGGCCCCTGATTACGTAACTATGTTGCTTATAAACCTCGATTGAAATAATTGAAATTGTTGATTTTTGCGTTTAGTTATACAATTTGACAGTTACAGTTGCTAGTTTTAATTAAAATGCCAATTTGTTAGCGACTGAATGAGATGTCAAAAATGAAATTGTTTCACACAAGATTTGTTAGCAACAAAGTTACAAAATAACTATGACTTATGATTATAACTTTATGATTATGATTTATGGAAAATTAAATGTGCTTGGTATTCTGTTTTGCATAATAGATGATTACTCCAAATGAGAAGATTACTCATTTTCTCTGTAGTTAATTTGTTTCTCATTAGAATAGGTACTTTAGTAAAGTTCACTCTTTAACAAGATTAGACAAATTTATTTTATCTCTTCTTTTAGAACGGACTAAAGTTGTATTGTATTGTTTGTGGTTATTTTATTCTCCTGTCTACATCTCAAATTAGGAGTTTAGGTTTTGAGAAATTATACTTAAATTTGTCTTCACTGTGAGGCTGTATGGACAAAACCTTTTTTACTTTACTTGTGTAGAATAGACCAGTAAGATTATGATTGTTTGAATCTTCTTTATTTTAGACGAACTGGACAGAGTTTCGACTTAGATCATGTACAATACAGAGCATAAAATGAGGTCCCGCCTAATTTATACAATTTCTCCTACCTCAAAACAAATAGGCCCCTAATGTCACCACTAGCACCCCCTACTATCTAATTTATCACAAAATTAAAATGCCTTGGCGTTGGCAGGACCCCGAGCTTTCGGGTCGGCGTTGGCTTGGCTTGGCTTGGCTAGACCACTCGCCATGGCTGGAGGCTGATGTTAGGCTGATGGCTGATGTGATAAAAAAAGGCTTTCTCAGATAGTTGATAAGTTTTGCACACATAACCCGGGTCTAAAAGAACATGGCTACGCTACGGTATCCTCTGCCCATCGTAAAAGGCGACCAAAAGGAGTTTCTTGGTGGGAGGCTTCGGTCGCGATTAGTTATTTTATTATATAGTTAGTGGTATTAGATTTTACTCTTACTAATAATATTAATGCGAAAGTAACTCTTTCTGTCTGTCTATTACGCTTTTACGCCTGAACCAATGTTGATGAATTTTGTTTTAGAGAAAGATATGACCTTGAAGAAGGACATAGGATACTTTTGATCTCGTAAATCCTGCAGGATCGGGACTTACATGGGTGTAATCGCGAGCGCATCTAGTTAACTATAAAAACCTACTGTCGTTGTTACACCAGAGTAACTTCGATGGGTTAGACCCATCGAAGTTACTCTGGTGCAAGCGGTACTCAACCATTTTTCACAAGAGTCACAAGTTTTAGTGGCGGCTCACAAACTAAATAAAAAATGGCATGGACGAGTCCGTTTTGCGCTACGATTTAGACCGGTCGGTGGTTGCGGCCGAAGCCTATCCCATCAAGATAATGTTTCATAGAAAAGAAATAAATCCTGTCCACACGAGCGCCTACCCCGACTTTCACTGCACTCAGTTTTATAACCTCCATAAAAACTTAATTGAAATTAACGATTATTGTTTTCAATTCACATTGTGATCAAACTCAAAAATATTAAAACATTACGCTCGTCTGCCCTCACCCTTAATGTCAATCAATCACAAAGGTCCGGCGGGCCGCAAGTTGAGTATAGCTGGTCTAAAGGATTTGTCGTCTACATAGTTTCTCGAGAAACTTTCCCCAACCTTTCTAATTAATACAAAATACGTCGTGATTTTATCCTCTCCGGGGAAAAATTCTAAGTTCAGTGAACTTCTTAAGTCGAACAGATTTCGGGAGCCCTAGTTGATAAAGTTAGATGTAAGTAGTTATAGTTACCTACGTACCTAATATTATTATGTTGGCAGGTATGTATGTATGTTACTCGAGGATTATTCCATCTTAACTAACGCTAAGTGAAACCTCGTAGTAATTAATCATAGTGGATGATTTGAATTACATTTTCAATATAGGTACAGTACCTAC
This sequence comes from Idaea biselata, assembly GCA_958496205.1. Lineage (NCBI taxonomy): Eukaryota > Metazoa > Arthropoda > Insecta > Lepidoptera > Geometridae > Idaea > Idaea biselata. The sequence goes on from OY292396.1 coordinate 31,513,531, forward strand.
CTACCTACTAGGAGGTAAAATAGTTTAGGCAAATGACTTGATTCGAAGTTTTGACAGGAGGAGCGAGTCAACTACCTAACAGTCTAATTAACAACCGCCGAGGCGCCAAATAGGTATACCTACTTTGTTTTTAAATTTCAGACTACTGTCTGGCGTTCTGGCTCCTAGTAATTGACATTTTTTCTTTAAGAAATTGTGTCAAATCGTTGTCTACAAGTAAAAAAACGAAGTATAGGTACTAAAGCTGAGTCCGCGCCTAGGGATGCTTGTGAATACGGTCGGAAGTCATCTTAATATCTAACTTATTAGTTTATACGACTTTAAGGCACGGTAAATTCTCGACGATCCCGACGCAACTCGAAGTTGTGTGACATAATGGCGACAGAATATACCACAGAATAATAATGATACTACCATATACTTCTGATTAACAGAATGACAGACAGATTCAAACGACAACGTAGGTACAACGACTATTTGATAATTTCGCGTCGCGTAGCGTAGCAGCGTTTGTACCTACGTACAACGGCTATTTGATATTTTCGCGTCGCGCAGCGTAACCGCGTTTGTTTGTACCTATGTATAAACCGTTATTTGATATTTTCACGTCGCGCAGCGTAACCGGGTGTGTACCTACGTACAACGGCTATTTGATATTATCACGTCGCGCAGCGTAGCCGCGTTTGTACCTACGTACAACGGCTATTTGATATTTTCACGTCGCGTAGCGTAGCCGCGTTTGTACGTACGTACGACCACTATTTGATATTTTCGCGTCACGTAGCGTAGCCGCGTTTGTTCCTTCGTACAACGACTATTTGATATTTTCACGTCGCATAGCGTAGCCGCGTTTGTACCTACGTACAACGACTATTTGATATTTTCACGTTGCGTAGCGTAGCCGCGTTTGTTCCTTCGTACAACGACTATTTGATATTTTCGCGTCGCATAGCGTAGCCGCGTTTGTACCTACGTACAACGACTATTTGATATTTTCACATCGCATAGCGTAGCCGCGTTTGTACCTACGTACAACGGTTATTTGATATTTTCACGTCGCGTAGCGTAGCCGCGATTGTACCTACGTACAACGACTATTTGATATTTTTCGCGTCGCGCAGCGTAGCCGCGTTTGTCGTTTACTTTTAAGACGAAGAAACAATCGGATATATAGAACGACTACAATATTTTCATATAAATCCCCGCATCTGAATCTCAAGACAACCCATCATCGATTAGGCATACCTACTTACCCTTTTGATCCAAGCTACTTTGCTCTTGTTTCCCAAATATCCATCCTTCAATGCGACTCCTTGCAACATACACTGAAGACTTTTTGTCTGCCGATAAGGAAATACACACTTCCTGGAGGGTTACTGCGGTTCGTTTCGATACGACATCGATACTGTCATAACGATGATTCTACTGTCACATTCTGATAGTAGGTGACAGTAGAACCATCGTTATGACAGTATCGTTGTCGTATCAAAACGAACCGAAGTAACCCTCCTGTTCCTTACTAATAACTCTATAAACGATATTTAAGTAGTGTTTAAGGGAGGAAAATAGTTACACAATAGAAAATAAGTTTATTTAGACAGACCCACGACTATCTCAGAAATTAAGAAATTAGTAATAAACACATGAAAACTAATAATCTAAACAAAAATAATAAAAATCGATAATTATACCTACTACATCTAATATATAAAATTTCCATGTCACAGTGTTAGTTACCGTATACTCCTCCGAAACGGCTTGACCAATTTTTATGAAATTTTATATTCGTATGCAGTAGGTCTGAGAATCGGCTACTATCTATAATTTATAAGGCAAAACAACGTTTGCCGGGTCAGCTATTAATAATATGAAAATATAAAATAATCTATGAAGTAATGTATTTATCCAAAATCAGCCGCAGAGCTGGTCTTCCAGCGAAACCTAGGATATTGTGTGACCTTTCCTTATGTTAGTTTATTGTATAAGTAGTTAAGTATAAGATAAACCGAAAAAATCAGGAGGAGAATCAATAATAAAATGAATTGCGTAAGTCCTGCAAATTCCCGTACGGGACTTACGCGGGTAGATACAGGCTATTTTTATCGCGATAAAAAACTTAAAATAATACTCGACTTGGAATAATATTTAACCTATGTATAATTCCAAGTCAAAGCTATCTACATTCTCAGTTCCATCGCAATAACCACAAACACTCATTCACTCTAACTTTAACAGAATTACCAGGAAGTAACATCGTCCGAATATAAAAAAAATTGTACCTAATCTGCAGGAGCCACACAGACGTCCATCCTTCGGGACTTATTTCGTCTCTAGAGACAGAGGACAGAGGAATAACTTAGGTAGGTACGTTCAACCGGACACTGGACCGCTGTCGACTATCGAAGGACCCCGAGAATTAAATTATAGCTGGATTGACAGAATCGGCATCATATTTTTGGGGTCGGCACGCGTTTTTGGATAACTTTTTTGAGTTATTTTAGGGTTTCGTACGTCACAGATAGATAGATGTACGCTTTACTTGTACAACAAATTATGCAGAACTAGCAGAGTCCCGCGGTTTTACCTGCGTAAGTCCCGATCCCGTGGGAATATCGGGATCAAAGTAGCCTTTGTTACTCAGGGTGAATGTAGCTTTCTAACGGTGAAAGAGTTTTTTAAATTGGCACAGTAGTTTTTGGGTTTATTCATTACAAACATACAGACGCACACACACAAAAATGCAAATCTTTCCTCTTTATAATATTAGTATAGAAGCATAGATAGCTATACATAACATACATAAGTAAGATCAATACACAAAGAGCTTGAAACTAAAATGTTGCACAAATGCCTTATCGGCCTTATCACTTCCAACAATCAAAAGAAAATAAAATAAGAACCCGCATCATGATAAAATAATGAGGAATACTTATAGATAGGTACACTCGGATTTCTGTCGGTATGTCTAATGTCCATCTGTCGGTCGGCGTACAGTTAGGATGAGGACAGACTAGCGTAAATTTTTGAGTCGCGTTTTTCGGTCGCATAGTTTTTACTACATTCGGTTTTATACAAAACCCTTTTTTGTCACACGGCAACGCAAAATGAGTTGTCTATTTTTCTATGAAACCGAATTACGAGACCGAAATTGGTGGGCATCCACTAAGAAAGGGTGTTTGGAAAATCCCGCGGGATCAGGACTTTTAAGGTGGTGAAACCGGCGCGGCACGAATTGAAGCAAACGCGATCAGACTCGATATTGCGCACGTGTAGGACAGAGCCGCCGCGTCACACCGCACCGCATTGAATTCGCATCGGATCGCTTCGCGTTCGCGTTGAGTCGCTTACGCAGCGTACTACGTGGGCGATCTGGATGCGAACGCGAAGCGGCGCGGTGAAAAAGCGCGTAAGCGCGCACTTACGTAGGACGTACCCTAAACGTCCCTACTACAAAAGGATGAGGATGAGCTCAATAAAGCGCCGTAAGCAAATTCACTCCCCTTCCTTAAGAGTCTCCTCCGTAATCCTTCAAAAGGCCCTCTTATTAGATATAATGTAAACACGGGCGATACCGCGAGATGCATGCATCTCGCGGTATCGCCCGTGTAAGTCCTTAAGTCCTAAGTCGCTAAAAAATCGGTATAATAGTACTAATAAATAGACTATCACAATAAAGTTTCGTAGCTCAAAAGGTTAAAAACCGGCCAAGTGCGAGTCCGAAGGGTTCGGTAACACTATCACAATTGGTTACGGAACCCTAAATGAACACTGGACCAAACAATCCGTGAACGCAACGCGAACGTTAAATTTATTTCAGTAATGGCACCAGTAAATCACTCTATCACTAGATGGCGCTAGTGGTAAAAGTACATCGCGGTACCGTTGCGTTTTATGTCAGAAATCACGTTTGTTGTAAGGGGGGCTCCCTTACAACAAACGTAATATTAAATATTTGTATATTTTGTTTTTAGTGCGTATTTGTTGTTATAGCGGCTTAACAAATAAGGAAATCTTCGCGTGAAATAAAGTCTTGATTATACAACTTGGGTAACCTAGGTGGGTAATGTGATGACAAGCGGTCACTTAAAGCCTCAAAATGGGAACATATATTTTACATATAAAATGAAAAATAATGCCTTCTGGTAGGTAGGTTGGGAAAGGTTTAAGGCGCTCTCCTTCTTATGTGGGTAACAAAATAGAAAATATTATTATAGGTATTTTGCGAATATCGTATTTTTCCAACTCAGCCCAATTGACAGGGGTCAGACTTGTAACACCCCTTCTGTTCCGTAGGAGGGGAGGTTAAATACATTATCAGTTCACCTATTTTACGTTTCTTCGATTCAAAGATTTCATTATTTGACGACCTCTGTGGCGCGTCGGGGGAAGACCCGACTACAACGCAGAAGGTTGCGGGTTCGTTTCTCGCCGGGTGCAAGTATTTATGCTTAAATTATAAATATTTGTGTCCGGTCTAGGTGTTTTATATGTATAATATGTATGTATCCACAAAAAAAAAAGTATATTTTGTAGTATGTCTAGTACCCATAGTACAAGCTCAGTGCTTAGTTTGGGGCTAGATTGCGCTGTGTGTAACGTAGTGCCATATTTATTTTAAAAAATAGATCCCTAAAAGATTTCCACGTGACCCATATGTAGTGCTAACGAAGCAAGCTTGGTGGGAAGCTTCGGCCGCTTATCACCCACCGTCACCGACTTGCCAGTGTTCCGATATTTTGGCCGGTGCATTTACTACGACGGGTCTTTCTATCTACAAAGTAGGCGTGCTAAAGTACGTTTTTTAATTTCAGACTATAATCTGACGTTTTGGTTGTATTGTATTTTACATTTTTTCTTTATTAAGATGTGCTAAACCGTAGGCTACAGTTAATAAAGTCAAAGTCAAATATATTTATTCTTTAAGAACGATGTATAAGTTACATGAACGTTTAGAAATGTCGAGGTTTTACCGTGGATTCGGAACGTGCCCTCCGATGAGAAGAAACTCATGGGTTTCTCAAACTAAGTTTTATAAGTATCCTGGAGCATATCATTATTTTCCAGCTGGTGTGGTGGCAAATCTCTGTCCTATCAATTATAATAAAGTCAAATAAAACTCAATTAGAAACCACCCCCGAGAGCAGTTAACAAAAAAATGAAAATTCATTATATTTTAAGTCTTTTAACACTTGACAGGCTCGAGAAAATTATCAAAGAAATGTACATAGTATTTTCGGCTCCGCAGACCGAAAAGTTTTGAAGGCAACCGAAAGTTTTATTGAGACTGGAAACGCAGTTAAACTTTATTGCAAACAGGCATGTTAAGCAAATTTAAAAACTGTGAATGTATGAACACCATAATTTTCACCTCACAACCTCGGAAAGGATCATTTTGCACGCTGATTTCTGCGTGCAAAATCGCATTTTGCGCCCTAGCGTGGAAAGAGATTTTAAAATTCGAATCTGTCTTCTCGATACTTTTTTATAGAGCCAAGTCCTTTGAAAATGCGCTAACCGGAACCTCATTTCTTTTTTTTTGTTCATGGCATCGAACCACGAAGTATTGTTGCACATTGCCAATGTAGTATTTATTGCTTATTATCATTTGTATCAAGCAGGTTTTTTCATGAATTATTCAATTTAGAGATTGTTTGTATATTTTTATTATTTACGGTACAATAAGCGGTATATAATGCCGAATTGAGTTTTCTACCGGAAAAATGCACCTAGCGTTTTCCTCGCTGTAGTGAGGTGAAAAATTGTGTGTTTCACTCGGCAGCAAAGTTTTTTGCATCTCGTACCTTTGAAACCTTTGCGACGCTCAGCATTCTATATTTGAACCACTCGCTTGCGCTCGTGGTTCAATCCTAGAATGCTTCGCTAGCTCAGGTTTCAATACAAGTACTCGCTGAAAACCAACTTTGCAGCCTTGCATAACAAATAACTATTATACGGCCATGCGCACTGCGATTAAACTCAAACGGTTTACGAATAGCTGAAAACGCAGAACCGCGTATCAACACGCAAAATCAGTCCCTGAAAAAAATGCTAATGCGTGGGCTAGTATAGAAAGCTATGTGTTGCATTTTTTGCGGTTTCAGATCTACAGGAAAACGCAGGCGTTTACAAATGTCTTAAGAGGATAGTCTCCATTCTCTTTCTCCATACAAACGTAGTTTAAATTTTCCTCCCTGGATAAAGACATTAGACCTTTTTTTTTTTCTAATTAAAATAGTTTATGTGATGTGATAGGATAGTTTAAGTGATGGACAGGAACATAGGATAGTTATTATCCCTACAATCCCGGCGGGATCGGGATTTACGCGGGATAAACCGAGGGGCGCAGCTAGTAACAAATTAAAAAAAACCCTTACTATCGATCGATTCAAAGTGTACGATCTACGTTCACATAAAGAAGAAGGAATAATCTTGAAAGGTCTTTGTTTATTAAGAAACCGTCCCTTAAGTATAGCGAAGGGAAATCTTCGTCGAAGTTGCGAGAGCCCTTGGTTAATCTGTCAAATTATTGTTGCCAAGATCTCGAGTCCCGACCCTTGTCGATGTAGACTACTCACTGACGTCTCGGAAATATCTGTTTACTCGCTGCACAGTGCGGTTTTACCTGTCATCATCATTCGAGCGAGTTTCCCGATTGCATCCCTCTCGAGAGCCCGGGGTCCGCTTTCCTACTTTTAGGTCTCCACTTCGCACGATCTTCGGCATTCCGTGTAGTGAGGCCATTTGCACGCATATCCGCTTTTAGAATGTTAAGCCAGGCCTTCTTGGGTCTTCCTAGTCTGCTGCGGCCTTACGGTTTTACCTATGTTAGGGAGTATTTATTTAGTTAGTTAATCAGTGCATATACCCAAAAAAATCTAATCTTAATCTATGAAACGCTTTGTCCTGACTGACTGACTGATCAACGCACAAGCTAAACGTGTGGGCTAAACCGCTGATACTTAGTAAAAAGGTGAATTTGCAGAACATGATGTGGGCATCCAAAATTCACGTATTACGCACCGTTTGTACCTACACTTTAAGAATGGCTAGTTCTAGGCCTCAAAAGTCTGACAAAGTCCTGTTCCCCTGCCTCAAAAAAAAAGTAGAAACCATCAAAATAACTTTAGGAAAAGATTTAGGAAATATCATTTGCTTGAAGGACCAATCAATATATTGATGTAACTAAACTAACACACAAACTTTCACATTTATGATATTAGTAGATATGATTGAGTAGGATTCATTTTGCTATACAAAGGTTATATGTCGACTAATATTTCAAGTTGCGAGGTTCGTATGTTTAATATTCAGTAGTAATTGAATTAGTTTAGATATTTTATTGCACGATTTCTAGATAGTTAATGTTAAAAGTAACTAAATGCCTTCCTATCTATAATATGCTTGAACAAGACGCATGTCAGATATATACCTACATAGTTTGTATAGGTATATACCTACCTATTTAGCTCTAATTAAATTAATGTTTTGTTATCTTGTAATTACGCTCTAAAAATTTTCGGACTATTCAGATTCAGATTATTCAGAGGTTTAATTCTACCTACACCTCATTATGTATTATGAATGGAATGTCTACTTAGACAATCCAGTGTTGTGATTTAGTACGGTGGGCAAGATTTATGATTAAATCACAACACAAAAAATGCAGATTTTAAAGTCGTTACCTACTCCTATATTATAGACTTGGCAAGTTAACTTGCCAAACAAACAAACGCCACCGCACCGGTACCCTTTGTAAGCATATGGGCAACTTCTCTAAACGGCATCCCATCATTGAATGACGGTAGAATCAATAGGCCCTCTTGATATTGGGAATCAGTTCGGAAAGATGGATTGGATGTTCCGATTGGGACATCCATTCGCTTCATCAACTACTGCCCGCATTGCTTCACTCATTCACGGTACTCGTACTCTTGATATAGATGGGAATGGATGCGGCAGTTTAGTATTAAGCGAATATAATATATTATTAAGAGGATAGTCTCCATTCCCTTTCTCCATACAAACAAACGTAGTTTATATTTTCCTCCCTGGATAAAGACATTAGAGCAAATATGTTTATGCCATAAAACCTATATCTGTCATGACAATGCATCTACCTTTTATTTTTTTTATTTTCTAATTAAAATAATAATAAAAAATAATAAAATGAAAAAAATAAAAACGTAGATGCATTGCATAGTCATGATTAGAGATGCGCCGAGTACTCTGCCGAGTACTCGTTACTCGGGTACTCGGCAGTTTTTTACTACTCGTACTCGGCCTCGGTACTCGGTTCATGAGCCGAGTAACTCGGAAATATGTAGATATATATATCTGTGTAGGATTTCGTCTGTGTACTGCTTTGGCTTCTTAACTTAGTGTGAAAGTTTGTGTATTTGTTTGTTTCTCTTTCACGCTCAATCGGGTCGCCAATTTAGATGAAATTTAACACAAAGGTCCAGAGCTAAAGAACTGTATATCGACACATAAGCTGGTAAAGTGGCAAGCGTCTAACTCTCCTGAAGATCGCGACGTGTACAGGTCCGACAAACGTGCCACTAAAAGAGCAGTAGCCAGAGACAGACAGCACCAGAGAGCCATTGTACGATAAGTTGGAAACGTCTGAGGGGCAGAAGCTTTTTATAAGTAGGCATGTTCTGGGATCTATGCGGCGCATTATATATTCAAGTGCCGCTGTGTAAAAAATTCCGATGGCAACCTGCTATACGAGGACCTCGCGGTAAAGGAGAGATGGCGCTCATATTCCCAGGAGCTGCTAAATAAGCAGTATAAAGAGGTGCAGACATCTGAACTCCTTCCGAATCAAGGACTTCTGCCACTGATTACGCCTGATAAGATAAGGGGTTGCTGTACCGTCAGGTTACTCCCAGGAGCAATCGTCAGGAATCTGTTTTAGACAGATCGTGTCCTCAAACGCTAGTTCGGTCTTCTTAAAGAACCCGCTATCTACACGCCCAAAGTGGCTATAGCTACTTTAAAAGAAGAAAGAAAATAGATTTATTCAGACAAGCACACAACTTATGTAGTTATGTAGTTGTGTCAAACGGACAGACCAGTTTAAGTTCTTGGGATTTGTGCTTCCTGTGTCCGGCGACATCGGTTGCTACGTCAAGTCTCATGTTTCGGCAGCTTGGGCTAAGTGTCGAGAGGTAACTGGTATCGTCTGCGACCCCAAAATACCGGTTGAACTAAGAGGAACATGTGTTTTAAACGATCACTAGACCTGTCTTTTTGTACGATAGTGATAGTGGCCAGTGCTTGAGCGACATAAGCAGGAGCTGCGTTTCACGAAGATGAAGATGCTGAGCTGGATGTGTGGAGTGACGCGAAAAGACCGCGTCAGAAACTCCGGCATCAGGGACAGCCTTCATGCCCGAGAAGAATGGCCAATGACCATGCAAGAATGGCGTTTACGATGGTCCGGCTAGTTACGTAGGGAACAAATGTTTTGCTATGGCGCCTCCGCCCGACCGCAGCAGATTGGGAAGATTTAAGAAAGGCTGGCTTGACGGCGAGAGAGCAGATATGCGTGCAAATGGCCTCACTACACGGGATGCCAAAGATCGTGCGAAGTAGAGACGTAAAAGTAGGATAGCGGACTCCGGGCTCCCGAGAGTGTTGATGATGAGATGTTCCCATCAGGAACATCGCTCGGATGATGATGATTATGAACCTCGGGCGCAGCTAGTAAAGAAGAAAAACTGCTTGCCTCGAGTCGCCTCGCACGTCGCGCGCGTCGCCTGGAGCGCGTTTCAACTTGTTTTCGCGGTTATTTAAATGAACCGAGTAACTCGGCAGAGTACTCGACTCGGTAAATTTTGAACCGAGTAATACTCGGTACTCGGTTACTCGGTAAAACTTGTACTCGGCGCATCACTAGTCATGATCATGACACATATAAGTTTTATGGCATAAACATATTTGCTCTAATGTCTTTATCCAGGGAGAAAAATTTAAACTACGTTTGTATGGAGAAAGAGAATGGAGCCTATCTTCTTAAGTTCGACAGTAGTTTTTAATAAATAGACATAATAAATAAAATACACTTTTAACTTCTGATTATACCTACTAGGGGTAGCAGTTTAGGGGAAAAAATAAAATATTACGTCCTTAATAAAAACCTACCTCGAAGAAGAAAAGGCAAGTTATTTAGTAAAATTAACATCCCAAAAGGTTAAAAGTTTCCCCTTTCATTATTACAAAGCTTTATTTCAAAGGATTTGGCATAGTTCCAGGAATATTTAGCAGAATTATGTAAGTGGTATACTCATTTTGCATGAAATGAATTCAGTTTTGTCGAACCTTCAACTTTCTTGTACTTAATAATTAGGTAGGTAGGTAATTTCTCATGATTTTGGAAACAAGATCTCCATTTATATAACAAACTAGCTGTGTCCTCATTAAGTAGGTATATTATAATTTTCCATTATTATTTTCCAGTTACATAGACGCCATTTTGTAATTTATTTATAAGTACATATTTCTTGGAAACAAGATGTTCATTCATATAACAAACTTAGTTATGTCCCGCGCTTTCACCCGCGTAAGTCCCGATCCTGTGGGAATTAAAAAAAAACTCTTTCTTATCAAATAGCCTGGAATATAATATCCGAAAGAAACTACGCAGCTTTATTATATTTTTTCTCTCGTTGCACAACGGTCATGTCATGTGAGCCGTGCCCGCCCGTAAGACCCCAAGTGGGATATTCTCTGCACCGCTCCCACGTTTTAAGACCCGCTGTGTGCAAAGAGTTAAAAACTGTATAATAGTAATATAAAAAGTTGATAAAAAAAAACAACAAAAATCAACGGAACAATTTAAAAAGTTGTAAACCTTTACAAATAGGATTTTGTTATGGAAACGTTCGTTGTTGGGAGTTAGAAAGAGTTGAGAGTTATTAATTAAAACGCCAATCATGTGTCAAGACAGAAATTGTTCCGCACCGCAAGTCCGCTACAGGACAAGGGTTGGTCTGCATGATCCATTATTGCATTATACATTCTTATGTGTTAGTATAGACGTAACAATATTGTCAGCACTGCAGCGGCTTCTTACATTTAAGTATTTAAATTAAAGACATTTTTCGGTTTGAATCGCGTGGTGTTTATTAGAATATTTGATGTACCTAAGCATAAATCACCAAAAAAGCACTCCCATGAGTTTCTTGTGACTCCTTCTCATGTAAGGCCGCGTTTTCCGAAGTCAGGTAGTAATTAATTAATCATTGGAAAGGTGATTTGTGCATGGTTAGTAATAAATAATAATCTTTGCAATTTAGAGTCTGCGTACACAGGAACGTTTTGATACCTTTTTAAAAATATATTTTTGATAAGACGGGAGTTTCACTGTAACTTTTTAATACTTTAGAATGACAAATCACATCTCAGTCAATCCTAAAGAAGGGACCTGGAAAGGTCTCGAAACGTTGAGCGTTGTAACAATGCTAAAAATAATTAACACCACGTGATTCAAACCGAAAAATGTCTTTAATTTCAATACAACATCGCGAAAACAGAAGAAAAATCTCTATCTAAGTATTTGTCGTAAAAGGAACATGGAATAATGTTTGAGACATCACCTATACTGCTAGGTACAATGTAATGTACCTACATAATAATATCAATGCTATCACCTCCAATAATTTCTACCTCAGCCCTACCTAGTCTCAAATTCCAGTGCAAACGGTGAAGTCTGAATGCCTGACATTCCGACGACGTGGACGGGACATTCGTAAATACCTATTGTATATTTAACTGCCTACCTAGTGAGTTAGTTAGACCTATATTGGTATAGGAAAGTTAAAATGACTATTTGTGAAAAGTTATGAATAAACAACGGTCTTATTCTAATAAGTGAGTAGTAAGTAATTAGCACAGACCTAGAATTCTCTTTGCTACGCAAAGGTGCGTAGCAAAGAGAATTCTAGGTCGTGCTAATTACTTACTACTCACTTAGATTTAAGTTGGGTACATCCTCAACTTGACATACTACAACGGTAGAACTCAAAATTGTTCACATTCAGTGTTCCTGTGTTCCTGGCCCCACCCAAACTCATTCATTTCTATTCAAACCATCACATCAATTTAACGCTAGCTAAGCACGCAAAACCTTTCTCGAATACCTACGTAGGAAAAATCAAGAAGTTATGAATAAAAACCACGAACGCGATGGTGACTTTGTGAGTAAATAATTTCAAAGGAAATAAAACACAGAAACGGGAGAAATACTAATTTCACAAAAACGTAGGTTGCCGGTTGGTATGTACTTCACACTATACTAGCAATACACACACAGTGTGTGTAGTGCTAGTGCGTTTTATGCTATTGTGCGATGCGTTTTTGTGCGTGCGTGCTATTGTGCGTGCGTTTTATGCTAATGCGACACCGCGAGGTAAGTGGTACAGTACGACGAATGGTTTGGCACGCAAGGCCCGGGATATCTGCGGAGCTATTCTCCACATAACTTGGTAATATTTGTGTGACGTTATTGCCTTGCAGAATAGCAAGTTAACTTCACAGGTTTCAACGTAGTTTAAGAAAAGTTGACTGGAACTTCACAGGTTTCTACATCGGATCTATGTAGTTTTTTCCAGAGATTAGCCCCGCTGGACAGTGGACATGTTTGGGCTTTCTGAATAGGGCCATACGGAATACCTAATTTGACTCAAACTTAAATTAGATATTCCGTATGTCGGATAAAAAGAAGAGAAGGTAGGTATTACCCCCCTTACCCAGGCAAAACCAGCACTTTTTTTTGGCGGCAAAAAAACGAATTTTTGGTATTATGTAAATGGCAATCAAAGCCAAACTATAAAAAAAAACATTGCCTACAATGTCACTTGACACTTACATATGTCATCAAGACAGCTGACTGCTGACAGACAGCCGTTTTGTTGTACTTACTTTGTTTGTTTACATTTTGTTGGTTGGGTTTTCTCGGGTTTTGAAATATATGAAAAAGCTTTATAATGTGTGATGATATTAAAAAGTGCTGCCGTTTATGTTTGGACGTCGAATCAAGCCATGTCTCGATATTCGGCGAGCCCACAATCAGCGTGCACATGCGGGCTTGCCTCGGGGTTAACGTGTTTCCCAGCGACCCTTTACCGACGGATATCTGCATGTCCTGCGTGTCACAGCTCAGTCAATTCTACCATTTTCAAATAAACTCTCGCTGTTCTCAAGATTGGTTAGCGTCAGCTATCCAAGAGAGGTCGAAAAAGTCTGAAAAAGTGACCACACACACGGTACATCCTCTGCCTGATTCCGAGTACAATTCTGATTCTCTACTAGAATTCCTAAACAATACTGCTAATATTGATGAATATCTAACAAATTTGGGAAAGGAAGACATACCTGCAATAGTCAATATGCTGGATAAAAACGAGCAGGCAATAGAAAAAAATCTAACTTCAATAAAGACAGTAAAACAACAGAGTCCGAAAAAGAAAAACGGTGAAGTAGCGATGGAAATCGACGTGCTAGACTCTGACGTTGATATCGTCAAAGAAATCATACTTAAAGAAGGACCAAAGAAGCCACAAATCAAACTTGATAAAACCACTTACTTATGTTACGGATGTAAGCTTAAATTTGATAATCTACAGAAGTTCTCGCAGCATATAAGTGTTTGTGAGACTGCAACAAGAACTTGTGTACAATGTGACATATTATTCGACTCTCGGCTTCAAAAAATTGAGCATTCTGTCTGTCACAATGCTCCTCTAACTTGCAACTGTGGGGAGAAATACTTAACTAAGGATAGACTTATAAATCATCAGAAAGTGTGTCGTGCAGATTACGGAGCAACTCTAGATCTGTTGTACAGGTGTAAAGAATGCAAGGACACTTTTAGAGACAGGTTTCAACTGTATAGACATGCTAGGATGCATATTTTAAAGACCGAGGAGAAGAACTGTGATATATGTGGATGTTATTTTATTGGGAATGAAGCTTTAATTAAACATAAGAAGAAGGACCATGAAAGTTTAGATAGTAACATGTTTAGGTAAGAAATAACAAAAAACATAGTACCCGAGGATGTTTCAATGTTGTTGCATTTTCCCAGGTCTTAATCTCATATTATTATTTATTTTCTTACCTCAACATTTCAACCATGTTACAATGGTCTTTGTCACAAGGGGATCAATAAATAAAAAAACATCATAATAAATTGTGTCAACAACACACAGCGCTATCTAGCCGTGACTAAGCTTGTGTTGCGGTGACAATGGATATAATACTTATATTTATTTTCTTTTGTAAATACATACATTATACATAGAGAAACACCAATCAATCAATCAATCAACCATTTATTTGCGAATAAAGGTAAGTATACAAAGATGTTACAGAATAATAAATGATCTCTCTATTCTACCCATTAGGTGTGCAAATTACAATAAGTTAATGTCATATAATTTTCTTTACATTCAATTAATACATTATAAAATTTCAATACTTTGTCAGAAAGGAAAAAATAATATAATTATGGTGATGTTAAAAATTAATTTCTATTACATTGTCAAAAATAATAATATAATTAAAAAATCAATTTGGTCAGTAGGCTTTCTCTCTAAAAGTCATGTACTCGTTCAAATAATAAAAACATTTTTCCAACAACCATTTGGTAAGTCTGCTTTTGAATATGTTTAGCGGCAAGTTTTTAAATCTATCAGGCAGTTTATTGTAGACAGCAATGGCATTTATAAAAGAGTTTCTCTGATGCAACTTCAACCAAGACCACTCAGTTATTGTTTAAGCATTTATACTTGCACCCGGCGGGAACCGAACCCGCAACCTTCTGCATTGCAGTCGTGCTTTCGCACGACGCGCCACAGAGGTCTTCTTAACTCGTATTAACAAATTATGTGAATTTAAAAAGTTTACCAAATGTGTGTCAAAAAAAATAAAATCTAGAGGTCCTCCATACTCCAGAAAGCATGTTTAGCAGGTGGTCCCGGTTGTTACCTTTGACAGCAGTCAAGTTGAATGCCTTAGGGCGACCTAAAAACTCCCTGTAGTACTAAAATGTTGAACTTCCCAAAAACTCTTAGTTGAGCCACTCCACAACACAAGCAGAGGAAATTAGACAGTAAGCCTTATCTTTCATATTATTTCAGGTGTAAAATCTGCAACAAAACATCAAGCAATCATCATGAAATGTACCTCCACGTCCAAACCCACACTTCGAAGCCAGTCCGACACCTCTGTGAGACTTGCGGCCGCAGTTTCTCTACCCGCGCTTTACTGACACGCCATTCTGTAATACACACTCGTGGTACTGATAACAACTGCAGTGTTTGTGGCAAGACTTTCACTAGCAAGAGGGAGAGAGATGGACATATGAAGGAACATGGGGATGTGGCGATGTGCGAGAGATGTGGACAGACAGTGTGCAGTCAGCAATTTGACGGTCATGATTGTGTTTGAAGCTTCTGTAATTAATATCTTTATATTGAGCTACCGAGTGGAATATGATGGTGCTAGGCTACTTAAATCATGATGAGTTGATGATGATTGGACCCAAAAAACATCACTTACATTTTTCAATTCAAACATTTATTCATAATATAGGGTGGTACAGGTGGCGCATGGCGGTAAGTCAAGAATAAGTTCCTCTATATTCGGTATATGAAATCATAATAAGATTTTCGTGAGAACGCAAATCATTATGTAAGGGGACTAAGTCCTAATGACAAATGACTTAAATTATTACTTCCTGTGTGCCTTCTGAATAGAGGAGAGAATATTTGTGTTTGAGTCCAGTAGCAAACACAGTAGATAAGTCTCCAGCAGTTTATCCCCTACCACCCAAAGAGAGCCTCATGTTCGTTAGCCTCTTCCAGGTCTTCTATTCGTCTTTTATGATATCCAATATATTAATATGGTAATAGATGGGCTCGCCCTATTCTATGCCGGGGTTACACGGCCACGTAGGTATATACCACGCCTATATAACATATACCAACAAAGGTTTACCTATATTACTAAGAAAATAAAAGTCATTTTCGTTCAACTCAGTTTATTTTAAATTGTAGTCATAAGAACAATAGCGAAGAATTAAATCTAAGAATCTAATATTTTAAATACTTATCAAAAATAGAATTGGAATTTTGACTTTTCATTTGAAAGGATAGCATTTAGCAGTTAGCATTTTGGCATTCATCTCATCCCCACTTCAAAAAGCTGAATGTGCGTAAATACACAGGCTCCATTATAGGGTGTAGGACATAATGTTGATATCGTGCACGGTCGATGCAGCACATCATCGATATGATGTCCTTTCGATGTAGCGAACCTTCGATATGGCGTACTTTCGCTACAGTAACTTTTAAATGGGACGTTTTCGATGTAGCGACCATCAATGTAGTAATTTTCGAAATTATGCTCCACACCACCATGTTTAGGCGTACATACCGTCTCCAAAGCTATGCACACGGGTTCATTACACGCTCGAACCTTACGGAGTGTCAAAGGCTTGTAAAGGGCGTCAACCATCGTACGAATTGTTTTTCATTTCTAACAATAACAGAACCAGGCCCTATGACCATAGTTAAAGAAATCAGTTAGTATTATTCTTATTCTGTAAGGTATTATGTTGGTCAGCTCTATCAAGTACTTCATGAATGATGGTATGCTGATTGTTTTGTGGTTTCTTCTAATACCTGGAAAATGTTGAGGTTTAACTGCAAATAATACACTGGCAATGTCTCTAGATCAAACTTTTAAATACAATATAGTAAAATTTATTTTCAAGGAAAAATAGCATTCAAAAAATTTCACTTGCGGCGAATTGAATTGAATATTTTTTTTTTTTTGCATTTTTGAATGCTATTTTTTCCTTTAAATTCCTCAAAAATTAATAGAAATTTACAATATAGTACTTAGACCGTTGTAAAGATATAACACCAACTTTCACATTTATAATAGTAGTAGGATTACTAATATTCTAAATGTCGAAGTTTGTGTACCTAAATGTATGTAAATAAGTAAACGAGTATGTTTGTTATTCCTACACGCAAGAACTACTGAACCGATTGCGATGAAACTTAGTATACCTACATATAACGACGACCTCTGTGGCGAATCGCCCTAGCGCCACACACAGATATTCTTCAATATGCCTTTGCCATAGATTTAATTGGACGTTTGATGTAGGGTATCTTCGATTTACTGAATTGTCGATGCAGTGTACCATCGATATGATATCCTTTCGATATAGCGTTCCTATTATATTATACTACATCCGTTTCCAGTAGTCAAAGCGTTAAGAGAACTTTGTCTTACAAACCTTGGATAATTATGGCAGCTGCATCTTTTGGTGAGACTTCGTTGAAACAATTGGTAAAGCGATGGGTTGGAGGCGGATAGAGTCCAGTAGACACAGTTCCAAGGTACACAGACGTCGTGTTGATGTTCTTAGTCCAGGTGTCGAGACGCAACTCCTCGGTTATAGACTCCATTAGACCTGTGTTTTGAGGAGGAATTTTTCAGCGATTGCGAAGAATAAATTGTACTATTTTATAATAACTTAGGTCTACTAAAAAAATGAAAAGAAGTCTCATATGGGCAGAGTTTTAGTCGACGCATAAGCTTGTACGAGCAAATATTGTTCTAAGCATTTATATCTCTTGGTCCCACGCAATAGCACTACGAAAAGATCGGATTAAAGTTGCTGTTATTATTGTTGAAGACCGATATTATTTGATCACTTTAAACACGTGACGATGCGGCCGAAGGGAACGTGAGTTTCTTGTGTCTTCTTCTCATTGGAGGTCGCGTTCCGAAGACACACTAGATTACTGACCATTTAAAACGAATTCGAGTTTGATAAACTTGACCACCGAAAAAGATACAAGACAAGTGAATTTAATATCTTATAAGCTGACTCCCAAAGTTTGCCCCAGTCTGGTCTCCAATCCAATCACAGATTCAGCAATCTGTGGTATGATTTTAATCATACCACAGATTGCTGAATGAGCGGTGTTGAGAGCGGTGTTGGTCTAGTGGTAGATACCCCGGCTTTCATTCTGAGAGTCGTGGGTTCGAATCCAGACCGACCGCGCACCAATGCCTTTTTTTTTAAGAAAAAGGTATGTGCGCTAATAACATCGCTCTTACGGTGAAGGAAAAACATCGTGAGGAAACCAACATGTCCTAGGACTCACCACGGTCCGAAGACATGGGATATTCAGTGTTTTCTATGTATCATATGTATGTATTTACAAAAAAAAAAAGTATAATATGTAGTATATCCGTTGTCTAGTACCCATAGTACAAGCCTAGTGCTTAGTTTGGGGCTAGATTGCGCTGTGTGTAACGTCGTGCAATATTTATTTATTTATTTATTTATTAATGTGTTCTAGTCTACGATTTAACCTTGCTAAGCGGCAAGTTTGCCTTTGGCTTCTTACCCTTAAGACCAAACTTGGCAGCGCAATACGGTATCATATCCGCACACGGCATCAGCCCAGCGCTGGAGTTAATGGCCACGATATGACCATATCTTCTTTCAATCATAGCAGGCAAAAAGGCTTGAATTATCTAGAAATTATTTTTAAGGACAACTTAGAAGTTCATTAGTTTTAGACAGGTAAGGATCACGTTTTTATTTCGTTAGTTACCTACCCAGAAATGTGCCAATAAGTTGACTTCAAGCAGTCTAGCTATGGCGTCAGGCCTGTAATGGCTAATGGGTGCACACGTCAGAGATCCGGCATTACTGATGACCATGGAAACCTCCGTCAACTGTCTGCGCATAGCCAGAGCTAATGCTGCAACTTGATCCCGCGCTGTTACATCTATTGTAAAGCCGTAGCACTAGAATAAATATAAACTTTATATGAGTATATGAGTGCATTAGTTCCCCTTTGTTTTTGTGTTTTTTCGTCTTAACTCACGTCTCCATCTTTATTCCTGATTTCTTCGACGACAGCATTGTTGTTCCTCGAGTCACTGTCCCAGCATATTACTGTGGCGCCAAGTTCTGCGAACTGGAAAGCTAATTCTCTCCCTATACCGTGGCCAGCTCCAGTAATCTGGAAATTCAAAACCACAAATTTTATGAAACTTTACCATCGCTTTTTTTGATATTTTCTGCTGAAACTTACTAATACAGTTTCGCCGTCTAAGCTTTTCAAAATTGGTGGCATCAGTGCCTTCACAACGGCCATAGCGCACGTAGAAAATAACTTTACAACCAGCACAACAGTATCCACGGCCCATAGTGGTGCTGCTGCTAGCCTCCCCTCGCCCCACCACGGCAGGATCCATAGCTCCTGGGCTACCCTAAACTTCCTAGCTAAACTGCCTATAAAACGCACAACTATGTTCTTCCTATACATAAAGGTAAATTCTTAAAAATATAAGCATAACAACAAAGAACACTTTGTAGTTTAATATTTTGATGAGTACTTTTGGCGTGCGTGACAGTGTAGATTGACAAAATGTCCCGTTTTAAAAAGGCAAGGTTTTCTTCCATTTTCACACATTTTAACAAGTGTCATGTCAATTGTAATTGTCAATTTTATCATTATCTCGGAACAAGTTTAGTTTTCTATTTGTTTATTTGTTTGTGAGATTTACTATCCCATAAGACTCAGCCAAAATGGCAAAGCCTTTGCAAAAGGAACGAGAAAATCGTTCGGCGGAGAAAAAGGATTTAACTTTCCATGCATATAATATAACTCCTGAAACTGCACATACTTCGATATTGTTATTGGACTCTAAGGAACCTGAAATACTATGCCAGGTAACATGGGATGGCACAACCTCATCATCATCCGAGTGATGTTCCCGGTTGCGTCCCTCTTGGGAGCCTAGAGTTCGGTTTCTTTCTCTTACGTCTCCACTTCGCTTGATCTTAGTGCCAGTGACATCGGGTGTACTGCAGCCATTTGCACACACATCAGCCCTATTAATTATATTCTTTTTTTAGACGTTAAGAGCAATAACCAAATTTGCCGCTCAAGATATGCAAAATCGATACGTTCTTTTCGATTTACAAGCAATCAAATACATACTACTCCACATTGACCATCCTGAGCTAAACATCCGAAGATTTGCGCTGAAGGCCTTGGCTCAATTATGTCAGTTGCCCAAAGGCCCTGAACAAGTATTAGACAATCCTCTGAATTTAAGGAAAATAACTTTTATGCTTGCAAAAGTATGGTATACTTTTCACTTTATTATCGTCGTGCATTTGGTGGATGTTGGTACGTTACCTACTTGAAGGTATTTAATGTACATTTTACAGGTAGAAGACGTATTTGTCTTGGAGTTTGCGTCTTTAGTCTTATCAGAACTGACTAGGGAACCAGTTGGATGTGAACAACTAGTCTCGGCGAACATACTCAGCAGTTTATTTTCCAGGATGAAGAACAGTTTAGATCCAGATGTTCAGAAAAATTGTATTCAGGTAGGTAATTCCATTGTCACGGATTCTTTTCTACATAGGTACTCAAGTGGTAAGTATAAAATGATGCATTTAGATATATTGGCTTTGGAAATGAGATGTTCTTCGTTGAGCAGGTACCTATGTTTTGGTTAGGTCAAATTCGCCAGTGCTATCATTATGCAAGGTCTTGAGCATTACCATTTTATACCATTAAATCAGCCAGTTTATATTATAGTTATTAGGCCCACCCATGACAATCCTAATACGGAAACCCAGATTCCCGATTTGGACGTATTACGATTATATTACTGTAATTTTCTAACGTACCTACCTATATATTTTCCTAAGACCCTCAGCAATGTGTTGGACGATCCTGTGTGTGCATCGGAAGTAACGAAGAATTCACAGTTCAGCTGGCCATCGTTACTAGCTCTCATGCAGAGCAAATATCTGGCTATCCAGCATGCCTCATTAAAAACAGTAGACCAACTAATCTGTCGATATAAAGACTTGGTTGTGCAGAAGACTTTCCGAGCTTCGACTGGTGTTTTGGATCTTTGTGATATTTTGGAAGTAAGTCAAATAAATATTGCACGACATTAAGTACACACAGCGCAATCTAGCCTCAAACTAAGCACTAGGCTTGTACTATAGATACTAAACAACGGATATAGGTACTACTAAATTATACTATTTTTTGTAAATACATACGCATTATACATAGAAAACACCCAGACCAGAAACAAATAAGTATATTTATTTTTATAGAATAGAAATAAAATTCCGAAAAAATAGAAAATAAAAAAAACAAAACGTAGGGGCATAGTCAGTCAGTCATGGCAGATATAGGACTTATGGCATAAACATAATAAGTTTTCTAATATCTCTATGCAGAGAGGAAACAGTCGACTATGTTTGTATAGAGAAAAGAGTACCTATGTAGACTATTGTTTATTTTCTTAACTTGGACGTAACAACTAAGTATGTCCGTAACTCCGAGATCCCATAGAGATACCTACGCATTATTATTTTGCTGAAGTCCGGTATCATTCTTCTTTTGTATATTTTTCTCAGTCTTACGAATTCCGTGACGTCCACACTATTGTCCTTGGAGTTTTAAAGAACTACGTGGAAACAGAGGAGAATGCGCTACATCTGTACCAATCGGGGTGCATATTGCGATTGCTGGCGTACTTAGAGATGGCTCTACCGACTATGAAGGCGCATTGCTTGGCTGTTCTGATGAAGATGTCGTTCACTGTTAATGGGAGAGATGTGAGATGGAATTAAATATTTTTCTTTTTGTCATCCACTATAACTATGAATGAGTAGGTATAGGGGAAGGTGGTACAAAATGTTCCCCCTAAGGGAAAACTGCTGGGAAATAGTGTTAATCAATGATTTCGTAAAATTTATGTTTTAGTGGTTAACTAGTTTATCGTTCTACAAATTAGTGAGATTTCTATTCGATTATCTCAATACATTTTTCTCCTATTCCGTTTGTTGTCAAACATCTAGTAAAGGATCATTTTGTACACCCCGGTGTACAAAACGATCCCCGGAATAGGGGTAAAATGATCCCGGTCTCCCTTACTAACAGTTTCAGGCAAATTAAACTGAAATGCGATAGTTAACTCTTAAAGCTTCTACTCTCGTATCATACCTCACTCTTCTAGTTACGATTACGTATTATAGTTTACGATTTCACCACACAAGTCCCGATCCCAAGGGATTGTCGGGATAAAAAGTAGCCTATATATTATTCCAGATCTCTATCTATATAGGTACCGAGTTTCATGGTAATCGGTTTAGCGGTTTTTACGTGATTGAGTAACAAACATACACACACATACATACCTACTTACAAACTTTCAGCTTTATTATATTACTAGCTGCGCCGTGCGGTTTCACCCGCGTAAGTAAGTTAAAGTAGCCTACTTATGTGTTATTCTAGGTCTCCAGCTATCTACATACCGAGTTTCATGGTATAATCGGTGCAGCAGTTTTTACGTGATTGAATAACAAACACATACACACTCACAAACTTTTAGCTTTATAATATTAGTAGGGGGATTTTATTTCACCTAATTTATTTAGGCATTGTTCGAAACCGGAACAGATCTAGTGTTCTGCCAACAACTTCTTAGCTCCAATGTGGATCTGCTAGCTGACGCTGCGATGGGTGTCGCGAACATGACCAAGTTGCTCGCTTCAGCTATTCGGATGTCTGATACAAATGTTATTGAAGCACTCTGTGGTAATTAAGTTAAATAAAACATAACCCTTTTACTTATCTATACTAATATTATAAAGAGGCAACGTTGGTAACATGTTTGTATGTGTGTAAGTATGTAAATTGAGAGTACCTAATCATAGATTCTTCTTCTGTTTTCGCGATGTTGTATTGAAATTAAAGGCATTTTTCGGTTTGAATCGCGTGGTTTTTATTATTACTTTTAGCATTGTTACAACGCTCAACGCGCCAAAACCACGCGATTCAAACCGAAGAATGTCTTTAATTTTGAGGGTAATCTCTAAAATTACTGGACCGATTTCAATAATTCTTTCACTAATAGAAAGTTACATTATCGACTTTGATCCCGATATTCGTACGGGATCGGAGCTTACGCGGGTGAAGCCGCGGGGGGCTTCTAGTAAAGTAATAAACTCACTTTTTAAACTGTGAACTTATATTATTCGGCCGCGGCTTGTTACCACTCACTGCAAAGCAATTTCACAATAGGTACCATCTTTGAAAAAGTATTGAAACTATTTGTTAAGAAAGTGTTTAATTCATCTCTGAAAGTAAACATTATTTCTTAGTGTTAATCCACACTAGGAAATACTGCTTTTGAAAAAATGTTTTCAAAAACTTTAGTACCCGGCGGGATTCGAACCCGCGACTATTGGTAATCCGAACCAACGCGTTAACCGCTTCGCCACGGGTAGCCCTCCAGCCAGGCCGAATTTAAGAAAGCACCTCCTCGTGTGTGTGCGAGTAAGGCCTCGTAGTGACATCTACCGGCGAACTTTGCAGTTCAACTCGGCTTGTAACTTCCCATATTACATGGAAATGATTACAATATAAGAGGCCTTATCACTACGAGGCCTTACTCACAAGAACACACAAAGAGGTGCTTTCTTAAATTCGACCTTGCTGGAGGGCTACCCGTGGCGAAGCGGTTAACGCGTTGGTTCGGATTACCAATAGTCGCGGGTTCGAATCCCGCCGGGTACTAAAGTTTTTGAAAGCATTTTTTTCAAAAGCAGTCATCTCTCAAAGTTAATAACTATTTATTTACTGGTGTATTCTACCAAAAGCATATGTGGTGGTATTATATCCGTTGTACAATCACTGCAACACAAGCTTAATAACTTACCATGGTGTTAGATAGCGCTGTGTTGTTCATAGAATTCAGTTATTTTTTTTTACTTTGTAGCAATATTAGGTGACGATGGTGCAAGCTGGTTTTACGTTCGCATTAATGCACTCAGAGCTTTGGCTGAGCTGTGTCGAATCATTCCGAAGGCTGCCTACAGTCTCGTCGAACCTAAGACGTTCTCTTCTCTCAGGAATATTAATAAGAAATGTAAGTTGTAGGCTAAGGCCTAGAATTTATATATCTATACCTTAAAAAATATTTTTTACAAGGAGAAATACATCATCAAAGATCCTCCCATGACAGGATTCGAACCTGTGCCCCTCGCTTGCCGGGCGAGTGCGCTACCGCTGCGCTACACGGGAACCCACGTGTCATGGTGAATTTTTGATTATGATCTCTCACTGTTTACCGACTAAGGCTCGGTTTGAACGTCGAACCCGCTCTAGTTACGCTCTAGTAAAATGCCTTGAGCAATAAAAACATAAGAAATATTATCTATACCTTATTAGTTTTATAGATTTCAGATTGATATTTGACAGGTTTGTTTTGAAGAGGTTTTGAGGTTTGTTTATCGGTTTTCTCGATGTTGGTTGGTATGAAACTAAACTCATTTTTGTCATTTTAATCTACCCGTGAGCAAGATGACAATTACGCAGAATTGCCAGATAGATAGTATAAAATAAAGCATAGATTTTCAGTTAGCCTTTTTGTCCTAATCGTTCACATATACCAGCCAATTCTGCAAAATTATCATTAGGTTCAGATTTTTAGCATCATATTCCTTATACAGGGTGAACCATTTAAATGGGCCTTCAGGGGGATATCCTAAACTATAAGAGATAGCGAAAAATGCTGAAATGAGTCACGTCTCCGATTTTGACAAAAACTAAATTGGCATAATTAGATTTTTGAAAAATTAATTACCCTAGCCAAGAATCGAACCTTGTCTTTTTGCAAAAAAATAAACATCCCATATTATTATACCGATCGATAGTGTTGCTGATAAAGATCAAATCCTGCAAACAAACATAGTGTGGTAAATCGAGAGAAATGGCTATTTTTGAATAAAAATATGGAACACTCAAGTATTTGGTACAAGTACTCGAGCGTTCCCCGTACCTATTACCACGACCTACTCGATTTGAACGACTGCACTAGCATTTATCACCATTACAGATCATGTTCTCATTTTAAAATTTTCGTCAACAGTTTAAAGCATAAGCTTTGATACTTGTTGAAAGTAGTGATGGATATCACTGTTAGATTCGTTTTTAATGTAATTAAATATTTTTATTAAAAAATAGGCATTTGTCTTGATTTGCCATATTATGTTTGTTTCCAGGATTTGATCTTTATCAGCAACACTATCGATCGGTACAATAATATAGGATGTTTTTTTTTTCAAAAAGACAAGGTTCGATTCCTGGCTAGGGTAATGAATTTTTCAAAAATCGAATAATGCCAATTTAGTTTTTGTCAAAATCGGGGACGCAACTCCTTTCAGCATTTTTCGCTATCTTCTATAGTTTAGGATATCCCCCTGAAGGCCCATTTAAATGGTTCACCCTGTATATTGGCGATTAATTAAACTACTTAAATACTTATTAGATAAAGACACCCCAATTGAAGCTCAACGTCTAGCCGTGCAGTGCTACATCAATCTACAGAACTATCACGTCAGCACTCGGGCTATGATCACCGGAGACTTTATGCAGGAACTTATCAATATTTTGACAGTAAGTTCACACATACTTACATTACCTATTGCAGGCCTGTATTGAGCCAGTTATTGTAACTTAAGCCTACATTTTAAGACCGTCCGCGTCGTCTTCGCAATAAGTGTCTTGATGTATGATGTATTTCCTTCGCCGCTATAACAACCAAATACTAAAAACTGATTAAAATAATTATGGGGTTCCGATATAACAAACGCATTTTTTTTTAATAATGCTACGGAACCCTACGTGTGCGAGTCCGACTTGCACTTGCCCGGTTTTTGCCAAGCTGATCATCAATTTTGTATACCAAATATTGCCTTTCTTCTAGCGTTTTGACGTAAGCCTCAAAATAATGACGTGTACAGTCTTGACCGGAGTAATGGCAGAAGATGGAGCTAAAGATCTATTTACTACAAGGAATGGAGAAGAGGTAACATAATAATAGTAATAGTGTTGCAACTTAGTTTTAATAAATAAATAAATAAATAAAAATAACTTTACATTGCGAAACATAATTAAGTTGTTAGAAGAATTAATCCGGCTCAAAGGACCATGTGATAGAAACTTATAGGAAAGAGTAGAATCGTTAAAGTATGCGAAAAATATTTAGCCAATCTAAATATTTTCGCATACTTTAACAATTTTTTATTACGTGTGACCGCCCGCTGTTGAACTGTCACTGAACGTTTTGATGATAGTGTGCCTGCAGTTGCTTGGTTCAACAGTCTTCCTTCTGATGCCATATCTACTTTAGGTTGAGATCAATGATGTATACTTATATTATTTCGACAAAAGAAAGCTACATTACATATACATAGACTACTTTTGATTCCGATATTCCCACTGGTTCGGGACTTACGCGGATGAAACCGGGACACAGCTAGTAATAATTTAATATTGGTTCTTCTTAAGAGGATAGTCTCCATTCTCTTTCTCCATACAAACGTAGTTTAAATTTTCCTCCCTGGATAAAGACATAAGAGCATGTTTATGCCATAAAACCTATATCTGTCATGACAATGCATCTACCTTTTTTTATTTTCTAATTAAAATAATAATAAAAAATAATAAAATTAATAAAATAAAAAGGTAGAAAAGGCATAGTCATGACAGATATAAGTTTTATGGCATAAACATATATTTCCTCTAATGTCTTTATCCAGGGAGGAAAATGTAAACTACGTTTGTATGGAGAAAGAGAATGGAGACTATCCTCTTAATGAATATCTTCTTAGGCCGTTGCCCAGAATCTATACATCGAGCACGTTGGCTTGCGAACTGCGCTGTGCACTGTGATCACTGCAGGCGTCACTGACGACGGAGCAAACAACTATCTTGAACTTGGGACCATACATTAGTGAGTACTGAGTAAGCTAATGTAATTGTAAATGTAAACATTTTACCTAAATTCCACATGTAATTAAGTATTTATTTCAGTCATTGTATTCATTTCATTCACTTAATCCACTTCGCTCACTTCACCCACTTTACTCATTTCATTCACTTCATTCATTTCATTCGGTAAGATCTTCTATAGATCTATATATATTTCCGATATTCCCGATATCGTTGGAATATCGGGATCAAAGGTAGCCTATGTTACTCTTCAATAATGTGGCTTTCTATTGGTGAAAGAATTTTTGAAATCGGCACAGTAGTTTTTGTGTTTATTCATTACAAACATACTCACACACACAAATTCAAATATTTCCTCTTATTAGTGTAGTTAAAAAGTTTTCCTCCCCAGCATGGTAGAAAACAAGCAAGCTCGATACGTGGTCGGTGCTTGGGAACCAGCATTGGAAGCAATATTCCGACATCATCTCTCAGCCAAGTTCGCTTACACTGGCCATTTGGAGATAAACGATTATACTAAGGTAGGAACTAAGGTGATAAGGCCGCCTATTTGTGCCACGTTTTAATTTTAAGCCCTCTGTTCATTTTCTTACTTTTATGTCTTCTTACGTGTAGTGGTGTTGACTCGCTTACTATTAAAGTTTTCAGGTCGCTGTAAAGCCATAGAAACCTCTAACTTGACCTAACGACTGTTTGTTACTAAAAGCCGCAACCAGACATCGCGAGGCAAGCGTTGCGAATGGTTCGTCACACATGCCTCAGGTTGAAGCATGTATGACGAACCATTCGCAACGCATGCCTCGCGATATTTGGTTGCAGCTTAACATAAGACATCGCGAGGCGTTCTTTTTTTCATTTTCTAATTTGAATAGAAATAAAATTCAGAAAAAATAGAAAATGAAAAAAATGCATGGTCAAATGGCTGATATAGGTAGGTGTTATGGCATAAACATATTTTTTCTAATATCTTTTATCCAGGGAGAAAACAGTCGACTACGTTTGTATGAAGAAAGAGTAGGTAGACTGTCCTCTTAATATATCTATCTATCTAGGATGGGTTCTACGTGCAGAAGCGCTTGAGCCAGAAGTTCCCGACCATAACCGACATTATGTCCCAACGGCCACCGTTCCGGCATCCTGCCTTCATTACCATGTTTCACCCCCCGGCCTATGATATGGCTTCCACTTTGGATATCAGAACTCCTTGTTAGTGTGACTTCTTTTTAGGTCTAAACTTTTTAAACTTAAACGATTTGTAGGTCCACTAAACTCTATCTATACAAGTACGCTGGAATTGCTGTACCAAGCTATACCATACAAAATGACATTAGATCTTTATGTCGATTTGATCTGCGCCATGTTGCGCTGTTGACGCGCGTTTTCTATTGAAAGTGATGGTGACTGTCCATGGAACTAATAGTTCCGTAGACGGTCACCATCACTTTTAATAGCAAACAGCGCAACATGGCGCAGATCAAATAGGCACAAAATTCAGTGCGCGATCTCCTGCCCAGCGTATTTGTATTATGGTGGTCAGTGAGGTATTCATATTTATACTTCGTTTTTAGGGTTCCGTACCTAAAGGTAAAAACGGGACCCTATTACTGAGACTTCGCTGTCTGTCTGTCTGTCTGTCTGTCCGTCCGTCCGTCTGTCCGTCTGTCACCAGGCTGTATCTCATGAACCGTAATAGCTAGAAGGTTGAAATTTTCACAGAAGATGTATTTCGGTTGCTGCTACAACAACAAATACTAAAAATTAAATAAAACAATTATTTAAAAGGGGCTCCCATACAACAAACGTGTTTCAAAAATAACAAGGAGTCAGGACAGGAACAAGGACAGGAGTTGGTCAGGACAAATCGAGTTGGTCATGGAATTCAAAATGGCTGCCCTATCTGTCAAATATACCAGTCTGCCTTACTTACCAAAGAGTTACTTTTATGTTTCAGATTTTCTTTGTGCCAAGGTTTTTTTTTTTTTTTGAGTGATTCGGTAGTTTGATGGGAGTAAGAATCGAAGATAAATATTTCATATTTTCCTATAAAATTTAAAAATTGGTTGTTGTAAACCATTTTAGGGTTCCGTATCCAACTGTGATAGTGGTACGGAACCCTTTATGCGCGAGTGTCGCACTTGCCCCGTTTTTTTTAATTGTAGATGGGATGGGTTGTTGTAGCATGGGATGGGTATTTGACACATCTTCTTGAATAAAAAATGTCAAATACGAAGACCCAAAACGTCAGTGTATAGTCTGAAATTATAAAACGTAATTATAAGTATTATACTAATAGATTTTTTGGCAGATCAAGAACAACATGAATCGAAATTGAGTGCAATTTCAACAAGCCGCATGCGATTCCCTCCGTTGCCTGATGACACCAACCTGCGGTCCTATCTCCTTAAGTTGAAGATATGGTTTGGTGACGCGTTAGTACTCTTTTATCTTTCCATTCGTACCTAGTTTAGTAACTAAACTTGTTACGGTTTATTTTTTAGGATAGGTACATTTTTTACTCGCTGCGCACCATCATAATCGATAGCCAATTGATGCGCAGCATTTTCCCTATAAGACCCATTAGTGGGAGAAAGAGCAAAATAAGTTGCTAAATATAATTTTTGACGTAGGTAGGTATTTAATTGAATATAAAATACTTTTCAACCATTAACCAGCTCAGTGAAGGTCGTTCTATGGAGGGATCTTATATTATAGCCAAACAAAACATTTTTTTAATTAGTTCAAATTACCTACCTCATGGAATTTTCTTCTTTTCAGATCTAAATCGCTACATTATTTTGAGATTGAAGATGCCCATTACGAAGTTAGGTAAATTCAGTTAAATGAGTGATAATTCTTGTGCCTTTATTTCTGTTATCAATGTTTACGTAAGCATGGAATAGGGACTTCGCTTACTTTTGTTGACTAGGGGGTGAGAGAAAAAAATATGCTTACGTAATACTTGAAACATGAAGGTCGTTTTAGTGTCATGCGTGAGAAGTTTGTATCGAAATCTCGCGTGCGTAAGCAAACACGCATGACATTAAAAACGCCCGAACGATCAATTACGCAAATATGCCTGTACTAATGCAATGTTTGCGTAAGCATGGGATGGGTAACAGGTTTTCTTACTTTTGCTGACAGGGAGGTAGAGTATCGCTGTGCATGCGGACACACATTTCTGTGTTTGCTGTGTGTTGTGGAGTTACATTACTGTGTTTGTATTTAGGTATCGTGAAAAATGTCAAGAAGTATCAACATCGTTGAAACAACGCGCTCAGTTGCTCGGAGAATTCGTTGCGGAGCAGATGTGTGGGCTGTCGCAGGAGAAAGATTGTTCCATGCCGAGTGTCAATTTACATCTTGCAGATTTGATGGTTATTTATACATTACATTGGTAGTTTAAGGGGGGTTTCACACGGGGTTTCACACAGGACTCTCCAAACGGAAAGAAAAACTTCCATTTACCCCTTGACATTACTCGATCCCGATGATTTTTTGTGTGTAATTATCTTACTTGAACTAGGCCTTAACTTTTATTTTTGAAACAAGTTACCGTGCACTATTATTAAATATTATTTAAAACTTTTGTACCTACAAAGTCAGAACAATAATTATTCTTTTGCTGTGCTACATCTTATACTAAAACGTCACTTTACATCTAGTAAGATATACGAGTCATATGCTCATCTAGGTATTTTAAATTTATAAGCATTTTCAGAACGCACTATCATCCCCAGTTATCGGCCTAGGGTGGATCAGATGTGGTGGTACCCTCGAACGGTGCCTACTATTCAAGGTCTTGGCGGATCGCGTCGGGCTGCCGTGCTCGGTACATCGGGCCACGGCCGCACACGCCTGGGTTGAAGTTGCTGTGCCCGAACGTGAACCGGTATTTCAGGCTTAGATTACCCTCGCTGAAATAAATTGTATGGGGACGTGGTAGAGTAACTGCACGTTATAGGGTTAGGTATAAGTAGATGATATAGGGTTTTAAGTAGTTTATAAGTAGTATAGTTACGTTTTCCCGGGTCTTAATCGCGTATTATTATTTATTTTCTTACCTGGACGTTTCCACCATGTTACAATGGTCTTGTTGGTCGCGAGAAACTGAAACAATATCAACAAACCGAAACGTGAAAATTTAAAACGTAAGAGTATTGGTTATGAGTAGATTTTATAGGATATTAGTTGACCTTTTAGGGTTGTATTTAGATGTTTTTGGGTTATATAAGACTTATAATTATGCGTTATAATAATATAAGTCTACTTTGTAGGGTTATGAGAGGATTATAAGTGTACTTTTTTATAAGTAAACGTAAAGTTACAGGGTCATGAAGTAGAAGTTGTGGGTTGTACGATTATCAGTAGTAGTTATAGGGTTATTATAAGAGACACGTTACAGGGTTATTATAAGTGGTAATTATAGGATTGAACATCCTATTGTATTTTTATATCGTTTTCAATTTCCTCATTCCGTTAAACAGGACCACGATGAAGAGGTTGACGAGAACTACCCGGCAGGTCTGCTCCGGTCGAACTACGTAGTCGATCTGATGATCAAGCCGGGCCGGTTAGCTCCCGTGGGCAGCTACCAAGTATGCCATAGTTTAAGTTTTTATTATTAAGTACTTCTTTTTTCGATCTTTAAGAGGATTGTCTCCATTCTCTTTCTCCATACAAACGTAGTTTACGTTTTCCTCCCTGGATAAAGGCATTAGAGCAAATATGTTTATGCCATAAAACCTATATCTGTCATGTCATGTCAATGTATCAACCTTTTTTTTTCTAATTAAAATAATAATAAAAAATAAAAAAATAAAAAAATGAAAAAAATAAATGAGAAGATAAATAGTCACGCCAGATATAAGTTTTATGGCATAAACATATTTGCTCTAATGTCTTTATCCAGGGAGGAAAACGTAAACTACGTTTGTATGGAGAAAGAGAATGGAGACAATCCACTTAATAATCGAGCGGGTTAAGCAACGTTTGGTGCGGTCAGTACTTGGATGGGTGACCGATAATGTGTGGCAAACAATCATTTATCCGAATGAAACTTCTCAGTATATTAGCATGTGTCAAGTATTTTATTTGCTGATACAAAAGCAGTTAAGTTATCATAAATAGTCAAGTAAAATGGCAAGCCATAACAACTTTTATAACTATGAGAGACGACGAGACGTCGACGACGTCTCTACGAGATTTAGAAGCAACGCAATAAGCCTTATGTTTGGCACTGCTAGATTTCACATAAATAAAAATAAGAACCTTATTTCATTAGCGTCAAGATGGCGGGGCCAGGGTTTTCTTAAATATCTAACTAAAGAGGTACTATTTTTTTTTACTGAGGTACCAAATAGTACCAATTTAGTACTAAATCTGTCAATATAAAGTTTTAATATTGGAAAGTTGGCCCCGCCATCTTGACGCTACTCTTATTTCGTCAATAAAACTCCCGTTCTGAGATATATTGTTGTATTCAGGCGCGGTACATATGCGGCGCTAGTTGCGGAAAGTACACGGCCGGAGAGAAGTCACAGGTGTGCCGGTGTGAATGATGCTTTAGTGTTTAGTGGTTAATGGTCAATAAATGGTTCTTTTTTAACTTTTTTCAATATTCTTCTTTTTTAATTTTAAGTGCTTAAGCCTGCATAGCCGACACTGAGCGGGTTTCGAACCACGCGTTGACACGGTGACAGAAACAAACGTTACATAACTGAGTCATCCGTTAATCATCGTTTATAAGTAAAGAGGTTGATTTTTCGTTTTACGCAGTAGGCATCCGATACTTTACCAGAATGCCCACGGAATCAGGACTAACTGACTATAATACAAAAAACAAATTCAATCGTAAAGTGATTTATTTCAGTACATACTTAACCTAAGAACTTTCAGTGTGTAAATAAATACAGCTATCAAAACTCCTTTGAGGCACGACACAAAGACACATTGCACATGATGGACGGACAAACGATCACAAACATTACTCTTATTATTACTTAAAGAATTACCTAACTAAAAATATTAATTATAAAAATAAAATAATTACAAACATTAAAATAATAAGTAGGAAATCAATTTAGTCAATACCTTAACGGTAATTTATACAAATATTTTTGATCAATTTTGACTTAATATTTTATGAAATAAATTTTATATATTTTATTTTATTAGATGTAAATATAGTTTTGTAGGTAAGTTTTTTAAAGCTTGTCAATATTTTCAAAATGTACCCACTTAATTAAGTAGAAACTTTAAAAGGTTTAAAATTCTTCGTCTTAACTTCAATTTTGAAGTATTTTCTTTAATACAGTATACAGTAGATTACTCAAATAAGTAAAACTTCATTGAGTATGAGGTAACTTTATTCTCATATTAATTTCGTTGATGGAACTTCTAAAACTAAATCTAATACATAAAAAGCCTACAAAGCCCTAGGAGCCGTTCAAGTATTACGAAAGCGGATTTTTTTTTGCAATATTAACTTTCCGCTCGTCAGCAATAGTAAGCAAAGCCAAATAGCAAGGTACGAACCTGCCATCATTTGCTTACGTAAACATGCATTTTAATGTTCCTGGTGTATTTTTTATTCATGAGGGTTTTTGGTTTGACAATGATTGTGTTATAACCAAAATTGACTAAATATTGTAGAAATAAGAAAAAGTAAACTGCTGACGAAAAAGTAAGCAAGTATCACGTAAGTACGTGCTTACGTAATTCTTGAACGACCCATATCTTAAGTTTACGTACTGAACTCAAAACGTTATAGTAAGCAATCAGTCTAACTATTTGATGGCAACAATAAAAATAAAAGAAATTAAAATGCTAAAAAAAGGAAGATTACATTTTTATAAAATATTTTGATATTAGATGCATTCTTTATTAAAACTAGAGGTGTTTTAAAATTGCATATTTACAATGTTTTAATTTGTTTTTTTTTAGCGATTTATTCTCGAACAAACCAAAATAGTTGTATTATCCTATTAATATTACTGGTGGCATATCGAAGTTCGTAAAAACAAAACATGGTAAATTTCCCGTTTTTTTTTATTTAATATTTGTTAGTGAAATGATTTTCTTGAATTCTACTAAAATTTTACAAACTACATCTCCTTTCCGTGGGGTAATTTTATTATACCCACAGAATAGTATTCAAAGGCAGTGATTATCTAATACAATTCGATAGGACGAAGCTTTCACTGGGCGTTTTCCGTACATATAGCCTTATATTATTGGGCCATTTGTACGTGATTTTAAGAGAAATACTGTTTTAGCGCTTACGACGTCGCAACTCGAAGGCTACCCCGCGGTTATAGCTTTAATGCTTCAACTTAAGAGAACAGTCTACCTATTCTTTCTCCATACAAACGTAGTCGAAATGTTTAGTCTATGCTATAAAACCTATATCTGGCATGACTATGCTCCTACGTTTTGTTTTTTTTTTTCATTTTCTCATTAGAATAGAAATAAAATTCACAAAAACTAGAAATTTAAAAAAATTAAAACGAAGGGCCATGAGACTTATAGCATAAACATATTTTTTCTAATATCTTTATCGAGAGAGGAAACAGTCGACTACGTTTGTAAAGTTTGTATGGAGAAAAGAGTAGGTAGACTGTCCCGTTAATGTAACCATTTATGATCTATAACGGTTAATTACTTTGACACGGTCCCATCCTATTCTCGCAGATGATATAACTTTCGGCAAAGTACTAGAAAGTTCTAAGTATGGGAAACCCCAAAAAATAACTATTTCGTATTTTTGTGTGAAAATCTTAATGCGGTTCACAGAACACATCTACTTACCAAGTTTCAACAGTATAGTTCTTATAGTATCGGAAAAAAGTGGCTGGGACACACGGACGGACGGACAGACAGTCATGACGAATGTATAAGGGTTCCGTTTTTTGCCATTTGGCTAAAAAACCTTAACCCTAAAAATTGCGGATGCGCAAAGTCGATTTTTCATAGAAATCATGTAAAATGTTACATTTTACATGATTTCTATGAAAAATCGAAAAAAAATAGGTTTCCGTAATAAAACGTAAGCCTTTCGCCTGGAAAACTCAATGATTGGGTTACCATATCAAAAGATTTGTAGGTAGGTTACCCAATGAAGACGGTCCCCTTATCTGGATGGTAAGCTGAGGTTTGCGTTCGATAGAATTAACTCCAAAGCGGTGTTTTGCGGTCCCTGAAAATGTACCGCGCGAAGTTTCCCCTTCGACGTGAAAATACCTACAGGCCTACAAGCCCCATCACACGGTGGTCTGCGGCACGCCGGCCACCACGTGCGTGCGCGCGCGCGGCGCCGGCGCCGGAGGCTCCTTCAGTGACAGGGCGGAGCCCGAGGTCTCTGACACGGCCCGGGAGCCCAGGGTGGCTGGTTGGGATATCTGGAAAAAAATAATGATTTATTGTTTCTGGATCTAGGTACAAATAGTGGATCTAGGTACAAATAGTGGATCTAGGTACAAATAGTGGATCTAGGTACAAATAGTGGATCTAGGTACAAATAGTGGATCTAGGTACAAATAGTGGATCTAGGTACAAATAGTGGATCTAGGTACAAATCACTGACCTTCATAATAAGCTAGACAAGAGATCGCGCACTAAATTTTGTAACTATTTGATCTAATAAGATCTAATGTCCCTATTGTGTGGCTATTTGATCAAATGATAAGATCTAATGTCATTTTGTATGTGATAGCAATTTCAACGTACTTGTATGGTTCAGTTTAGTGGTACAAATAGATGGACGGTATGCATATTAAAAGTATCTCTAGTCCTACCACGCAGGCATAGAAACATGGTGCTTAAAAATAATCGTAAATTTTCACGTATTTATTTTTAGATATTGTCTCGTGTTCACGATACCGGCCTCCTCTAGAGGAGGAACCATGAATACAGTGGACGGATAAGGGCTGAGTTAATGACTTACAGTTCTAGTGAGAGTCTGCGGCGTGTGCGGCCGCTTCACCGGCACGTCTCTGTACTCGTAGATATTGTCTCTGGACCGCGTCGTGTTCACGATACCGGCCTCCTCTAGTTCCGGGACCATGAATACGTCTCCGTCATAGTACCGGTCCGTTTCTCTGTGGAATATTGAAGGAAATTATATGTCTACTCGTGAAAAAGGGGTCTGGAAAGACCTCGAAACATAGGGCGTTGATGAAGAGCTTAATATAATAAAAACAACGTGATTGAAAGAAGAAAAAGAAATTAATTTCAGAAAGTAAGAGATAAAACTAAAGACTGTAAAGTATAGCCACAGAATACATATATAGTGTATAGCTAAGCAATATGCCAAAGCAATAAACAAACCAGCCCGCGAGTGGGGATAGAGATTTTGAACAGCCGATTGCTCGTTTTACCATTTAGTATGAATGCAACTAAAAAGTTTTCAAATATTATTTTCCAAAATTCAATACTTCCAGCAGAGTTTGAACCGGCGACCGGTTGAAAGTGAGCACTAAGAACGGATTTTTGGAAATTCCACCCCTAAGGGGGTAAAAATGGGGGAAAACGTTTGTATGCAACTTCGTAACGGCTTGACCTAGAAACTTGAAATTTGACATAGATATTGATATGGGGTAGTACTAGTAAGTGAATCTCTAAAATTTATTTTTCCTAAATTCAACCCCTAAGAGTGTTTAATTGGGGATGAAAGTTTCTATGGGAATTTATTCAAAGAGATTTTGTTACTGTTTTCGGGGGTAAGTACGGGGCTTTCTGATTGGTCGAAGTGAAATCCAGTAGGTCATGGAATCAAAATGGCGGCCCTGTAAAGAGTTGTTTGATAAATACAAGGTTGCCTTCACTAACCAAGGAGTTTCTACTATGTTTCAGATTTTCTTCGTGGCCAGAGATTTTTTTTAAATTTTATTTTGTGTGGTTCGGTCGTAGGGTGGGAGTTAGGATCGAAGCTACTTTTTGTTTAATCGATTTTAGTGATTTTGAGACTGAGTTTGGATCGGTTTTGAATTAAGATCTGGATTCTTTTTACATTTTCGACTACGACATCGGTCTTAATTTCCTTATCCGATTGACATCTCTGACAGCGGAGTATTCAATTTTAAAACCGCGCATGGCCGTCAGCCGTCGATTTGAAATTTTTCTGTCAAAATCTTCAATTCAATTCAATTCTGTCTGTTTTGCATCCATTCAATTTGGCGTCGGCATCGATATGAGAAATCGACGCGTGGATTTGAAATTTTCGCGGTTCGAAATTCTGCTGTCAACTGTCTAATGAATTCGATCCCGATGCCGACGGAACAATCGCGGTAGCCTTCATGAAGCGAGTCAGTACATGTACTGATGTATGGCACACGCGCCACGCCCACATGTCACTTCCTTCTATTGTTATTTATTCCGTGATCACGATGGCTTGTGACAACGTCAAATTTTGAGAGCATTCAATTTTGGTTTAAAAAAAAACAACTCCGATGAGGTTTATCAACACGCTCAAGCTCAGAACACATATACCCATGAAAGCTGTCGCGGTCGGTGTATGTGAATAGGATGTGTGGATGTTATCCCGGTGGGATTTGTGGATGTGGTCCGTTTGGGATATGTGGATGGGTTCCAGGCGAGGTGTGTGGATGTGTTCCTGGTGGGATGTGTTCCGGGTGAAATGCGTGGATGGGTTCCTGGTGAGATGTGTAGATGTGTTCCCAGTAGGATATGTGAATGTGTTCCCAGTAGGATATGTGGATATGTTCCCGCTGGAATGTGTTGTACCCGATAGGATGTGTCTATGTGTCCCCGTAGGATTTGTGGATGTGTTCCAGATGTAATGTGACTATGTTCCCCGAAGGATGTGTGATTGTGTTCCCAATAATATGTGTAGATCTAGATATGTGTTCCCGGTAAGATGTGTGGATAGATGTTCTAGGCTTAAAAATAGTGGCAAAGAAAGCGTTAAGGTGGTGTTAATTGTTAATATATTAGTTCACCTACATAGCTGGTATCATTTTCCATTTCGGAGGCACAGCCCTGTTAAAAAGGAGTTTGTCAGTTAGTAATATAAGGGTTATTTCAATACATTAACACTTCTATTTCACACATAAAATACAGATAAAAATATCAAATCTTAAGTTAGTAAAACCCTCCGGTAATAAACTGCAACCAACAGTGGTGGCTGTATAGAGTGATACCTTTTAGCATTCCTCCACAGCATGCAGCAGACGACGAGTAAAACGATGAGCACAAGGCACGCGCTTGACACCGACCAGAATGCGATCTGCAGCGGTTGCTTCGGTTCCCACCAGAACTGTAATATTGTTTTTAGGGTTTTACTAAACGGGACCCTTTTACTAAGACTTCACTATCCGTCTGTATGTCTGTCTGTCTGTCACTAGGCTCTATCTCGTGAACCGTGATAGTTAGACAGTTGTAATTTTCACAGAAGATCTATTACTGTAGCCGCTATAACAACAAATACAAATCGTTTCACGACAGACACTTAGCCATATTCTTTAACACCAAGCACAAAATATTATCCAATACTAGCTGACACGGCAAACGTTGTTTTGCCTTAAAAATTATAGATAGTAGCCGATTCTCAGACCTACTGAATACGTATACAAAATCTCATAAAAATCGGTCAAGCCGTTTCGGAGGAGTACGGTAACTAACACTGTGACATGGAAATTTTATATATTAGGCCGCTCGCCCACGGCGACTTTTTATAGCGATACTAACGCGATTATGCATTGATACAGTCGCGAAGCGGTCGCTAGCTGTGTGCCCTCGCCCACGGGGCGCTCAGATTCAGTAGCGATGCAAACGCGATACTATCGCGCTTCAGTCGCGATGCAAGCGCAATTTAGTCCCCTTCCTCCGTTTTTTTCCCAATGTGTCGTCCGACACGGTCGTGCGTTTGCATCGATGTAGTCGCGCTGCAGTAGCGCGTTGGTAGTGCGTTAGCATCGCTACTGTAGCGCGTTACAAATGCGACTACCACGCGTTAGTCGCGCGTATGCTAAACGCGCGACTGCATCGCTACAAAAAGTCGCCGTGGGCGAGCGGCCTTAGATTTAGCTTACCTCAGTAAATGGCGGATACGTAGGCACCAGTCGCCCGATGACAGTAGGCAAGTAGACGGTCCAGAAGGCGAGCTCCGTCTGTCTGTAGTTGAGCTGTATGGTGGAGTTGTACGTGGTGTTCAGGTTGAGGTACCGCAGCTGCCCCGCCGTCGCCGGCTCGAAGTGGACGCCGAGGATACGGGACCGCGTCGGGTTACTGTAGAATACCAGCACTTAGCAGTTTAGCGGAATCGTGGTAAGAGAATTGGTAACCGTATAGCCGTGTAATTTCGGTATAGAATAGAGCTTCCCATAGCAGATTATGGCATGGGGATGAAACGGAATAAGGCATGTTCGTCTATAAGGTACACCGCGCACTAGGCAGTCTGGCTGCGGCAGCCAGTAAAACATATGGCGTTGTATGGGAGCCCGCGCACTAGGCCATGAAATCCTGGCTACGGCAGCCAGTACAACGCGTCTGTTTGCACGGCAGCCATCTGGCTGCCCGCGGCCAGAGCGTGTGTAGACAAATGTATTTGGCTGCCGTCAGTCTTCGCGTACTAATTGTCGCAGCCAGACGTATTTTGGGTTTCGTATATGACTTTCGATACAGAGAAATTTATTCGGGAAATTTATTTATTGTTTTTATGATCTCGAATAGTCGTCGATTGGCTGCGCAAATATTCTGGCTGCCGCAGCCAAACTGCCTAGTGCGCGGGGTACCTAAGGGTGATTTGTTCCTTATTTAAACGTGCACCCTATTTAACCAGGACGTGTCGTGAATGTGCCAGTGTCAAGTTTTTTTCATTTTTTCGGTGTAATGCTTAATATACTTATTAAAAGCAACGCTACTAAAACCGAAAAAACGAGTACAATTTCAATTGAAAACTCACCCATATCTCGCGAAATCCGAATACGCCTTCATGAAGAAATGGCTCATATTCCTATCATTCCCCGTCCACGTCTGTCTATCGATCCTGAACCGAGTGGGGAAGAACTCTTGGTCCATGAAGGGTGCTCCGGTGAGGAAGAAATGCTCCGTGTTGTGAGCATACAGCCTCCACTCGGGCCAGTTGAAGGCTTCCACGGTCGTGTTCATTACGTACATGTAGGAAGGAACATTGTGTTCTAAAAGCATCTTGATTAGCTTGTCGGTTGGAGCGCGGTAGAGAAAATCTGATAGGAGCTGTTGGGTAGACAGAAATAAGTATTATTTATCTGTTGTTTAGTGTTCATAGTATGAACCTAGTGCTGAGTAAAAAATGTTAAGGATACAAAGTGGTCGGCCATTCTGACATCAGGTTGGCTGCCTTTGATTTCCCGCTATCCATCGTTACATGCTTCACGTTATATATGCCAAGATTTTGTATCAAATAAGTACCTATTATGTTCTTCACAGTCCTAAGCTCTAATAAAAAGTTATTACAAAAACCCATATAGCGCCTGCTAAACATGTATGTGGCGCTAGTGTTGTGCGGTTGCAGATGGTAGATGTACATGTATAGATTAATGCTAGATTGTGCCCTAGCAGACAAAAGAATATTTTTCCGGCGAGAGTGATTTTTGAATCCAGAGAAGAGCGAAGGATTCTAGACTCTAGAAGGATAAGAGGAATCTAGAGGATTCGTTTCCGTTTCATTAACTAGTTTCATTAATAAATGTTACTTGTTAATGCCTAAAGTTTAGAGTGTGTGTTTATATTAGAACCTTATTGGTTTTGTGTCTATAAAATACTATAGGGCCTTATTAACCGATGGGTCTTATTACCCGCACGCACCAGTTATTAGTATACTAACGTGTACGTATTGGTCCCTAATGGCGCTAGTGTTGTGCGGCTGCGGATGGTAGGTGTACATGTAGCGGATGGCCTCGTACACGCCGCGCGGGTTGAGCGTGTAGTTGTAGCGCATCACTAGCTCCTGTACTTTGCGGTTGAACCAGTCTTCTGAGACCTCGAAGCGAGGGGCTAGCGTCTCGTTGTTATCTGGAATGTAAATACATTTAAAACCCAACTATCAAATTACATCTACTATATAAAAATAAGTCGGGTTTTCCTTCCTGACGCTATAACTCCAGAACGCACGAACCGATTTCCACGGTTTTGCATTCGTTGGAAAGGTCTCGGGCTCCGTGAGGTTTATAACAAAAAAAATTCAGGAAAAATTTATAAAGAAAAGCTGGAAAATCAAAATCAAACTCAGCGATGACGTATGACGATGACGTATGACGATGACGATGACGTATGACGATGACGATGACGTATGACGATGACGTATGACGATGACGTATGACGATGACGTATGACGTATGACGATGAAGTATGACGATGACGTATGACGTATGACGTATGACGTATGACGTATGACGTATGACGTATGACGTATGACGTATGACGTATGACGTATGACGTATGACGTATGACGTATGACGTATGACGTATGACGGATGACAATGACGGATGACGATAACGATGACGTATGACGTATGACGTATGACGTATGACGTATGACGATGACGTATGACGATGACGTATGACGATGACGTATGACGATGACGTATGACGATGACGTATGACGATGACGTATGACGATGACGTATGACGATGACGTATGACGATGACGTATGACGATGACGTATGACGATGACGTATGACGATGACGTATGACGATGACGTATGACGATGACGTATGACGATGACGTATGACGTACGATAATGACGACCTATGTGGCGTGTCGTGCGAAAGCGCGACTGCAATGCAGGAGGTTGCGGGTTCGATTCGACCAAAAAACAAAAAATGTGGTTTACCAAAGAGCACTTCAATGAAACGGATAATTTGCGGACACGTATAACGCTTCGATTCAGTATTTACTTTGGATTCACTTTTATTTACTTAGAGAAGTATTTTACAAGGAGAAATACATCATCAAAAATCCTCCCATGACAGGATTCGAACCTGTGCCCCTCGCTTGCCGGGCGAGTGCGCTACCACTGCGCCACACGGGAACCCAAAAGTGCGCAGGGCGAGTGCGCAGTGGTAGCGCCCGGCACTCGCCCGGCAAGCGAGGGGCACAGGTTCGAATCCTGTCATGGGAGGATTTTTGATGATGTATTTCTCCTTGTAAAATATTTCAAGTAAAAATGCCTTGAGCAATAAAAACATAAGAAATATTACTTAGAGAAGTTCAACTAAATAACACTTCATTTTTGTAATCCAAATGAATTCATTACTGTTGTGAAATGAAATAATTTTTTTCCTTTTCAAATATAAAACAAAAAAAAATTTCTTCATCTTTTAATCACCAAACGAAATGTTACATAAAACGAAGCCATCTGGTGGCGAAACGGAGTTCGCCGGGTTTTCTAGTAATTATATAAGTTTTGAATTCTCTGATGATAAGTGACATGTATTTGTCTTTTTGAGAATAATAAAAATGGGAAATTGAGTCTTTTTCGTACAGCGATAACCGATGTTTATTTTCAAATAATTCTAAAAAGGTGTAAGCACCGTGTGACACTCACTACACTATACGGTTAAATAATGGATAATTTCAACTGCGGACCTCATTTCAATTTAAAAAAGAACGTCATTTGGCAGCGTCACAGTATAGAGCAGCACCACAGAAGACAGAAGACCAACTCACACAAGACGTAGGCAGCTTCCTGCGTGGTGACCCCGGTCAGGTACCGTAGCGCCGGGTTGTACTGCCGCCGCAGCACAAGTTGCTCCGGCATGGTGTCCAAGAAACGCCAGTCTCTCGCGCGCCACCCCTCGTACCACTCATCTCCCGGGAACGTGAAGTTGTTCTCTAACACCGGACCCCAGGGAATAAAGCCTACGTGCGGCTGGAATATAACGAAATTGAAGTTAATAGTAGATTGTGACCTAGCAGAGAAAATACTATTTTTTCAGCGAGAGTGTTTTTTTGAATCCAGAGAGGAGTAGAATCCCTCGCTACGCTTGGGGCGCTATTCTTCTCTAGAAGGATTAGAGGAATCTAAAGGATTCGTTTCTGTTTCAATAACTTATTTAGTGTTACTTGTTTATACCTAAAGTTTAGAGTGTGTGTTTATATTAGAACCTTGTTGGTGTTGTGTTTAGAAAATATATAGGGCCTTATTAACCGACGGGTCTTATTACCCGCACGCGCCAGTTATTATTTATGTTTAACTGTAAACCGTTGATTAAACCGATATTCACGTGTGTGACTGTATTCACTCCAGCCCACACAAATCATGAATCCGAATACCATGCTGAGAATGCGGTAGAGCCTCTTATCC
This sequence comes from Idaea biselata, assembly GCA_958496205.1. Classification (NCBI taxonomy): domain Eukaryota; kingdom Metazoa; phylum Arthropoda; class Insecta; order Lepidoptera; family Geometridae; genus Idaea; species Idaea biselata. The sequence goes on from OY292396.1 coordinate 31,556,712, forward strand.
GATCTGAGTTTACACTAAGAACAACTGAACTGCTATCCAGTCCAAAGGCGGTTTTACGTTTGAAAGTTTATAAATACATCCCGTTTTTAAGGAATACAACAAGAAAGAAAGAAGAAGACCGTCACCAAATTTCATAAACTCTATAAGCTCACCTGAAACTCAGCATTCCCCAGTTCGTAGAAGCTCCGACCCTGCCGCAGACAGTTGACAAGTTTCCAAGAGGAGTCTATGGGACAGCCCAGGATCCTTCCGAAGACGAGAGAAGTGTTCTGAACGCGGTACTTGTCCTCTATCATCGCCCAGTCAGCCAGCGCTGAACCACTCTGTGGGGAGATAACCAGGTGATAAAAATTGACCTGAACCTTAGGAGAACAGTCTATCTACTCTTTTCTCCATACAAATTTTACAAACGTAGTCGACTGTTTCCTCCCTGAATAAAGATATTAGAAAAAATATAGTTATGTCATAAGTCCTATTTTAGCCATGACCATGCCATTACGAGGGCAGTCGTTAGGTCAGGTTAGAGGCCGAGGAGGCTCTAACACAAGCGGTCATACTCAGAATCTCAATTACAATTAAAATATCGTTATCTCATGTATAGCCGCTTGTTTGCTATGTCCCTAATAACTCTTATGCACTGCATCAAAAAACCTTTACTTAAAAACGCTTCATAACACTGCTGCTAACGCAGCTGTTTCACAGCAGCCATTTTGTAACAAAAAGTTATGTTGGGTTTTATACATGAGGGTAAGGTTGTTTAATTTGAGAGATACTTTAGCGTTTGTAAGTAAGATTTTCCCATAATCAACTGCTATTTAGTGCACAAAAAATATGTTATGTTTGTAAGTAAGGGTAGGTGAGCCACACCATTACACAAAAAGAAGAAATTAATACCTGAGCTATGACCCTGGTGACAATGTCCCGGGTATGCGGAGCGACAGCCAACAACCCAGCCGAGGCCGCGCCAGCTCCTTCCCCCACCAGCGTAATAGAAGACGCGTCTCCATTGAACGCGCCAATATTCTCATGCACCCAGCGGAGTGCCATCACCTGGTCCAACATGCCGTAGTTGCCGGGGGAGTTCTCGTCGCCAGTTGATAGGAATCCTAGGGGGACGAGACTGATATTTAAGCCCGGGACTTGAGAAAAGATCTCGACTTAAGACTAGATTTTATCGCCGGTCGATTGGAATCCTGGGGGGAATGGCACGGATATTTAAGACCGAAACTTAAGCAAAGATCTTGAATTAAGGCTCGATTTATTATCAACTAGCTGCGTCCCGCAGTTTTACCTGCGTAAGTCCCGATCCCGTGGGAATATCGGGATCAAAAAGAATTTTTGAAATCGCTATAGTAGTTTTTGAGGTTATTCATTACAAACATACACACACACACACACAAAAACAAATCTTTCCTCTTTATAATATTAGTGTAGAAAGGAATCCTGAAGAGCACGGATATTATAGCCCGTGACTATATAATAATAACAAGAAAAAACCCCATGAGTTTTTTGTGTCTTCTTCTCATGTCATGGAGGTCGCGTTCCAAAGACACTGTAGAGTAGATTAAATATAAAAAAATGACATTTCAAAGAGATATCTTGCTAGTATCCGAATGAATAAACGTACTTTAATTTATTTTTTTTCGACTTAAGCAAAGATTTCGACTTAATACTTGATTTCGTCGCCGTTTGATAGAAACCCGGGGGGAACGAATCGGATATTCAAGCCAGAGACTCAAACTAACATCTTGACTTAAGGTTCGATTTATCATAATGTAAGAGGAAAGACCGCCTTAAGTGACGTAAAGGTTCTTTCAGAGAAATGTCCTTAGGTGAATGATTCTGCTGGGGAATAGGAAATTAATTAATCATCTTGTCGCTCCGCCTTAATCGGTTATTCTGTAAAATCGTGTTCATTGTAAAGTTCTGTAAAATCCAACAACAATTTAAATAAAACTTACCTAAGGCACCGAGCCTATAGTTGAAAGAAACGACGACCACGTTGTAAAAAGCAGCCAGCATATGCGCTGGGAATAAGTTGGAAGCTCCAGACATGAACTGTCCGCCGTGGATGTACACCATTACAGGGTACTTCTGTGCCGTCGCGCCTGCTTCCGTCTACAAATATACACAAATATATGTCCCGTTCCCGTGGGAATATCGGGATCAAAGGTAGCCTATGTTAATCCTCGATAATGTAGCTTTCTATCGGTGAAAGAATTTTTGAAATCGGTCCAGTCGTTTCGGAGCCTATTCGTTACAAAAAAATACAAATAAATCGTTTCTTTTTATAATATTGGTTATAGAAAAATCAATAAATATCGCAGGACGTTACAGACAGCGCAATCTAACCCCAAAGGCAACTAGGATGGTACTATGGGTACTGGACAGCTGATATACACATCAACGTCTAGACGTCTAGGCGAACAACTTTTGTTCTACGACTTTTGAAAATTCGTCAAAAATATTGAAGTTATTTTACTGAAAAAAAAACATCTGGTTTCAACAACTTCGAATTTCCAAAAGCTGTAGAACAAAAGTTGTTCGCCTAGACCTCTAGAACAACCCCCTTACAGCTTAATACCCCCTCCTCGAAACACCGGGTATATTATACTTTTTTTTGTTGCAAATACTTCTGTTTTTCTAAACAATTTTTAAATTAATAATTAGAAAGTTTAATAACAACTCCCTTTGGACATAATAAACAAAATTAATAACCGGTTTTAGTGTAATACACAATGGAACCACGATTACCTAACTAGGTCAGTTATTGTAATAAATATGTTACGATATTCTCTATTGTGTCGGTGATGCTCTGGGGACTCTGTGCATTGGAAAACTTAAATAAATACACTAGCTCTTTTAATAGACTTGCGGTTTCACCCACGTAAGTCCTGATCCCGTGGGAATATCGAGATCAAAAGCCTATGTTACTTCTTGATAATGTAGCTTTCTATTTTATTAATTTTTTTGCAATCGGTCCAGTAGTTTCGGAGCCAATACGTTACAAACAAAGAAAAATCTTTATAATATTAGTATAGCTGTGCATCCCGCGGTTTCACCAGTAGTGGTGGCAAACGAGCAAAAGAAACTATTTGTCGATCGACAAAAAAGTCGTAAGTATATATTTCTCAAACAACGAAACGAAAGAGAGACGGTTATTGTCGAAAGACAGTAGGTCAATCCTGAAGAAGGAACCTGGAAAGGTCTCGAAACGTTGAGCGTTGTAACAATGCTAAAAGTAATAAACACCACGCGATTCAAACCGAAAAACGTCTTTAATTTCAATACAACATCGCGAAAACAGAAGACAAATCTATGAAAGACAATATGTTTTTCGTGCTTGTATGCTACCACTGCAGGTGCGTAACGTAGCGTCAAGTCTTGCGATCCGTGCGTGTGTTCCTGCGTGACGTGTGAGTCACGCATTTGATGTGACGCGGCCTTTACTTCAACAAATTAACCATTACTAATCAAAATTGGCTTAATAGTAATTGAACGAAGTCCAAATTGCACACTCATTCGGGACGCTTTGACGAATTAAATTTAATTAGGTTATGATTAGCGCACGTCCGGCGGATGATTTTATACAGGATGTTCCGAGGAGAGGGTATTAAGCCAAAAGGGGTTTGTTCTAGAGGTCTAGGCGAACAACTTTTGTTCTACGACTTTTGGAAATTCGAACTTAATTTTTCGAAAATTTGAAGTTGAATTATGAAAAAAAAACTGCTGTTTTTGTAAATAAAGGCAATTAATGTTAAGATTATAAGTGGTCCAAACTAAATAAAAGGGCACCGTTAGGCCAATGACCGCAAACTCTAAAAAACAGCTGATTTTCATGCAAACTTTAAACTCAAAATTTTCGAAAACTACTTTGAATTTCCAAAAGTAGTAATTTGTAGAAGAAAAGTTGTTCGCCTAGACGTCTAGAACAACCCCCTTTCGGCTTAATACCCCTTTCTCGGAACACCGTGTATACTAGTTGCGCTCCCTCGAATATGAGTGGAAGTAAAGTACAATAATGTGATGCAAAATGTTTGGCACCAGGAATAAGAAGGGCAGACTTTTAACTTCGCTCTAAAGGGAGACAGAGACTTTGGGGATTTATATTGCTTATATCTGTTTGACAGACCCACTGGGAGTAAACCATGACCCCAGTGGGTGAGACGAGAAAGCCCTGTAACAAAACTACCCTAGAATTTAAACGCTATAGGTACGTATGAAAAGATTTAGATCGCGTTGTGGATAATTCTAGATTTTAATTACCTCGACGTTTCGGCAACAGGTTACACCGGCCGTGGTCGCGAGGAGACAGGATTAGCGAGCTTCGTTTTCCATCCAATAGGTAGGTATTTTTACAACTACCCTCAAAACCGCAAAAAGTCATTATTGGCAAATGCCATTGCACACTACACTCACAATATCCTGCGATATCCTCGGCGTTTCAGACATTGCTTACAAATATTATACCTGTGATTAATACTGAATGATGGACGCAAATCGTGTCGGTTAAAAAGCGTGTATGAAAAGTAACTCACATTAGGCGAGAATATGTTCAAATAGAGGCAATCCTCGTCCATATCCCGTATGCCCTTAGTAGCGCCCGTGAAGCGCACCGGCTGCGGGCAGGCCGGGCCCCAGTCCACCGCCTGCATCAGTTGCCAGCCCGGGTGCTGGCGGGGGGGCTGGAAACAAACGTAGGGTAAACCAGGGTGGAATTATGGAGAGACCTGAAGGGTCTACTATATAATCTTTTACAGAATGAAGAATACTAGACACTAATGTGCTAATGTTCGACAGCTGACTAGCAGCTGACAAATCGATAGTATCGATAGGCCTATTGATATCGTAACAGATATCGATAGGCCTATGTATAGTATCGATGGTTTTACGCTATCGATAGGGCAAAACTATCGACATCGATAGTATCGATTGTTTTACACTATCGATAGGGCAATACTATCGATTGTTTTACGGTATCGATAGGGCTATTGTACTATCGATAGTATTGCAGTTTTTGATACTATTGTACTGAACCTTAGCTATCGATACTATCGATAGACCTATTGATATTATGGATGATTTTTGACATTAGCTATCGATAGTAAAACTAACGATAGTTCGGCAACGCTAGATATGATTTGTCTATAACTGATCTGTGATGGCCAGACGATAATGCGGCCCCTAGTGATACCGAAAGGTGGGTAAGCAGGGACTATAATGCTTTATCTTAAGCATGATAGATTCCTTTTGACAGAGGGTAGCTCATAATGAAGACTTTTTTTAGACTATAGATGAGCATTTGACCACCATTTCACGCGCTGATAAGAGATGATATGGTCCAAGATGTAGCACGATAATCTAGAAGCAAGCTGTGAAATTTTGGTCTACCAATCAGAGTTAAAAAAAAGTGTATCTAAATTATACTAATAAGTATAAATATGTAGTAAATACCTTAAACCTGCCTTCTAAAACAGGTGGTCTAGCATAAGGAATCCCCAGAAATACTGACACTTCACCCTGGATTCTTTCCACTGGAGATATCCATGGTCTGTAGCCTGAATTAGGATCAGGGTTGTCATAGAGATACACCTGAGAAGAAAATATTAATTTTTACATATCTACAACTCTAGAAAGTAACTTTATTGAATCCCACGCTTTACTCAGGAATAAACCTCGCCTCGCTCAGGAGTTAAATTTTTCGCAAGCTCGCTATGCTCTGGAGCAGCCATTCTCAAACTTTGCAAGGTCTCTGCAAGGGCTCCGCGAAGTCCGAGAAATAAAGAAGGATTAACTGAGTTTTAGTAAATACAGATTGTACCTATAGGGATAGATTTTGCAATGTTTCTGATACTACGACTTGTGAACATAACCTAAGAGTAATTTTCTTTTGTTCGAAATTACATCGCTTGTTTTTTTTTCTTCATGGAACCAGAAAGGGGAGGCCCTAGAACTGCTGTAGCCACGGAAAACATTCTTTTCAAGGCATTTCCTTGAATTAATCACCTAAAATAAACCTTGTTAAGGCCGTTTTTTGTATTTGTAGTCTAGCTAAAGTCCTATACCCTGGTACAAATTCTGCTTACCTTGAAACCCTGCACCTGCCCATAGTTAGTAGTGACAAAGATATCTCTCTTTAACTGTCTGGAGTCTCGTCGTTCCTTGCCTTGTAGGTCCTCTCGCCAACCTCCGAGTACTCCCGGGAATAAGGCATCTGGATTGTTTGGATCTCGGCTCTGTAACAATAGGTATTTATTGATTAATAACCTCAAATCAAAATCAAATCAAAGTATGTTTATTCATTTGGATATTAGCAAGATATCTCTTAGAAATGTCAGTTATTATAATGTACTGTGTCTTCAGAACGCGTCCTCTAATGAAGAAGAATGTCCAGAAGAAGACACAAGAATCTCATGAGGTTTTTTTTATTTTATTTTTTTGCAGTAATCATGTGATTTACAATGTCGCATATTTACCTCTTTGGCACAACGGGCGAAACCCAGCGAAATTAGGTAACATAATAAATAAGTAAGTAGGTACATGTATTTACAAAAAAAAGATAATACGTAGTGAGTATATCCATTGTCCAGTACCCATAGTACAAGCCTAGCTACTTAGTTTGGGGCTAGATTACGCTGGGTGTAGTGTAACATCCTGCCTAAATATTTATTTATTAAGGTACCTACTTAGATTCTACTGTCAATTATACACCTTGATCAAAATATTCAGTCTTAAATAACACTAGCTGCGTCCCGCGGTTTCACCCACATAAGTCCCGACCCCGTGGGAATATCGGGTTTAAAAGTAGCTTATGTTACTCAGGGTGAATGTAGCTTTCTAACGGTGAAAGAATTTTTGAAATCGGCACAGTCGTTTATTCATTACAAACACACACACACAAAAATACAAATCTTTCCTCTTTATAATATTAGTGTGGATGTTGATTAAGCTGGGACAAAATTGAATAATTATTTCGTATGCCACATTTTTACATCCAGAAACCTTTGGTGATTGATAAATAATAAGCCTATTTATTTAGATTTTTTTAATTACATATCTTTACTAATGGGTTTTACAAAAAGGTAGGTAACCTCCGAAACCAATGGACTGTTTGTGATGAAATTGAATATGAATATAAATTATAGTGAAATTGCAGGGTGCAGCTAGTCTCCAATAAAGTATGGTAAGTGAATAAATAATATCCCAAGTTTTTTCCCAAGCCATATCTTTGATAGATAACAAAACTTTTCTTATTAGAATCTTCTAACATTTACAGAATGATTTTTAAACTAAAAACAATTAGTTTTGGAACTAGGTCCACCCTTTCCTGAGTAAAACAGTGGTGATGCACAGGAAGACGTACAAGAGATTGAACTTATAAGGGTTCCTTTTATAACATTTGAATTACCTATTGAATCCTAAAAAAGAAACTATTAGTTTTCCAAGTGTGGGAAACACTTTAGAAATAAAGTTTAGGTAGAAACAATTAAGTTTACATAATCAAATACTCACATTAACAAATTTGTACTGATCATCCAATGGATTTGTATACAGTGGCTTATAGGGAAAGCCTCCAGGTTGGTTTATGTTGGGATTGTATGGGTTATACCTTGTAGGATCTACTCCATATCGCCTGTTATTGTGTACGTAAGTCCTGTAGTCTGTATCACCTGGGTTCGGCAGTTTATTTTGGTTCACTTTGCCTGGTTGCCCACCATAATATTCATTATTGAATTGCCCATTATACAGATCCTTATTCGACTGGCTATTGACACTGGCACATAATAAACACGTTAGAAGTACTGTTATTAACATTTTCACATCACAAGACACAAAAACACGTAAGTTTGAAGTTACTTTCTGCATGAATCACCATGCCTTTCTAGTCTCTTTTTTTTCAGTTCACACGCTTAATATCAGTTTTCATGAATTAAAACAGTGCACGCACACTTAATGACGAACTTTTATACCTTTTTTGATAATTAAGCAATAATCGTTTGTGAGTAATGGTTTAAAAACGCGAGTTCATCCACTTTTATGAATGACACCATCTGTAGGACAGGTATATTCTTTATCGCTTTTATCTGAATTACCCTTAATTTTAACGTAGGTAGGTAGTAGCAGTGTTGTGAAGGTAAAGGGATTCTTATCAGCTCTATCAGTAAATTATCAAAATACAAAGATAAGGCAACGCCCAACCAAAATGAATCGGTTGTTTTCGGCTGATTCAACTTCACTCAAGACGCCACAACAAAGGGAATTTTGGTGCTGCCAACTAATAATATAATTTTCCTAAAACATGATTATAAAATAAATTAAAAAAAATAATCTTTATAAGCATTCCCCATAAGTGAGTGGTTGACCAAAAAGGGACCTCAAGGGAAAATAATTGATTTCGAGTAAATCGCGTTTGAAGTTTCGTGTAGTAGTGAGCGCTGTGTGTAAGGTGTATTTTTTCCAAAACTACCTTGGCTCACAAAAAAAAACATAAAACAAAAACTAAGGCGCCTAAAAATATTCTGGTTAGACCAAAACAAAGCTAAAAGACCACAGATTCAAAAAATAAAAAAAAATGAATAACGGTTTCCAATCCCTCCAGGTCCCTTTTTGGTCAACCACTCACATATTGTAAGAGCAAAGTTGGTCTAGTTGTAGACACCCTAATTTTTTATTCCGAGGATCATTATTTCGATCCCGGCCGAACTGGCCGTGCACCAACTTTTTGTGCTCTTTTATTGCACCAACTCTTTGTTCTCTTCTCTCTTATTATTACGAAGAAAAACATAGCGAGAAAACCCGCTTTTTAAATTTACATACAAATGGCCTAATAATTCTATTATTATTATTTATAAAGCTACGTACGGAAAACGCCCAGCAACACCTCTAACCTTTTTTTGATAAAACTAACCTTAAAGGGCTTTTTCTATATTAAAATTATGGGTATATTGTAATATAGAAAAGGCCCAATTTTTAGTTTTCAGATATTTCTCGAAAAAAATAAATAAATAACCATCATCGCACTTTATTTCGTCCATCGAGCATAAACACTGTCAGCCATCTATTCATTTTTCCCTAAACATTGGGTAAATCTTTTGACCTGACAACATAATAAGCAATAATGACTTTGAAGTTTTTGTGACAGTTTTGACAGTGACCGTTTTTTCCTTTTCTTTTTTTCGTTCGAATGGTTTCGCACGAACTTGGTATAATAAATTAAATGTTGCTGGCCGTTCTTATCGGGAAAAATGTTCACAAGAAAAACAATACGACCTCGTGAAATATTCCGAAAACAATTTCTTAATGGATACCTACACTTCTTATACAACATGAATACCATTGAAACAAGTCTTTAGGTTTAGTTAGACTGTGTGGGGCACATAGTCAGGTCACAGGCCCCTTTTCAAATTTCAAAAAAAGAAAGTCAAGAATAATAATAATAACTAAATTTAATTAATATAGATAGATTTAGGTACGCTTTACTGTGCTTATAACACAAATTACAAAACATTACATAAACAAAGAAAAACTTTAAACTAAAGTGGTACAACGGGCGGCCTTGTCGCCTATGGGCGATCTCTTCCAGGCAACCAATGAATGGAAAAGACCCAAGGAAGGGTAAAGGTGATGTGCTTTTATGGAACGATTGGAAGTGTTATTATCTCGTAAAAAATCTGTAAACATCACACAACGGCATCTACCCCCATGGAAAGCTACTAAGCTAACTACAATGGGGACTAGACAACGGATACCTAATAATACCTATTCTATCCTATCTATATAAAAGAAAGTCGTGTTAGTACATTTTTTATTGATAATGATAACTCAAGAACATCTGAACCGATTTGGCTGAATATTGGTAAGGAGGTACCTTAGAACCAGGAGAAAGACATAGGATACTTTTAATCCCGCAAATCAAGCGGATCGGGACTTACGCGGGTGAAACCGCGGGGCGCAGCTTGTACTTAATACTTATTCATATCTTTCATTTGGAAAATCATACATAATATACAAAGATACACCCAGACCAGATACAAATATTTATTTTTAATCTTTCACATTTTTCCCGGCGGAAATCCAACCCGAACCTTTCTGCATTGGAGTTCATTCGCCGCCACAGAAATCAGCCGTCACCAAAGAAAACAATAAAATAAAATTACCATACACATATACTTTATTCATTATTTATTAGTATTACACGAAAACTAGAATATCATACAACACTTAAATAAATTATTTAATTTTCGACAGCACATTAGCTCGGATCTGTGTATTCTGAAACAGGGCTTTGATAAGACTCCTTAGTTCTTCGGTGCGGAAATGTAACGCTAGGGGGCCGCGGCCGTCGCTCCAGTGGTTCTCAATGTCTTTAAGGGACCCTCCGAGTACAAATATAAGTTCTTGCAGCTTGATCCACGATTTGACTTGCTTCTCTACGTCTTTTTGGCTCTGTAAAAGATGAAATTAAAATTGTTAGGTGTCTAGTGCAGCCTTTTTAGGGGTTTTTTTTATTTAAAATTAACTACATTATATTCTATGTTTATTTTAAACGGTTACTGGGCCTGCACTAGGCGTTCATAGAAATGTTTAAAGGAAAAATAAATCTACAAAAACAACGCATGGCCGACACTGAGCGGGATTCGAACCACGCATTTTCTTAATCCGGGAGAAACGACTAAAATTAACTCGCTAAACTACGGCAGCTTTAAAGCCTATTCAATTATTTCAAGATACAATAAAATACTATGCCAGGTATGCCGTTCCGGTGTCAACAGATAACGTCACCCATTAAAAATGTTAGAGAATTACGTCATCTGGTAACACCGGAACTAGCTGCGTCCCGCGGCTTCACCTGCGTAAATCCCGATCCCGTAGGAATATCGGGATCTAAAGTAGCCTATGTTACTCCTCGATAATGTAGCTTTTTTTGATAAAAGATTTTTTTAAATCGGTCCAGTAGTTTAGTGTTTATTCATTACAAACATACGACACACACACACACACACACACAAAATACAAATCTTTCCTCTTTATATTATTAGTGTAGAAGTCTAGATATTATATGCATTACTAGCTACGCCCGCGGTAAAAACTACTGCACCGATTGCGACGAAACTTCGTATGGAGATAGCTGGAGATCTGGAATTAACACAAAGGCTACTTTTTTTCGATATTCCCACAGGATCGGGACTTACGAGAGTAAACCGCGGGGAGCTGCTAGTTTGTAATATACGCCCTGAGATATAGGTACCTGGAACAAAAGCGGCGCTTTCTGGACCACCAGCGAATAAATGTCAGTGAGCTGTGTTGCCATCTCCATGGAGATATCTTCCACCGTGCACACTCGATGAATCAGCTCGTTTATGAACATGTCCACGAGGGTTGCCATTAGTCTGCGATAAAGACAGGGTTCATTAAAACATAACTCTATGTAATATCCAACGGAAAAAGAATCATCCCCGATTTAACATGTGGGACCAAATGATACCAAAAAAAATGATTATTTTTATTGTACTTCTTTCTCGGCGTGATCAATATCTATATTGATGCAAAGTTACAGCTTCTTAGTACTAAGCGCCTCTGCTAAGCGGCAGACAGACAGTCATGACGAAACGTATTAGTAATACGCTTTTTACTCTTTGGGTTCAGACCTTTAAAAATAGGATGTTTACAGTGTTTTAATTTGCTATTTACGAAGCTTGGTTTCCCATTTTTAAATAATTTTCGTAGTGGAAACAACCACGTTTGTTTAAACCCGTTGACTGCTGAAAACTAGTGGTGGGTCGTTAACGATTTTTGGGTTAACGCAACGAAGCCGTTAATGTCATCCTGTTAACCGGTTAAAAAGCCGTTAACATTATTAACAGGTTTTCATTAATGTAACAGATTTGTACCAACGTAGAGCAGTTAATAGACGAAACTTTGTTCAAATTGAAAAAGGAGCTGACGTTACGCCGCGGGCTGCTAAAACCAAAACAACGTTTTCGTGTTTTGAAATTAGCTTGTTTTAGTGACCAGTCAATTTTAAAAAATAATCAAAAGATGACATTTAAATGATATAAACTTCCTTTCATACTTTTCAATTTGATTTGACACAATTAATTTGATTGTAATGTTTACAAGCAAAAACCTGTTCGTTTCGACAAGACAGAGCGGCGCGAGCCATGGAGCAAACAAACTTAGAAACATAGATCTCTCTCACTCTCGCTCGTACAATTTTAAGCTAGCGGCGTCTCGCTCGCTCGCATAGGCGCCCTCACGTCCAATCGGCGGCACTCGGCATATTCCGTTTCTAGTCGTTCTTTCAACGAAGAAGAAACAAATAATTTTAGCTGGTTTTGCGTTAGCAGCTTCAGATAAATTTAGCGACTTTTGAATACCTATTCGTTGAGTTAAGCGCTTTGCCAAAATCGTTGAATGAAACAGTTGATAGATTTAACGGGTTTTGCGGTAAACAAAAAGCTGTTTATTCGTTAACATTAGATTAACAGTTAAAAAAAGCCGTTCGTTGAATTAACGCCCACCACTACTGAAAACACGTACCTGTGTGTTTGCGATGTTGATTCAGCGATTTGCGACTTTTCGGTTTAGCATTTGATTTTACGATTTGCGATCTAAACATCGGCAGTCAAAAAGAGTCAAGAAAGTTAGCACACACCTAGTAAACACATTATATGGGAACACTCCGATCCAAACGTTTTTCAAGAGCTGCAACTGACGGAGGCATTGACGCACTGCGGCTTCTGCATTGTCCCCTAACACATCCTTCACGACTATGCAGTTCAAATCTGTAATGTGAAATAGAATAGAAATAGAATTGGAGGTCCAAATATCCTGTCAAAGAATCAGTCATAATTTTATATTTGCCCGGGTCTTAATCGCGTGATTTTTACTAGGGTCCCCTCGCGACCAAGACCGTTTGTAACATGGTCGTAATGTCGAGGTAAGTGAAAAAAAAAAAGTAAAAATCACCCGAGACCCGGGAAAATATAAAATTATGAATTCCAATCGTGTTAGTTTAAAAAGTTTAATTAGAGGTAAGTTCCAGATGCTTATTTTATGGCCTTCCGCTAGTAGTTTAGAGCAATTGGGCCAGTTTCAAGGGGGAAGTTGAAAGTGAAGAGTTAAGAGTGGCATAGTGGTGGGGGCTCAATCGTTTTTTATTTAAAGGTAGGGTGGTGGATGAGCCGTGAATGGATTGAGTCAATTCAGTTTTAATTATCAGGGGGCCCGATTGAGGACATTTTGTTGAGAACCATTGATTAAAGAAATAAAATGATTTTATTTGCTTAGAAATATGGTACAGAATGGTTCTTAATATTAGTCACACATATTTAACAAAACAATTGTCATGCAAATTTTATGTGATTTAGATTTTTATTAAACTACAATAAATATAATAGAAAAATTCGCATTCAGTGCATAATTTATGAAGTCAACTATTTATTATTTTAATATAGTGTTATTGTTCTCATTATGTCCTTTATGACGAGAATGAGGATGATCATTATGATAATAATAGTACATTATGATATAAGTGCGGTAAGTTGAAAATTACAGCCGAGGCGATATTGCTATATCGCCTCGGCTGTAATTATCAAAGCGCACGTATGTCATACGACGTTTTATAACACATTTGCGAGGAAATAAATAAAACTCGGACTTTCCTAAACGAATAAATCTTTATCAGTGCTTTTTTTTTTTAAGGCAACGGTACAAAAACAGCCAGTATTACTAATAAAGTAAATTAATATTTTTTTGTTTCTGTTACAGATGTAATTTACTGTCAAAATGAATTAAATTAAAGAATTAAATGTTTATTTTTTATATTTTATCTCCCAAAGTTAATTTTATTCATAAAATATTGACCACTTTTCTGACATAAAAACTTTTTGATTTGCTTTCTTTGCTTTTTTTTTCTTAAGATTTAAAAAAGTACCGTTGGTTTTAGACGGAGCATGATAAACCGTACGTGTTACCTTATTAGAAAGAAACTCGTGCGTTTTACTTTACGATTACGCACAAGTACGTAATGAGTAATGACATACATTACGATATTGAAATTGGTGAAATAAGAGGCCCTTTACGAGCAAATGTGTTATAAATTATTTATTAATAAATAATAAAAATAAACTTTACACACTTTTTATTTATACTGACAAAACAAGTTACCTCGCATAGCATAACAGATTTTACTATAAGAATAAAAACATTTTGTTAAGGAAAAAAAAAAAAATCATTCAAAAAGGTTCTAATAAGAAAAAAAACTTACCAGAAGACCGTATATTATCCAGCACCTGCTTTCGCTGCTGCTGTAGATGCACAGTCAAGTGTTTATGTCCCAGGTCTCGAAGTTTCTGAACCAGATCCACGAAGCTGATAGGATAGTCGACTCGCCGGGTTTCCATCAGGGTGAGCCATTTGTCGCCGAGGGTTTGAAGGTTGTGAGCTAAGTACATGCAGTTGTTGTGGAATAAAGCTGGAAAAGATAATATTTTTTTAACTTTTAATCTTAAAGAGGTGACTCGGCAGACTAAAGCAAAGAGGTCGACAAATTTAACCCTGAGTGGCGAACCATAGCCCAAAATGTATTCCTTCGGGAATATGGCCAAAGTGTTTGCACTTTTGTTGGGGTCAAACATAATTAGTTCACAATATTGGAGAAAAAAGTATTGACCAACTGAAAACTTACCAACATACTGTGGTATAGTCTGCAAATAGTTCTCATGATGATATGGGACCACTGCATCATACAATTCGAATATCAACCTGGTGGTGGTGTAAAGTTTCCGACAAACCACCAAAGGGCATTGGACAGCCTGCTCCATTATAACAAAGACTAGATCAAGGAGCTCCTGCGCTGACTTTGATATCATACATCTAGGGAAATAGAAGAGAGATTTCGGAAGGGTTTTGTCGAGAATTTTGAGAGCTTCCATTCTTTCTGAGCTAGAAGTAGATTGATTAGACTCATCTGGTATTGTTTCGACACCAATAGACATCGACAAACTTAGATCTTTCAACATAATAGTCCGAGCCGTCTCTAAAAAGTGCTCACTGGATCGCTCAGCGAATAAAACGTCTAAATCCTCTATGTACTTAAGTATTGATATACTGTCATCTTTAGGAAAAAATTTAATATCAACTAGGAATTTTTGGAACGATTCTATCTCTGCTGTCACTTGTCCATATGTCTGTAAATCCATAATATTGTTTGGTACAGTGTGTATGAGACAATCTTTGATCAGCAGCTCGCTAAACTCTAAACTTAACTTTTTACCAAGTCTTGTCATTAAACTTACACCCCTTTTAAATTCCGTACCTAATTTACTACTTAAATACATGAATAGGCATCGATAATTATCAATAACATCAGATGCAATTGGCTTACAGTTTGCCTTGTTCATGATCGTTATTTCAGCAAGTTCACCATTGTTCTCGAAAACGGAAGCCTCATTATACAAAATCGGTTTTAAAACATCTTTCATTAAAAATTCTGAGAACTCTGTAATCTTTTCCGGAAGCTTATGAGAGATTTCTAATGCGTTTAGCATGTCGAAAGATGTAGAGGAATCGTTTAGAGTTATAGTTATCGCTACTATACTTTTCCGAGGTGAAGTCTTGATAGACCAATGAATAGCTCTTGTCCATTCATTATAAAGTTCTTGGAGCAAGTTTTCTTTGACAAGCTGAGCTATTTCTCTTGTTTTGCCGGCTATTTCTAAGTTATCGAATCCATCAACTGGTTGCTCTAAATAGTGTTCTAGATCACAGACAGCTTCCATAGATTTAGTGTAACTTTTAGCTTCTGTCCCATTTTCATACTCCTTGATGTATTGGCCACACTGTATAACATCACCAACGAGATCTGTTGCAAATTTAACTTGCTCCAACTCTTTAGAAAGGCTATCATAGTTCTCTATTGACTTGACAATCTCGGCCATTGTTTCTTCTTCGATCTCCGTCTTACACATTTCCAAATCCTGCCTCAGTGAGTCACTTTCTAAACAGATCTCCTCACTCTCTCTCAATAATTCTGTCACATCATAATCACTATTAACTAAAAATGTTTTTAAATCACTCTTCTGTAGCTCTAACTCCTTAATAATTAATGGTATCTTATCAGAAGACTTCCAATTTGGTTCATTGGGTTCGAAAAATTGTTTTACAACTTCGTCTACATTATAGATAGACATTTTTAATGTTTTCTTTTAGTTCTGTCTTTGCTGATGGGTGGTTCTGGGTGGTCCCGTTTTGGTGATCTCCGGTACGAAGATCGGTGTTTGCGATATTGGTACTTGTTTGAGGTTACAGCATTTCTTATTGTATTCACGAGGAATCTCTTATTAGTTTTCTGCTGGGGTGATTTGATCCAACCAGAAGGGCCGACTATTTCAGCTCGTGCGGCTCCCTGTACCGCTTCCCGCATCAGCTCTTCGACTGCTAGTCTGAAATGGACATTTTTAATTACAGTTTTCAATTATTTATACAGTTAAACCCTCGTAAAATACGTGCTTACTTCTCAAGAGCCTCGTCATCTAGTTGTTGAGTTTCAGTTTTGTTGGTAGCATCGTCTGTCTCTGTCATAGTTTATTTTAAAGAGTTATTTTCTCTCGGCACTATTCTCATTCATCAAACGATATTTTCACAGTAAAATCATTCTGTAAAATAATCAATTTGGTGAATTTTCCTTTCGAAGAAAATTATAAACACGATTTCTTTTTTTTTTTCTAAAAGATTTTTCTTCATTTGTTTGACAGTTCGTTTTCGATGGTTGGCAGTTTTGCTGTTGTTTTTTTTTAATTAAGATTTGCCGCACACCCAATCTACATGATTTTCATTTATTCAACGACAGTGAACGCAGCCGTAACTTTAATTTTCATTTTTAGGCATGGCAACAATTTTGACTGCGTGGAGTGAAACGTCAGCCACGTCCAAAAATCTGTCAAATCGTCGTAGCATTTCACTATCGGATTTCTCATTTTTAACAATAAATACTAGCAAATAACTAAGGTAAGACCATATTTTATCTTGTACAAAGTAAATTATTTTTTAGAAGTTTTGCATTTTCTTTTAAAAAAACAGTGACTTTCATTCAGATTTACTTGAAAAACTATTGAACACTTTCCGACCTATTTCTTCAAGAAGTATTTCTGGCTTTTCAGACAGAATGGCAGCGAAATTGCTATCGTTGATACTGATAATTGCGGCTGCGGTGTCAGCTGACGATGAGCCGGCGGTGGCGCGGCTGTTGGTATCGAAGCAGGTTCTCAACAAATACTTGGTAGAGAACATGGACATCTTGATAAAATACACACTGTTTAACGTGGGTACGGCGCCGGCAGTAGACGTGAAGCTTGTGGATAATGGATTCCATCCGGAGGTGTTCACAGTGGTCGGTGGGCAGCTGTCTGCCGAGATCGACCGCATTCCACCACAGACCAATGTCTCACATGTTGTTACCGTCCGATCAAACAGATATGGCTACTTTAACTTTTCTGCTGCTGAAATAACATACAAGCCTAGTGAAGAAGCCGGTGATGTAAGTACCCAGTTGTTTACCTACATTAGTTTCGCACTTTAGAAGTATTTACTAAGCTTCTTGTTGCCAAATGCTTATTAGAAACTTCCAAACTCATATGTGGATAGCCAAATGTGCTTCCAAAGCATAGGCCTAAGGATCTGGGGGGATATTCACACCTTTCGACCTGAAACTAATGATGGAGATGGAAATGGCTTGACCTGTCACTGTCATATTAAGTTTTGCTGAGACGGAGATATGTTTCCGATCTTCAGTATCGGACTGAAGCTCTCCATAATCCCCATCTCTGAATAAAGATAAAAGTACAGTGCTAATCAATATTAGTGTAACTTAATATTGGGCTGTTGATATTTAAATAGGGCCAATTTGTAGGTCAATCTGCTTATAATTCCCCATATTAATAAGACACAGCATAATATTTAATTACTTACAGCAATCTATTTATTTTTGAACTCTAATGCCCTTATCTAGATTAGATCCCTAGTTTTTAGTTACTTTTTAGAAAACAATGAGTATGACATATTAGTTAGTCTCAGTCTACCTGTGATAACGATCTACAGTACTCCTTAAATTAGGTACTTTTTGCAAATAGCCAATTCTGTAATGTCCAATTCTATTAAATATTACAGACGACTTGGAATACTGTTTAATCCCAGTCACATCTCAATAACGAAAAAAATTGTGAACGAAACGACCCCTGATATAAATAAATGTTTATTGTTCAAAAAAAGCTACATTAACTAATACATAAATAAATCGTACGTGTAAACAAAAACTTAGGGATAATAAAAATTACCTTATGATTAGATTCGATTTCTGTCGTCCAAACTAGGCCGAGCCTGTGTCTTGAACGACAGTTTCTTCCTAGGACTTAATTAGGTTAAAGGCGTTATGTTACCTTGTATAATTTGTTTAAGTACACTAACCTTTATACAGAAAACATATTACGCTAGAACGTCACTCAACATAAAACTATAAAGCTTGATATCAAATAGGTAGTCCGTAACATTTAGCGTTAGGTATACTTTTTTGACAACTACCGACATATAAAGTTAAATACTCTCAATTGCATAGAATGTTACAATTTAGTGGCAATAATCACAATGAATTAAGCAATTGGCACTAATATAAGTAATCAGTATTCATATTTTTAATTATTTAGAATGCAGGTGACCATTTATACAATATTATTAGTTTTGCAAATAATATTCTCAATCACAGCGCAAGCGGTACTTGCGCTTAATATTAAAATTAAGAAATTAGATAGTACCTATCGTTATTGGGTGTTTAATAACTATAACAATAGTATAAATATAAATAACAGTAAGAAAAATATTATTTTATTTATATGTGGAAGATCATAAATATTGCGTTAGTAGGAGTATATAATATTATAATATTATCATCATTTATATACACACATATTGAGCAAATATATATATTATATAAATATTAGTAAGTACGTTTTTTGTATAGCGGCTTATTATGTGTTTCTATTGAAGTCTTTGAAACAATTTTTCAGTATCATCATAAGTAAGACTTTTGCCAACATTCGACTAGTTTTTTAACTGAGTGTGAGTTTTTTGGGTAAATATCAAGTAGTTTATTAACTTTGTTATACAGATCAGGACCTAGATAACAGTTAAATCTGTGCATAAAGAATGTTTTACATTTTGGAGTTTTCGAAACATTATTAGTTTTTCTATTTAAAGTGTAGTTAAGATCGTATAACTAAACTAACAATAATATAATGTTATAGTGTCCCCACTTGACAGCCTCGAGGCATTCCAGGTCCCCAACAGCACCTCCTTGGATCAGTAAGAGACAGATTGTGTCCCCAATCGCTAGTTTTTGGTTCTCTTATGGAGAGCTGCCTTGTGCCCAAGTGACGTAACAAAACAAAGCTTAGCGCTGCCTGCTAGTTATTAATAAAACAAATTCTTTAATTTCCAGGTCCAGTTCTCATTTAGCAGCGCTCCCGGAGAAGGTGCCATAGTAGCATTCAAAGACTATGACCGTAAATTCTCATCCCACATCCTCGACTGGGCAGCGTTCGCAGTCATGACTTTACCATCATTAGCCATCCCCTTCGGACTTTGGTGGTCATCAAAAACCAAATACGAAAAGTTATCTAAGCCTAAGAAGTCGCACTAGTTTTAAGTACCTAGGTAGTTTTTTTGTAAATTGTGGTGTTGTGTGCTACTTATTTGAAAGAAAATATATTTTACATTACACTTATAAAGCTAAGCTAGGACTTCGTTTCAGAAGTCTTTTAGCGTGCTTCATTTCACAATTTGACAAGATCGTGGTTGAATCCTCGTCTTGTCAAATTGTGAGAAAAACTGCTTTGAAACAAGAAAACCTTTTAAATTGAGGTAAGGTTAAAAAAGAGCTCATTCCACATAGAAACAAGTTCTTTTGTATATGTCTGATGATAATTATGTAAGTGGCATACCAGCACTGGTTATTGAATTACGTATCATTGATTCATTAGATCACCACTCATTGTTAAGTAATTTATGAACAATAAAGATTTTTTATTAATATTTGTTTGTTCAATTAGTAAGTAATTGTTCAAGCTCTGGAATACACGACGGACACTTACACTACCTAAACAGACCGTACCTACCGTGCACACATGCACGAATTTCTTCACGTGTGGACGAATTTCTTCATTTATGGATGGGCTGTTTAGCTAAAGTTGTCTGTCGTGTATTTTGAGCTATATATAGGGTCAGGTAGGCATCAATGAACCAGGGGTACTAAATGAATCAGGCTTCTATTTCACCAATGTGAAGTCGCAACGTTGTGCTACAATGACAAAAATACGTGCCTTGGGTTGCACCCCCCCACATTCCAGTCACTGCTAAACACGTGACAGAGACGCATGAGTTACGGCATTTTTTTCGTTTTGAGTGTTAAAAAGATGAAAAAAAATATGAGTTTTTTTTCTTTTCTCAATTACTTTCTGTAATATATAACAAAATTTGATTTATTGTGTGTAATGAAACGTTTTATTGCCTTTCTACTCATGTAATTGTCTTTAACGAAAATCGTTTCTACAAGTTTTTACAGAACCTCAAACCTGTTTAGATAAGGGTGGTACAATTTGAACCATTTCGATGTGGTACTCAATGAACCATGGTTTACCTAAGAAAATCGTTTGCTTCAGTCTAAAGCTTCGGTTAATTTCACTGATGGTCTTTTTAGTAAGATTTTTTATTTTATTTTATTAGTTTGTACGAAATACTTGTCTCTTTATTAGGTTTACTAAATTACTTGGTGGTTAATTAATGGTATTAATTCAAGAATTGTTTTTATTATCCATTTGTCGTAATTGCAGTTATTCTACTACTTTTATGAAAATACCAAAGGTTTAGTTTCGATTTTAGCCAGTAAAGAAGACCGTTCAAAATGGACCAGCTTTGTTCCACAGATATCATATTCGACACTTCAAACAATTTGTTGTAACAAATTGTTTCAATCGCAAGTTATGAAATATGGATTATTCGATTGATTACGTAAACTTAGAGCCATGGTGTTAGTATTTTCGTCATATTCTTACTAGGTTAAAAGATATTGGGTGTTAAAGTTTCACATTTTTGGGAGTTTCACACAAAACACCACCAGATGTCGTTACTTGTCTCGAATGTCCATAAATCTGAATTTGTAAAACCATTAAATGACCAGAATTCCACGTATCTGGTCAGAATTTATAAAGAAAAGAATTATTTTTAATTAATAAGATTTATTGACTGAAAGATGACTTGATTAACTGCCATATTGGTATACCAATTCAGATTTATGGATATTCAAGACAAATAACAACATCTAGTGGTGTTTTGTGTGAAAATCCCAAATGTGAAACTTTAACACCCAATATCTTTTAACTTAATAAGAATAGAACGAAAATACTAACACCATGGCTTTAGCTCGCATAAATCAATTGAATAATCCATGTCTCGTAATTTGCGATGGCACATAAAATAAAATTAAGGTACCTCTAACCCCCAGGTAAAATCCTTAAGGAAAAACGCCGATCTTCTTACTAAATAATAATTTCGATATTTTATTTCTTTAGAATCCTACTTACTAATACTAATTAACTTAGAAATATTTAACTATGATTCAATCAGCACCATACGGTTCAATCGATACCACCCCCAGGTTCAATTAGTACCACGGGTGGTACTAATTGAACCATTTTCCATTTTTTACTAAATCCCGTTTATCTCTGAAACCATTGAAGATACTTCATTTTCTATAATAACAAATGATTTCTAGA
Source organism: Idaea biselata (assembly GCA_958496205.1). Taxonomy (NCBI): domain Eukaryota; kingdom Metazoa; phylum Arthropoda; class Insecta; order Lepidoptera; family Geometridae; genus Idaea; species Idaea biselata. The sequence continues at coordinate 31,578,536 of OY292396.1, forward strand.
TATATTTCTAACAATCTTCATAAAATTGTATAAGTGAAAGTCTTAAAGAAACTAAGTTACACCCCTTCAAACTTTAGGTGGTTCATTCGTGACCACCATACCCTAAGTAAGTTAGACACTCGTTAGACAATAAAGCCGTCTTCACTAGGCATTATGTTGCACAACTGTTGTGCGATCAGCATCAAGACTCGACGACCATTCAGATTTTCAGAATCGCTCTACAGTCTACAGCATAATGAACAATGCTCATTTTTAACACCCGACAGAAAAAAACGGGTGTTGTGAGTTTGAGGTGTCTGTGTATCTGTCTGTGACATTCTTTGTTTGATAGGTGACTTACGACGCGCGACTATAAATGTATAGTTGTTTACTGACTGCGGGTTCGATTCCCGGAAACAAGTATCTATTTATGCTTAAGAAAACGTTTCTAGTCTGACACCCAGACTATAGGTATATATAGGTAGATGTAGGTATGTATGTAGTTATTAATGAAAGAAAAATAAATATAAAGTATTATATCTGCTGTCTAATCGTGGTAACACAAGCTTAGTAGCTTACCATAGGGCTAGATGGCGCTGTACGATGATCACAGACTTTATTTGTCATGATAAGTGAATATTATTATGAGAACCTACTTAGGTTAGTAAACCTATCCACGATTTAGTTAGGTATTTTGTCATTTGAATATGATTTTAGCACATTGTGGTCTGCGGTCTTCGCGGTGTACCTACCTATGTACATATATCAAACCTATCAGATTGACGGCTAAACAAACTGATGCCAAGATTTGAGGGCTACTTAAATAATTGGGCAGCTTCTAAATTTAAAACTAAATTCTACATCGGATCTATGTAGTTTTTTCAATAGAGAACAGCCCCGCAGCGCAGGTGTGATAGTGGTGAAACGCTGGCCTATACAAAAAAAAATATGAACCCGGACTATACATGCTAGGTGGTACAAGATATCTACCTATTTGTTAAATAGTTTTATAGATATTCGTAAAACTAAACTAAGCTAATAGCTATAGTTTAATGGTAATAATGACTATGAAGGTAGGTTACCCTCACAGATATTTGACCTAGGTACCATAAACTAGATAGGTATCTAGAGTATCTACATAATCTGGTTGCCCGGAAGAGATCGCCCATATACGGTAAGCCCGACCATTGTACCACTTGAGATTTAAATTTTTCTTTGTCAAATTTCCTGTTGTTTTTAGTGGGTGTACTCCTGAACTTCGAAAGTTGTTTACTTCGACACGCTCCTTACTTCGAAACCATTTAAATCGACGAGACATTGTTTCGACTGTACATAGTTCGACGAGTTTTAGTTCGATACAGCATACTTCGACAACATAAACCTTCGAAGATCAATAATTCGACATGTTTTAGTTCGACAAAGCATACTTCGATAACACAAACCTTCGAAGATCAATAATTCGACAGATCTTACTTCGACATCCACTTGTTCGATAGATAATTATTTCGACAGAAATACCTTTGCAGGATTTAGGACCTGCGCTCCGAATAGGTTTCTAGTAGGTAGTTACTAGGATCTTTCGCACACTAATAAAACAACCGAGGTGGGAATAGTTGTTGTGTAATCACCTTACACACTTATTAATAGTCACAAACACAGGTTTACACAATGAATAAACTTATAACTAAAGAACGCGTCCTTTTTGGAACCGTGTCGGTTTTCGTGTCGTGGTGGGAAAATGTGATGCGAGCAAACTGTCACTTTGTGGCCAGTGTTGCCCGCTACTAAATCGAACGCCACACCACCCCCCTACGGAGAAGGAGAAGAGAGAAATAAATGAGAAGAGAAAAAAAATGAGTGAAAATAATAATAAGTAAAAAAAAATAAAAAGAAATCACATGTCGAATGGTTTGGAAAAATGAACCTTCCGACCTGATCGCGTGGTGTAACCGCTAGACTGTGGTGCGCGCGAATCATCGCTCGCAGAAGCTGGCGGAGGCACTGATGGCGCAGGTGGGGGAGTTATAGGGGCCGGATGTGTGGATGCTAGGGCAGCCTGATCAGGCAATCTAGGATACTCAACGAAGGCAGGTTTAACTCTATCAACACTTACAGTAGTCTGCTTCCCTTTAACCTCGATTGACAATGTCTTTCCGTCCTCAGATCTAGAAATAACCTTATGAGGGCCGGAATAAGGAGGTTGCAAAGATCGCCGAACGGTATCGTCCCTGAGCATAACATGGGATGCAGTAGGGAGGTCCTTGAAAATGAAAGGAGATGGCTTGTTATGATGAGAAGCCGGAGTAGGCCGCAATTTGGACATGTGTTGTCTAAGTTTTGCGACGAAATCCGTCGGTTCCTCGTAGACCGATCCCGACGAGGGCGGCGGCACCAAAAATTCTCCTGGAAGTGTAAGTCTCTCCATATAATAATTCTGCGACTGATGCCTGAAGATCATCCTTGTAAGCAGAGCGCATGCCTAACAAAACGAGAGGCAGAGCGTTGACCCAAGAATCATTATGGCACATAAGAGAAGCCTTAAGCTGTCTATGCATGCGTTCAACAAGCCCATTAGCACACGGATGGTAGCTGGTGGTGCGAATGCGTTTCGTGCCACATAATTCGGCAAGGCGTCTGAAGAGGTCAGATTCAAATTGACGTCCCTGGTCAGTTGTAATCACGTCGGGGTCACCAATTGCAGGATTTAGGACCTGCGCTCCGAATAGGTTTCTAGTAGGTAGTTACTAGGATCTTCCACACACTAATAAAACAACCGAGGTGGGAATAGTTGTTGTGTAATCATCTTACGCACTTATTAATAGTCACAAACACAGGTTTACACAATGAATAAACTTATAACTAAAGAACGCGTCCTTTTTGGAACCGTGTCGGTTTTCGTGTCGTGGTGGGAAAATGTGACGCGAGCAAACTGTCACTTTGTGGCCAGTGTTGCCCGCTACTAAATCGAACGCCACACCTTCAACATAATACTGCTCTGAAATACAAATATAATTTTCATGTTATGATTTTAGGTCTCAATAAAAACAACAATAACAATCAAAAATATGTTTATTTATAATTTGTACATATGTACTTTCTAATCTTGTTTTAAATTATAAACTAATACTAAGAGGTAAGTCTACTTTACTTCTTAGACATGTAAGTAATGTAAGCTAGTCCGCTTAGAAATGAAATTATGTCCATGTCATCTTTCAAAAATAATATATTTTTTTGCAGTCTTTCGTTGTATTTTAATTGTTTATTTTTTTTGGTTTGTCAATTCGAGTCATTATTCTCTGGATTTCTTTTTCTGTATTTTTTAAGTATTTCTTTTTTTACTTCGTCCAAAGTTTTGAAAATGTTCATTTTTTTCTATTCACTTTTTATTTCACTTTTCTATGCAGCTCTAATGAAACACATCATCTTGCACTCTATTTATACAATAAATATAACCGTTCAATTACAATTGCTGCTTTCCGCTTCATGATAACACTGTTTCACAAGAAGTCATGATTTTAACGTTTAACTGAATGAATACAATTAGGACTTTGTCTCCCATACAACATAAAATCAATGGCTTAAATGACGAGTAAAATATAAAAAACTTACCCTCATTGTAACAAAAATACGGATATTAATCGTAATTGATAGGTAATTAATTATTATTGATTGTAATTATATTTGACGACCTCTGTGGCGCGTCGTGCGAAAGCGCGACTGCAATGCAGGAGGTTGCGGGTTCGATTCCCGCCGGGTGCAATCATTTATGCTTATAAAATAAATATTTGTGTCTGGTCTGGGTGTCCCTCTATGTATAATATGTATGTATTCACAAAAGAAAAATAAATAAATATAAGTATTATATCCGTTGTCTAGTCACCGTAACACAAGCTTAGTCGCTTACCACGGGGCTAGATGGCGCTGTGTGTTGTTCACAGAATTTATTTATTTATTGTTACGTTTGTAAATTAAATGTTTTGATAGGGGTTCGCTGATAACAGGTTTAAAGGTTTATACAACTATGAGTTGTTGAATTCACTTATTTTTATTTGTATTTCAGAGCAGTATTATGTTGAAGGTATGTTCTGTCGAAATTAGAGATGGGCCGACTAGTCGCCGACTAGTCGTCAACTAGCAATTATGCAATAAAACCAATATTTAATTGAATGAATAGTTCAGTAAGAAGGTGGATAGTCAGAAAAACGTATACAAAACACGTCATAGCCTACATACATCATCTTAACATCAAACATCTAGAATGTCATAACTATGCCTCAGCTCTAAAAGATGGAATAAAAATATTCATTATATTTTTATTTCATCTTTTATTTTTATTTTAAAAATTTTTGGAAGTTTCGTTACAGCTTTCGAAGTGCAAATTTATCCAAAAATACCAACAATCGCCGAGTGGTCATGATTAACCCAAATATCTGAGAATTATAATGATCTGCATTGCCGACTAGTCGGCAATTTTGAAACCGACTAGTCGGCTAGTCTGCTAGTCGGCAGAACCCCTAGTCGGCCCATCTCTAGTCGAAATAATTATCTATCGAACAAGTGGATGTCGAAGTAAGATCTGTCGAATTATTGATCTTCGAAGGTTTGTGTTATCGAAGTATGCTTTGTCGAACTAAAACATGTCGAATTATTGATCTTCGAAGGTTTATGTTGTCGAAGTATGCTGTATCGAACTAAAACTCGTCGAATTATGTACAGTCGAAACAATGTCTAGTCGATTTAAATGGTTTCGAAGTAAGGAGCGTGTCGAAGTAAACAACTTTCGAAGTTCAGGAGTACACCCGTTTTTAGTAAGTATAAGTATAGGTACAATAAAGTGTTTATCTATCTATCTTAACTTACCTAAGTGCGTAGAAGAATCTAATTAATCATTTATTAATTATTAGGTACTATTTATTACTTATTCATTAGCATTACATTACCTATGTATCTACTTTATTTAAATGTTTTAATACTAAAAGGGCTCTTGTCTTGTCAACATAATCATGAAGACGTATATAATATAGGATAGGTATAGGTAGGGTACAATCAGCATCAAAGTCGAAGACCATATTCAGAATTTGAAAATGTCGTCGTAGGATTAGGTATTCGAAAATAATCTTGAATAATCAGATCACTAATCAGTCAATAACAATAATAATCAGTCTGAAAATAATCGTATCTTTTGTTTTTAGAATGTCTGTCCTGTTTTGACACCCCACAAATGATGTAAGTAGGTACCTACTTATAACGATTTTGAAAATAAGTAGCTATTAATTTTGTCATCGACTTTTGTTGCTGACCGTTAAAGAGTGAGATCCCAGAAGTGGCAGACATCACGTATTTTCTGACGACCGAAATGTGGTCGCTTGAGTAGTGTTAGTATGTACTAAGAACGCATGCCTACTTGCTAGCCTGCTGCTGCGACGGCCATTTCTCAGATGATTTCTCAGAATTGGGATGATTGGCCCCTTGGATCGGTCTGTCTCCTTGTAAAAGGTTTTAAAATAGTTGTCTGGTGGACATATATAAAAATGGAGCATCAGATTTTACGTGAAGTCGAGTAATTATTTTGGGAGCTTGAAAGCGACTGCAAAGCAATACGGCCGACGGAAAGTGTATGGGAGTATTGGCGACTTATTTTTAAGTATATTACCTAAAATATACGTGAAAATCAGCTTGGAGAATTAACGTGAGGTAAGTAATTTTTTTATGTATCTTGATGACCTGATTTCTAAGAATTGGCCGTCGCAGTTAATTCGGAATTCACCTTGCCGAAATCTTTTACATGTTTTACAACCACCACAGAACATTATCAATTATTATTAAGTATTATTAGTCAACCACTAAACTTGCTAAAACCTATAGCTATCTACTTATAAAATTAAATGATGTCATCAACGCATCGATCCGCATCGCTAATCAAATAAATGACGTAGTTTACTAGGTAGGTAGTTAGGTACCTACAAGCCTACAACCGAGTTTCGTAAAAAGACTAAAGAATTCAACAGCTGATCCAATAAAGAGGAAGTGTACATGCACAAGGTTTCCCTCCAATTATACTTAACAATACGTAAGTAGGTAGGTACTAGCAAGCCATCACACCTGTAACTATGTCTTTATGTATGCTTACTTATATACTTAGGTATAATACCCTACCTGCATACACACACACGTGGCTTTATAAATATGTAAATAGAATAGAATCAATATTAGTCATACTAGGAAACAAAATATGGTTAGAATAGGTATATGGGTTTGTCTCCATACAAACGTAGTCGACTGTTTCCTCCCTGGATCAAGACATTAAAGCAAATATGTTTATGTCATAAACCATATACCTATCTGCCATGCATGACTATGCCTCTATGTTTTGTTTTTTTTTTTTCATTTTCTAATGAGGAGGAACACTAACTTTTTATCCCGGCAGAGGGCGCTTGTCGACTAATCTTAGGTTTGAATTAAGAACTGTCAAACAGGTGTTTTTTACAACTCTCGGCGCCAAATTGGCCATATCGGTCTGAGACCGAAAGAATAAAAAAAAAACTCGGCGTTTCCATTGGTGGAGGACCATCATCGAAAAAAAAAAGATCATCTGATGCCAGCGCCATCTACTTACAGCTTTGCGTGTGGAAATAAAATTCAGAAATACTAGAAAAAGAAAAAAAATGAAAACGTAGGGGCATGGTCATGGTTGATATAGTAGGTACTTACTGCATAAACATATTTTTTCTAATGTCTTTATCCAGGGAGAAAACAGTCGACTATGATTGTAAAGTTTGTATGGAGAACAGAGTAGGTAGACTGTCCCCTTAAGCTCACTTCTTACGGTCTCTGAGATGCTCTGTCGATCGAACTCCAGCCCCGGCTGCGACGACGCAGAAGGTTGCGAGTTCGATTCCCGCCGGGATAACAGTATTTATGCTGACCATAACTGTTTGTTTCTGGGTATTTCTATAGGTAGTATCAGTTGTCAAGTCTAATACTCATAATGTGACTCATCATTTGGAGCTAGATTGCGCTGTATACAACGTCCTGCTATATTATAAAATGTTATTTTAATATTTTATTAATTAAGGAAATAATACCTACCTAATTAATTACAATAATTGATTTAACGAAAATCACTGCTTAAAGGGACCGTTTTTCCTGTTCCAAATTTGTTCTGCTAGAAATTAAATTAGTTTTGAAGTACCTACATAGGTAACCTATATTATTTATTTTATTACTTACTCCGCTGGCTTAACGACCCGAAGTGGAATTGGTCTCCGAAGCAAACTTCCATCATCGTTCCCTGTCAAGCACCCGTATTATCTATCCGGTTGATAACTGAGTTGAGGCACTTTGCATTACATTGCCGCTTTGACGTAACGTGGCTTATGATACGAATTTTCATTTTGTTTTCTTGTAAGTCATACTGATCAGTAATTTCCTCAAAGCAGAGGTGTACTTCTTCTTCGTGTTAAAGACTCAATTTTAAATGTACGTTGCCCAAAACTTGGCGACAGATACAAATCTGATCTGAGATCTGTAGCTGTATTCAGGTCCTCCGCCGAACCATTAGTGGGACACATGAAGCAGACCATAATATGGTGGTCCATCGTCTGCTCTGCCCTTCCACAAATACGCTGCATGTCACCCTGGGTAGGTACTGCACAGCACAGTGCCTATCAAACTGAGTTAAGTGTCAACTTAATAAATAATACGGGTTCTGTGTCAGCCGTTGACTTGAAGTTCACACAGGTTAGTTTGCACCGTGTTGCGATTACTTGCGATCCTGGTTCTTCCTGCCGTTCTTCGACCGCGACAGCACAGAGCACATTTATGCTCTCTTTGCAATTCGCTCCTCTGCCATGCACTCAAGTAGCCAAACCAACGAAGTGGCTGTTGATATAAATCCTTCAGGGGAAATTCTACCTACCTAATCTTTTCTCCATACAAACTTTACAAACGTAAGTAGTCGACTGTTTCCTCCCTGGATTAAGACATAAGAGAAAATATGTTTATGCCATTAAACCTATATCAGCCATGACCATGCCGTTTTGATTTTTTTATATTCTATTTTTTCTGTTCTAATTAGAAAATGAAAAAAAAAAAGAAACAAAACGTAGGGGCACGGTTACGGCCGATACAGGTTTTATGGCATAAACATATTTGCATTAATGTCTTTATCCAGGGAGGAACAGTCGATTACGTTTGTATGGAAAAAGAGTAGGTAGACTTTCCCCTTAAGAGAAAAAGATACGCCATCCATAGGGCCAGGAAGGAAACAGCCGACTACGTTTGTATGAAGAACTTTCCTTTCGCCTAAAATTAGTCACAGCTTGTGTAGGTACGGTAGTTTTAGTAGGTAGGTTAGGTACATAAATAAATGGATTAATTTTTATCACATTACCTACCTAGCTAGTAACTACCTACCTAAGCGTTACGTAGATATTTTTGTGAATAATTGTGTACGTACACGCACGACTATTTTACGACGTGTTTCAGAGCTGGAATATACAACACTGAATTGTTTGATCAACATTAATTTTAGTTCGTTCAGACTATAAGAACGCGCCCGCGCAAGTAGTCAGAATCACATAGACTTGCGAACGACCTTGCCTGTTTATTAACGAAAGCATTGGCCTTTGTAGGTACAAAGGCCAATCCTAGAAAGAATTCTAGAGACTATCAGTTGTCAATTGATCATCAAAATATAATCACTGTTTATCAAATGAAATCCTGCTATTATAAATGTGAAAGTTTGTGAGTATGTATGCATGTGTGTGTGTTTGTTACTCAATCACGTAAAAACCGTTGAACCGATTACCATGAAACTCGGTATGTAGATAGCTGGAGACCTGGAACAACACATAGGAGGCTACTTATTATTCCGATATTCCCGCAGGATCGGAATTTACGCGGGTAAAACCGCTGGGCGCAGGTAGTTGGCAATAAATAAAACTCAATAATAAATAAAAAATGAATAGAGGCAATTATTTTACTAAAATAAATACAATACAAAACATCACATTATATACACTGATATTTATGTCAACGTACTTGGGTAAACGTCATACATTGCTATTCAACTATTTAGGCAAAATAATTATGACAGCCATAAAATCATCACAAAATAACGCTGCCTGGTATCTTATGCCCAATATCTTATGTAAGTTTACGTAGGTATTTACTATTTACATATAAAATATCTATAACTATGACCTAAAAAAATATTCATTGCCTCAAATAGCCTGCTTGTATTTTATTTAAACAAAATTTTACATATTATTATCAATATTATCAATTCAAGAAAGAAGAGGGTTTTTAGATAGAGCAACACAAGCCTCAAAAGAGACATCATTTGATTCGTGATTTGCATTAAACATAAAAGTGTAAATGGGTATAAATTGCATTACAATACCTATTATTGCAGAATTGTACCGAAAGTGCGTCCCGGAAAAGTCTGAGCGTGGTTAAAATCGAAACGAATTGCTGTCCGCTAACGAGGCGCACCAACTATTAGGTAAACTGTGCTTAATGTTAAGTAGTGTCACCTCTAGTCGCGCGCAGACTTATCTGGCACACACTCGACTTAATTAATTATAATAAGTTACAATCAAAGTTACCATCTAGTAAAAGAAAACTTTATCGACAATTTGACAAGACGACCGACATGTCCGATTCAAGTACCTACCAAACTAGACTACATACTTATTGCTTGCACGGCTTCTTGCTAAAGTCCGTCAAACCCAGCCAGGGCAAAATAGCGCATGTAACATAATTTTATTAATAAGTCTATAATTCATTATAAAACATAATAGGCTACTAAATATTTTCTATCAAATGCTTAAATGCAAAAATTTATGCTGTGAAGGCACTCTAAAACTTTGCAAATACGAATGTAAATTGAAGAGGCTCAGAAATCTCAGTTTTAAATCGCTCTTGCCACTTCGGGCGATCTAAATAGCTCGATTTATGTTGTTTTCCTTAAAGTAGGATTCCTGCGATTGGTTGAGACCACTCGTTGCGTTCGTGCGATTTACTTTGAAAAATTACCGACATCGAATGAAAATCAGCAGAATCAGAAAAAGCTTTTTTCATGGGTTGAAGTGGCTTTAACGATTCAAAAATAGAGCCTGGAGCTCTATATATCACCCGTATTATCCCATCCCATATCCAAAACCCGATTTTTGAGGTGACGTGGTAAAAACCAGTGATTACCTCAAAGCAGCAATGTACTGCATAGTGCCTATGAAACTGAGTTATCCACTAGATAGATAATACGGGTGCAGATCGAGACTAGAATTTATAAAGTTTAAAGCAGGTAGTAACAAAGAACAAAGACTCTGTCCATTTTCCTGTACGAAGCAGGATTTTCGTGACGCCACAGACAAAGCCGTAGAAGTCGCCTCATTCTTTAAATAAAGCTGCGTTAGTGGAAAAACGGACTATGAAGAAGAGGGCGAAGAGCAAACAAAAATAAGATCTGAACATAAGATCGCAGTCAACAATCCTTAAATTTAAATAAGGTACTAGCGTTTGTTAAAAATATATTATCGCGTTATTTATCAGTTTATTTATTTACACGTATAAATATTAAAACTTCAAAGTTCTTTATCGAGTGGACAAATACTATATCCACAACAATTTCGTTTTTTATCTTGATACCATCGTATCGCGAACTAAGGCAATTAGTAGATTAGAGAAAGAGGAAAATCCATTTAGATTTTTTCAGAATTAAATGTTTATGGGATCTGGACTGTAGGATTGGTTGGTAGGCGATGACGCGCCGTAATCAGGAGTGGTGGGCGTCGAAATGGGTGGTGAGTCAACCGGTTTGGTAAGAACAGGGGCTACATACTCTGTGAACCGAACACTTGACTCCTCCTGCAGCGGAACTGGAGGAGTGCAACTCGGGAACGGACTCAGCAACAAAAACGTTCCAAAAGCGACAATAGAAGCCATTATCAATATTATAGTTCGGGCCTCGAAACCAGCTCTGAGCCCGGCCCACGCCGCCATATTGATTAGCAGAAGCAACACAGAGACACGGACGAGTCTTACAGCCGTTGCATGTATCCTGCCGCCTCCAACGCCGCTCATGTCACACGGCCCATACGCGAAATACAGATTGTGTTTATCACCCACATGCTTTAACATCAAGTAGATGAGACCACACGGGGCTATTAGAGGACAGGCTAAACTGTACACCATCGTAATGGAGAATATTGTAACGCTCCATGCGTAGTGTACACCGAAAGGAAACTCGTACAGAATAGCTTTCTTCACGTAACTCTTTTCGGCTTTCGATTTCGATTGCATCAAATACCAGACATATAGAAATAGTTCAGGGAATCTGATCAATTCTAAAGCTGTACCGATCATACTGGAGGTAATTACGTAATTGACAAAGAATGCGCCTTTGTCGGGTAGAAACACGCAGTCCCATCGCATGGTATCGTTTTCGTGGTGGAAAGTCCAGCTAACGAACGCCTCCGCACTGACCAAACCAAGAGAAGGCAAGATCAAGGTCATGAGGAGGAGAAACGATACAGTTTTTGTCATGATGGAGTAGTTTTGCTGAGACTTGGTCCAATGAGAGAGAAACTTGTCTGAGAAAGAAACGATAGCCGGCATTACCGCCGCCATCGTCCATAGAAGTAAAGTGGGTAGAAAATCATATATAATACTGCCAAATGAACTCATACTTTCAGGTTTTGCAAACATAGTATTAAACAGGTTTACCACATAGGCAGGGGTTGTTAGGAAAAAGAGGACTATGAATAAACAGAAGTTCACAAGTATAGCTCTAATATACCACATCCCAGGTTGAATGCTCAAATTTTCCCAAATGATATCAGAAGGATTAGTAGCATGAGATAAAACCCAACCACGGTGAAGACTAAAGTGGTTTATTACATGTTCTGCTAATTGGTAGGAAGGCAATGTTAAAAAGGCAATACCCAGAGGATCGTTAAGGACAATAGCCCTACATCTCTTAGCTTCATCTTTCAGTTTCTTCTCTTCTAGAGTGTAGAACTCCAGAGCATCCACATCAGGGCCACACCATTTAGGTTTGACAGTAATTCGTTTACCAGTCTTTCTGTAGTAAGTATCCGTGTAACTTAGAGCTTCGCTAACCATTTCTCTTGTTTCCTGGACTTCTATTAACTTGTTTACATTGTAAGCAAGACGAAGATCTACAATTTGTATATGTGGAAAGTTATGGGCAAAATAAGCTCGTATGGTAGACTCATTTCGATCAGCCTTCGATATGTTGGTAATCATGATGGTCCCAGTCATGCTCTTAGGCACAGGTTTACGGCCAGTACACCTTCTCATAATAAGAACTGATACTGGCAGAAAGGCAATACATAAGAGAGTATGTACCCATAGCCAATAAGATCTTCCATTAAGATTTGATAGAGTAGTTCTACTGAAGGTGCTGGCATCGACTTGCAGATTGGTGCCTTGGAAGTTAATGGGGAGAATAACGCCTATTGAGAACAAGGTCACGATGAACATGAGAGTTATAGCATGTCTCTGAAAAGAGAGGTAGTGAACAGCGTCAGGGCCGCACTTGGCGAGTACCTGTTCACGGGTGACGCGGAACACGGCCGGAAGCCACGTAAAGAACCCGTCGTCGATGTTGAGCGACTCGTCGGCGCTCCGCCGCCGCTCGACGAGTGAATCACCGTCTCCACCGCGGTAGAACAAGTTCGTCCATCGGTTCTTCGAACGCTGCACCAGCGCCATCCGGCCATAGTTCCATGCCGTCCGTCGTAGCACAGAGAACAATAGAATGAGGCACGTCCATGACACCAAGTTCAGAATCAACGTTTGCGGTATGCCGTTGTATGCGCCCGTGATTATAACACTTTGGGAGTTGTTCCATAGCATACACCCCTCGTCGTCGGTGCCGTTGGAAGTAGTTGTCGCCTCTGAATACAACATTTCGTTTGTGTAACGATTCATTTTCGATTTCGCAACACCAACACGATCACTCGGGCGAATAAATAGAAAGTATACGCATAATGGTATGCCCACTGTTATCCCGAAAATGCACTTTACGTAAAACTTATTGGAATACACTCTACGCATAAAAAATTTCGTACCATCTGGGAAACCTATTGTTGTTAGACGATGATAACAAAATCACAGAATAATGACGTTTGATCTGAAATTGACACGGACGAAGGACTGGAAAATGGATGGCCGACCGACGGAAATTGATAGATTTGACAGTTGTAGGGATGGGGACCATAAAAAATACTATCGACATTTTAAAAAGTTATCACAGCAATACTTATTATAACTCCGTTTAACCGATTTAAACATCTTTCATTTTTGTCTGTTTCTTTTTTAAATCTATTATTTAAATAGCTTTACCAAAAGGACGGTAATGTCGCTCTGTTAGGTCATGACCGCACCTCAACGTCTACGCAACTCCAAAAAACAAGTTGGTAAAGCGCCAAAGCTTCATCTGACAGAGGGCAAGCGCCCACCACACTTCCGACCAGACACGTCATATAATAACATTGCAAATCGCAGATCCTCATTCCGAACACATTCCATCATAATGTGAGTAGCGTCTTCGGTGTTGTTTCTAACAACACGTTATGTATGACAGTTTCTAAATTCAAATAGGTAACTAAATTTTTGAGAAGAGATATTCTAGAGCAAAAGAGAGAACACTGGATCTGAGGAATAATGTACCATGTTATGGTAATTACGCTGATTTTAAAAGTATTTTATCTCATGCAGCAGAAATTTCAATTGGCCTAAATTGTGTGCGAAATATCAAGTTTGGCCGAGTTCGGTTGAGAAATACCTATTGTAAAGGAGAAACAACATACAGATGTAAGACAATTTCGCAGCAGCGACTTGAAGCAGAGACGCTTCGCTCGTTCAGTCAATTACCTATTATATTAGTATTATGTATCTAGTGGGAGAACTCACTTTCATTGGCACTATGGAGTATATTGCTGCTTTTACTTAACGTGGTAATTACCAGTAGTTTCAGGTTTTTATGTCCCCATAGCTTGTTCCGCACAGAGCTTCCAAAAAGTATCGACTGCACTCGAATTTCGGCGGTTTCCCATCCTTAAGCTTTGTTTTTGACACTGACATACTTCTTGACTGACTAATAAACATAGATCGGATTTTTGGGTGCCGTTTCAAAAATGCGACATCAAAAGTATGGATACGACCAAAAAAAATTCCGAGAAAAATGCCGCGTCTTGGAATTTTATCGTGATTGGGATTTCGAATAAGGATAGGTGTCGAAATCACGAGTACTATCACTATCTAAAGTATCATCATCATCATCATCATCATCATTTGTTTTTATTGCTTAAGGCATATTTACTAGAAGTATTTTAAAGAAAAAAATAAAAAAAAAAAAAATTTAAAATGAGATTCTGTTTACAGGTTTGAGTTATCCGTCAAAAATAAATAAAACACACATATAAATTAAAAGGGTTTAATGTTTATATTTCTTTATTTAATATACAAACAATGGATAAAATCTGTTCTAAGTATAAATAATTATCACAATTAAGAGAAAACACACCTAAAGCATGTTTGTGGAACAAACATTTTCAAATACTTGTTTAAGAACATTTATTTTTCAGCCAGTATTTCCTTACAACGGTAGGGTAGAGACAATCCAGCAAAGCTTGAAATATAACAATTTATGTATTACTAAAACCAAAAATGTTCCCTCGACATGGAATTATTGTTGAGAAAAAAATACAAAAATACAACTTTCCTTACAAATTGACAGAGTTGGTTAAAATGGGAAGTAGATTTTTGTACCTCTCAACATTTAAATTGTTCTATTCCAAGCTTTGCTAAGTGCACTACGCACCATCTACCTCGGTGTGCGAGCTGAATAGTTGACATTGCGGAATTTAACAACTATGTAACTATGTAATTACTTGGAAGCGAATTTTGAAATTTGACCCTTACCATGATCGACTTATTGCAGGATTTAATTTGTCAGCTAATCAAAAATAAATAAATAAAATTTAAAAAAAAAACACAAATAATAAAAAAAATCACAGAAAAAGTTTATTTTGTTTTCTGTGTTTTTTCTTAATAGTCTAGAAAAAAAATACTTTATTTTTTTGCGCAACAAAACAACAAATTAAATAACGAGAAAATATCATGGTAACGCCCAATGTCCAGTTTTACTTAAGAATTACCAAGTTGAAAATAGAAATCTGATGATCATTTTTATTAAAATTCCGGGTCTAGATAGTGTTGTAGCTACTTTTAGATTTAAATTATCTCGATATTTCGGAACGGAATCAGCCTAATCCATAATATCTATAAGTTGTAAATTTGTAGGAATGAAGTAAAAAAATTCTACACTCTTTTTAACAACAAATTATAGGCATGAAACTTACAGTTATTCGTGTAAGTTTCTTGATTATAGGGTATGTTATTTATTCTATTACAATATATAAAAAATCTACTCACCCAAAGTTCGACAAATGTCAAAGATATCCAATCCAGTTGCAATAATCGTAGTCCGTTTAGTAGCCAAAATGTCAAGTTTTGCAGTGAAATCCAAAATCCAAGTAACGAGCAGGGGTCAATAAACAATACCTAGCATAAAACACACGGATAGACTGCACTCAACAAACCGAAGTAAGCAAATGAGCTTAACTTGCAGTTTCACTTCTCCCAACTGCAAAAGATAAACAATGTTTATGGCCGCTGTCTTCAAAAGATTTTTTTTGTTCAACTTTGGGTCTCTACTTAGTCTTATGGATATTGTTAACTTAAAATTGCGAAATTGCATGTACGAAAATGACTCAGTAAGTTTTATGCATTCAATTAAAAAAATCTTGTTTTTTTTTAAATTAATAGTACAATTTCTACGATACATTTACAATACATTACATTACATACAGTTAGGTGCAAAACTGTCTCAAGCAATAGGTAGATTGTTATAATGCTTGTTATCATTTTCGTTTTTACCTATTATGGATTAAGACTATCATGACTTTATACGTTATCAAAAGGCTAATATTAAACAATAGACAAGTTAACGCTATCTACCAATTTTCAGAAAAACTATATTATTTTCATTGGGACAGTTTTGCAACGATCAGTACAAGAAAAAAGTTTTGCCATAATTCTGAGCTGAAACTGGCTATTTACTTTTAAATTTAGAATTGTTTAGTTAAATTTCGAATTTAGAATGTTTTTGAAAATAGGCGCGGAAAACTAATTATCGATTTTAATTGTTCTATTCCGTAACATCTAATTATTTGCAAACATGAAACCATTTACGAAATCTTTAAACAATTCCATACTGGATAAGTTGAAAGAAGAGCTAAATTATTTAAATGGGCAAGAGTGCAGTGCAAAGAATAAGGCAAAAGTATAAAGGTGAGCTGAAAAAGAATAGTGGAGGAAGACCAAAAAAACTGAATTTTACTGATACTCGACGAGTGATCAGATACTTGTCTACAGGAGAGGCAAAATCGGCTTCAAATGCATCAGCACTAGTTCGCAGAGACACTGGCAAAATAGTAAGTAAGTGGACAGTGCAACGAGTCCTACATTCGGCTGGTTTTAGAGCTATAGAGAAAATAAATAAGCCTTTATTGTCGAAGAAAAACACAAAAGCCCGACTTGATTTTGTCAAGAAGTATGAGTCGTGGACAATTGATGATTGGAGTCGTGTGATTTGGTGAGATGAAACAAAAATTAGCAGATGTTCAACAGATGGAAGACAATGGAATTGGAAGAGAGAAGGAGAAAAGATGAATATAAAAGATTTCATACAAACTGTGAAGCATGGAGGAGGAAATGTGAAAGTTTGGGGCTGCATGACTGTTTATGGAACTGGATCTGATAGGAAAATTGACGGCATAATGAAAAAAGAAATGTATCTTGATATATTGGAAACAAATATGAAGCCGATTTTGCCTCTTCTGTAGACAAGTATCTGATCACTCGTCGAGTATCAGTAGAATTCAGTTTTTTTGGTCTTCCTCCACTATTCTTTTTCAGCTCACCTTTATACTTTTGCCTTATTCTTTGCACTGCACTCTTGCCCATTTAAATAATTTAGCTCTTCTTTCAACTTATCCAGTATGGAATTGTTTAAAGATTTCGTAAATGGATTCATGTTTGCAAATAATTAGATGTTACGGAATAGAACAATTAAAATCGATAATTAGTTTTCCGCGCCTATTTTCAAAAACATTCTAAATTCGAAATTTAACTAAACAATTCTAAATTTAAAAGTAAATAGCCAGTTTCAGCTCAGAATTATGGCAAAACTTTTTTCTTGTACTGATCGTTGCAAAACTGTCCCAATGAAAATAATATAGTTCTTCTGAAAATTGGTAGATAGCGTTAACTTGTCTATTGTTTAATATTAGCCTTTTGATAACGTATAAAGTCATGATAGTCTTAATCCATAATAGGTAAAAACGAAAATGATAACAAGCATTATAACAATCTACCTATTGCTTGGGACAGTTTTGCACCTAACTGTACATACATACAATACATTTAATATTTTTTTAAAGTTTAAAAAGAAATATCGGAATTACGGAATTTACAATTCCGGAAAGTCATATCCATGTTAGTGACAACGTCTAAAACAGCACCCAAAATCCGATCTATGCTAATAAATCGTTCCGTTTTCTCCGTACATATTCTCTAAGAATATCAAAATAATTAATTTAATTAAATATGTATGTACCAATATCCGATATGTGTTCCAAAAACTAACAAATGAAAGAAAACATAAATAAACCATGTAATTAAATTGCTAAAGTTTTATTTTTTACAACATGGATTATGGCAAAAACTAAAAATAGAATCATGTGAGATAAATATCTTCGTAGATTGAAATACTAAATGAATAAAAGAGTGAAGGAGATGCATTGTTACAATTTGTTTTGGTTAGAGTGAGACAAAGTATACTACCTACGTATAGTACAAGTACAGGTAAAATGAGAAGCAATTTCTGAAATTCGTAAAGTTCGACCGTTCAAGTTCTTTCTCGGTTTGTGAAAATAATATTAAATGAATTTAGGTCCGTTTTACGTGATTAAATATGGCAGAGTTTGATTGGCATAACTATTTAGAAACTACAAAAGGGGTCGCGGTTCCCGAAGAATTGTTTTCTCACGTAAGTTGCGAACAATATTTTCGTTTGAAAAATAAAAAAATCTTATTATAACATCAAAAACTCATTTAATGTTTCATGTGTGAATATATCTCGGCTTGTAATACTTTTGATGTACGTAGTAATAATCTAATTCATTTAAAATTAAACTTATTCAATTCAACAAGTTACAATAAAATTACCATGCTATTTTTATCCTCCTTCATTTTACATTATTTCATGTAACTTACCTACCCTTGCTTAGACAGCTATTTACTGTTTCAAATAATAGCTAAAAACTTATTAAAAGACTAAAGTTTTGTGTAAATTGGCTATAATTTACTAGAATAAATATTTTATTGTCAACCATATGGATTATATAAAATACCATGCATGCAGCTTTCTTGCACTTAAAATATCTATACCTGTGTTGCATGTAATTTGTAAGATTTAAAAATGCACAATTCATTTGTTAGGGGTCCATTTAAAATACAGTGTTTTTTTTCTAATAATAACAGAACAGTTTTCTCAAAATATTGAGCCAATAGGTGCAGCAATTAATCTGCACTTAGCATCATATTTTTCTATTAGATACATTTATATTTAATAGAAAAATATGATGCTTATTATATTTAGATTATTTATGTATGGTTATGTCATCATCATCCGAGCGTTGCTCCCAGTTGCATCTCTCTCGAGAGCCCGGGGTCCGCTTTCCTACTTTTACGTCTCCACTTCGCACAATCTTCGGCAATCTAACTGTACATAAATAATCTATTAGCTTAATAAAAATTAAAAATATTAATGCTTCTACTAATACTTGACTAATAGTTAGTTGAAAGTTTGTGTGTAAGTAAGTAAATAACGGCTGAATACAGAAACGCAACTCAAAATTTGATTTCTACTTAAACAACTAAGCACCTCTAAAATTCAAAAATTCCCATACTTACTTACTTACTCCTCTGGTGCAACGACCCGAAGTGAGTCTTGGCCTCTGACACAAGAGAACGCCATTTTTGCCGATTTTGAGCCGCCTCTTGCCACTCTGCTGCTCCTAATTCGCGCAGATCTGCTTCCACGGCGTCCCTCCAGCGGTATCTGGGCCGACTGACTGGGTGGCGCCCATTTGGGACTCCAAGATAGGCCTTTTTGGTGGCACGATCGTCCCCCCCCTTTCAATATGGCCCAACCAGCATAGTCTTTGGGCTTTGGCTTCCCATACCATTTTTAAATTTCGAAGCTGCTCAATTAAGTACTTCTCAGATTTTAAGTGGCGATTCTGTATTTCGCTGTAAGTATGTTTGCCACTGCTTTTGCTATGTATTGCAAAAACTTAGTATGCAGCTAGCTGGAGTAAATACTAGATTGACACCTCTAAGAGATCTTATTTCAATTATTATTATTTTTTATTTGAAAGGTTTAACCTATAAAATAAGTTTGGTGCAGATATTTGGTATCACATGACAAGAAAATAAAAAAAAATGCAGGAAATTGTTTAGTTTTTGATTTCTACTAATAAAATAGGCCCTTAAAGTATAATGTACAAATTGGCAAATCTGACACCACCTTTTCCTCAAATTTCTCAATGATGTAGAAAATATAAAGGTACTTGAAACCCCTACTAAAAAAACTTTTTTAATAATGTCTTTATTCTATACTAATCTGCACTTCTATATTTCTATACTAATATTAAAAAGAAGAAAGATTTGTATTTTTGTGTGTGTGTGTGCGTCTGTATGTTTGTTATGAATAAACTCAAAAACTACTGGACCAATTTCAAAAATTCTTTAACCATTAGAAAGCTACATTCACCCTGAGTAACATAGGCTACTTTTGATCCCGATATTCCCACGAGATCGGGACTTATGCGGGTGAAACCGCGAGACGCGGCTTATAAAGAGGAAAGATTTATTTATATGTTTGTTACAATTAGGCTCAGAAACTACTGGAACGATTTCAAAATATCTTCCACCAATAGAAAGCTACATTAACGCGGAGTAACATAGGCCACTTTTGATCCCGATATTAGGTACCACGGGACGGGACTTACGAAGGTGAAACCAAGGGATGCAGCTAGTTATTCATATCATTTTATCAAATTGAAATTCTTAAGTCTTGCAAAATGTTATATTATTAAATTCAACTGTGTAACTGTGTGAGTACATATTTTTTATCAAGTGTCATCATATATATAGTGTTTTGACGACCTCTGTGGCGCGTCGTGCGAAAGCGCGATTGCAATGCAGGAGGTTGCGGGTTCGATTCCCGCCGGGTGCAAGTATTTATGCTTAAAAATAAATATTTGTGTCTTGTCTGGGTGTCCCTCTATGTATAATATGTATGTATTTACAAAAAGAAAAATAAATATATGTAGTATATCCGTTGTCTAGTCACCGTAACACAAGCTTAGTCGCTTACCACGGGGCTAGATGGTGCTGTGTGTTGTTCACAGAATTTATTTATTTATTTATCACATTTCCTAACTACTTGAAACATATACTCACTCATAGCTTATAACGACTCCCCAGATGAATTTTTAAAACTTTTAACTATACAAAGAAAAGTGATATGCTATTCTTAGCCAATTTGAATGAATTGGCTAAGAATAGCTGATTGGTTTTAGATTTCTTTCTGATTTATATTTATCTCATCCAAGCGATGTTTTCGGTTGCATCCCTCTCGAGCCCGGGGTCCGCTAAATAGAATATTTAGGGTTGGCGCAAATAGATTTGCTAAATTTTTTACGGCCGGCCGCCTGCCTGACACCAACCCTCTTAGGGACCAAGCAGTTTATCCGCCACCACAAACTTAAGGTTTGCTAGTCTCCCTCTGACAGATCCCTTAGTCGCCTTTTACGACACCCACGGGAAGAGATGGGGTAACCATATTCTATGCCGGTGTTACACGAAAAAGTCTCAAGTAAATAAAAGTCTCATTTAAAAAAAACACTTACCTACCTAATTTTTGCATGAAAAAGTATTAAATTACAAAACCTTGAATTAGTAGGATATTTCCATGTGTATTTTATAGAGATGGGCCGACTAGTCGCCGACTAGTCGGCAGTTCAACCGACTAGTCGGCAAATTATGCCGACTAGTCGTCAACTAACAATTATGCAATAAAACCAATATTTAATTGAATTAGTAGTATAGTTAGAAGGTGGGCAGTGAGAAAAACGTAAACAAAACACGTCAAAGCCTACATACATCATCCTAACATCATACATCTAAAATGTCATAACTATGTCTCAGCTCCATTCAATTTTTTTCCAACTTTTATTTTTATTTCATCTATTTTGGAAGTTTCGTTACAGCTTTCGAAGTGCAAATTTATCCAAAAATACCAACTATCGCCGAGTGGTCATGATTTACCCAAATATCTCGGAAATATAATGATCTGCATTGCCGACTAGTCGGCCGACTAGTCGGCAATTTTGAAACCGACTAGTCGGCTAGTCTGCTAGTCGGCAGAACCCCTAGTCGGCCCATCTCTAGTATTTTATAATTAAATTTAATTATTCATGTTTAATTTTAATGGTCGAGCTGAAATAATAGTAATATGCAGAAAGAAAAAAAAACAAATTACTTGAACAATGACAAAGATGGGAATTCTCTAAACACACTTAATTTATAAAGAGGAAAGATTTGTATTTTTGTGTGTGACTCTGTATGTTTGAATTAAATAAACTCAAAAACTACTGTGCTTTTTGAACCAAGTTTCTGAAGACGCGGGGCACTGCAGTAGTAGTACCGACAGTACTTTTTTTTTTTTTTAACGTGGAAAAATCTTATTAATACCATCAGGCCGCTCTCGGGGGAGAGCGGCCCGGTAAGTGGGGTGGGGAGTGGGGTGAGTGGCCGGGGGGACAGCCGAAGATGGTAGGTGGCCAGGAGGGTTACTTCGGTTCGTTTCGATACGACAACGATACTGTCACAACGATGGTTCTACTGTCACTCTACTATCAGAATGTGACAGTAGAATCATCGTATGACGGTATCGATGTCGTATCGAAACGAACCGCAGTAACCCTCCAGGGTATACCCACTAAAAACCCACGGTGTCCTTCTCGCCGCTATTGCCGGAGCTCGTCGGAAACCTTACGTAGGAACGTCGACGAGCTCCAGCGGCGGGTGGTCCCATCGGACCCCATCTCCGAAAACCCCTTGACGGGGAAAAACCGTCTCAAGTGGCGGCGCGGACACGCCGCCGCCATCTCGGGCTCTATTGTTGGCGACTGACCCCCCCGAGTCAGCCGCCAAGAGCGGTTTACGGTGGACGGAGATCGTTTCTCCGTCGTCTGCGAGCGCGTGGTGCGCGGTTAAGTACCGACAGTACTAGGCACCTAATATTTCAGTTCATAACTACTTGCTGTTCCAGAAATGTGTTGTTTGTCATGTTTTTTGTTTTTACTATTAGTGTATTTTGTATTTATTTACATAATATAAGTTAGTTCCATACTTTACCGCTATGGCAGTCTTCAAAAATACCTTTAGTTAAGTTTCTCACTCGCTGCACACCGCCGAGTCGTAAAACGTGGGAGCGGGGCAGAGAGTATTTCGTTCTCTCTCCCACTCACAGGTCTTATAGGCGGGCATAGTGCTTGCGCACTATTGCTATCGATAATGCAATAAGCTCACTGGTCTAACCTTAGGTACTATGATGGATGCTCACTGGGTGCATGTGTGTAGTGAAAAAAGTACTAAGTCACTAAACAAACAAAAAAAACAAACAAACTCTTCAGCTTTATAATAATAAAAGAAAGAAGATAGTATAGATTAGTATAGAATATATCTAAACTATAGATAAACACAGCATACAAAAAGAAAAACAATATAAAAGGTGAAAAATAAATAAATAATACAAACAACATTAAAACTAAAACTTAAATCTAAAAAGAAAAAAACCCGTCGTCGAAGACACCCTCCCGAGACATGGTCCCCAAGATGCTGGCGGCATTCCCTCTCTGAATAGCGAGACTAACTCGCTGAGACAGAAAACCACCTGCTCTGGGATCACCGGTCGCCTCAATCAGATGCCCCGACAACTATAGATATACTAATGAAACATTTAATTTTTCCTATTGCTTCCAGGTGGAAGCAAGCCTCAACAATGGCATCAAACAAGGCATGCTCCTCGAAGTATGTCACAAGAACAACCCAGACATCTACTGGATAGCTGAAATCACCATGGTTTGCGGGCACCTCCTCCGCATCAAGTTCGTTGGAGCCGACGACGATTTCTGGTGCGACATATCCACTAACAAAGTCCATCCTTTAGGCTGGTGTGGGAAATACGACGAGCTTATCGAACCGCCTGATGAAATCAATGAGAAGTATGGCGATACTATTATTGAGATCATGAAGAAGGCATTGATTGATGGGCAGTCGGTGTCGATTGAGGCGCTGAATAATAAGGGCTTGTCGCCGATTGATAGGATCAAAGTTGGGATGAAGGTGGAAGTTCAGAATGTCTTGGATCCGTATCGATATTGGATTGCTACGGTAAGAATTATCTTTATTTATTTAATCAAATAATATTTTATTGTATTTATAAAGTTTTGTTCTAAAATACGTTTTCACTTCAACTAGACAACGGATATAATGGGCACTTTTATTTATTTTCTTTTGTAAATACATTCATATAGAGACACCCAGAACATATCTACTTGTCCCTAACGGGAATCGAACCCTCAACCTCTTGCGCCAATGGGTGGGTTCACCCGACGCGCCACAGAAGCCGCCTAAAGGATCTTCTCTTATACTCAATACTTAAATATTTATTTGAATAAGATGATGATTAAGTGTACAAATACATGGTCATTTTGAAACGTCTTAAAATTAGTGTGGTGCGAACGCTCCCTCCGATGAGACGAAACCACAAGAAACTCATGAGGGGTTTACAAACCGAAGACCGTATGTACTCTTCTAACAAAATTCCCTCTACTTCTAGGTATGTGAAAACGTAGGAGGTAGACTGTTGCTACGTTATGACGGTGCTCTCGAGGATTTGGAGCAGTTCTGGATATTCTTCTCCAATCCGAGGCTTAGCAGTTTCGGCTTTGTCACGAATAAGGTAATTGGCAAGTATTTTATAGGCTTATTAATAAACGTGGAGTAAGGCTGAAATATTTTACCACCTGATGTCTATCAACTTTGAAAGTACTCTACGTTTATAAATAAGGCTATTATATAGTGGTCATGGTTGTGTTTGATTTCTATCTCGCCTCGCCTCACAAGTTTGCCAAGGAAAACTTTTGCTCTAACCATAATTTTGTATTTTATAGGGTTCCCCGTGGCAGTTCAAATATCCTGGCAAAGTAAACGAATTCTCTTGCAAAAATAAACTAAGTAAGCAGTTGCGGCAGAGCAACGAGGAATCTATTAAGGAACCTACTCCAGCTGATCTTTTTCAGGTAAAAAAACTCTCTATTTCTTAAACAGTATACTTATTTTTCTTACTTGACTATTACATACCTACAATCCCCACCTCGCCTCTAAGTATTTGCATCTAATTCGTCAAATATCTTGGTCAATGTCGCAACAGATCTAGGCGATATGACGGGTAGAAGCTAATCCTACTTCAGATGAGAAACGCGAAAGTCTGTGTTGTTTGTAACTACTTCACGCAAAAACTGTTGAATCGATTGCGACGAAACTTGTTATGTAAACAGCATCAATTTTAGAATAAAACCCAATCCCAATATTCCCACTGGGTCAGGACTCACAGCGTAGCGCTAGCTATAAGGCAATACCATAAGGTTGTCACCATAGATCATAAATCCTGTCTTTGGTTGTCACTGATGATCTGCTATCTTCAACAGACAAACCACAACATGGAAGCTCACAGTTTCGTAACAGGAATGAAACTCGAAGCTCTTGACCCTCAAGACATGAAATCCATCCGACCAGCTACTGTAACCAAAGTCTTCAACAATTTCCACTTCTTGGTCACAATAGATGACCATCTTGAAGACTATGAGGATACCAAAATGGCCTGGCTCTGCGACTCCATGCACCCCTACATCTACCCTATAGGATGGGCTCAAAGGAACAACTTTACCTTCAAAGTTCCGAAGACCTGGAAAGAAGGGCCTTTCGATTGGGATGAGTACTTAACAATGACGTCACTGGTCCCAGCTCCTGAGTACTGCTTTGGGAACAGAGAACCTTTAAAAGGAATCAAAGTCAACATGAAGTTAGAAGCCGTAAACCCTAGCAACCATGAGGAAATCCATGTTGCGTCAATAGATGCCATAGTTGAGCATATGTTGTGCATTGAACTGTTGCCGATTGGAGAGAAATTCTGGTGCACTCAAGATAGCGATTTACTATTCCCTGCTGGTTGGTGTGACAGTAATAACTACGCGTTGCACATTCCTGACTTAACATCAAAAGAACTGGAGAAAGTCAAGGAAGATCCAGCCCCAAGTCAAATACGAATAGTCAAAGAGGATATGAAATCTCCTGAAGAATGGTGTGACAGGATTTTCTTTAATTACAAATGTTATGCTGGTCCTTCGATCAGTAGGAACAAGTTGTCCCAACTGCCGAAGCATGTAGGTCCTGGGCCCTTGACCCTGGTCCTAAAAGAGGTCCTGAATAAGATCATATCTGCGTCGTACAAGCCGGCTAAATTGTTGAAGGATTGGGAGACTGAAGGCCCCCCTGAAGAGGGTATGAGATTGGAGATGCTAAGGGCCAAGTGAGTAACTTAAGCCATTTTGAATTTCAAAAGGAGTTATGTAGGATATTTTAATTGCCGTCTTCCATATTCTAGCTGTGCGTACTACATCTTAGAGTTTATAGAGAATAGAAGTTAGAACTTTCTAACTTCTCTTATATTTTAAGAATTCCTGTTCCGTTTTGACACCCCACAATTTTATGTAGCGATTTTGAAAATCAGAATTTGTTCATCGACTTTTGATTAGGTCATCATTAGGATTTTAAGACGCAGTTTCCTGGCGATGATTTCCTTTACCGTTAAGAGCGGTGTTAATAGCGCACATATTTTTATACCTACAATTATGCCGGCCTTCCACTGCGAGCGAAAAATGTGCCAGTTTAACATCCAACGATTGTTTCCATAGCGCGAAAGAGTTGTATGACTATGAAAACAACCGTTGTATGTTGAACTGACACATTTTTAACTCCGCTCCGCTCGCAGTGGAAGGCCGGCATTAAACCTGCTTGCCATGTTGTTTTACATATAATGTATCTCCCCCCAGACTGAAGTCAAGCACCTACCACGCGTACGTCGGTATCGCCACCCAGACCTCCCGCACCGCAGGCTTCTGCCGAGCGGTGTGCGCGCGCCTGCAGGCGTGTCCCTGTCTCTTCGGTCCGCTGGAGGTGCCGGACAACTGTCCGCACAGCTGTCAGCAAGTTGACAAGTCTACCTTCCGTAAGTCATTCTACTACTGTTAAGGGTTCCCAACAAGAAACCTTTAGGGTTCCCAACAGGCACCCTTAAGGGGAAGCAACTAATTCTACTTTGATACTTTTAAACTGAAGGGACAGGTCTATAAAACGATCATTAGACCTGTCCTTTTGTATGGTAGTGAGGCGTGGCCATTGCTTGAGCGACATAAGCAGGAGCTGCGTGTCACGGAGATGAAGATGCTGCGCTGGATGTGTGGAGTGACGTGGAAAGACCGCGTCAGAAACTCCCGCATCAGGGGCAGCCTTCATGTCTGAGGAAAGCGTACCCCAGGCTCTCGAGACGGATACAACCGGGAACATCGCTCGGATGATCATGATGAACTTACTCAACTTTTATAAATATTAGCTGACCCGGCGAACTAACACGACTTAGATAGAAGATTTTTTTTAAATCTACATTTTCGTTGCAGATAACGGTACAGAACGGCGCGGCAGACCAAAAGGAAGCCTCAACGGGCGCAGGCGACGTAAAAAGTGCGCGCCAAAAGAACCAGAAAAGGACCCACTACCCCAAGAGAGCGAGAGCAACAAGGACGGAGAATCAGTAGAGAGCGAACACAGCGCCGGCTCCGAACCGGGCACCAGACCCAACTCCCCTGACAGCCAAGAATACAGAACTCGAAGGAAGAGGCAACCAAAACACCATCCCAAACTGGAAATGAAGACTCGAGGCGCGAAACTGCCGAACTTCGCTTTACAAATGAAAGAGTCTCATTGGAACAAGAAGGACGTCGAAACAATCTACAACAATAGCTGCGCCAATAAAAAGCAAGCTCAGTACAGCGATACGGAAAACAGCAATAGCAGTTCAAATTCCCGCAAAAATATCTCTGACGTCTCCGATTCTGAAGAACCCGAGTTGAAGAAGCTAAAGTTTAACACTTACGACCCTTTGCCGTCAGATAACAAGTCTTTCGAGAAAGATATTGCTTTGTCCTGGATGAATGGGAAGCTGAAACTGTCTCAGAATCCTCTAGATTGGTCCGTGGATGATGTTTACGCGTATTTGAGTAACACGGAAGATTGTAAGCTCATAGCCGAACGCATGAAACAGGAAGAAATTGATGGGCAAGCGTTTGTGATGCTCGATTTAGAAGTGATCAGGGAGTTTTTGCATATGAAGAAGGAGTTTGCTCTGCAGCTCAGTAAGCATATCGAAATGATTAGGTGGTATACTGAAAATGAACTGTGATCTGTTTTGTTAAGGACTGGTTGACGGGCGAGTTGAAGCCTAATTCTCCATACAATGAGGGTCAAAAGAAGAACCTCTTTTTCATTATCCGATTTCAGTGTTTTTGGGGTTCCTTACCGCGTTTTGTTTTTGTACAACTATGTGTGTGTAACTTTAGGACAAATAAACTTTTTTCTATTCTATTCTATTCTATTCAAAAGATAAAGGAACCCTTTTAAGATAACTTTCTTGTTCGTCAATCGTCTGTCTGTTATTTGTGTAATTACCTGTAAAGAACTAGGTTCTTCAGTTTAAAAACAATGTAGAGACTTTTCCATGTATAAAAAAATAAGGGAACTAAAGGAAAAAAACACCAGAAACAGATAATGTTACGAGGTGGAAAAGAGGTTTTTCTTTTGTATGGAGAATCACGTATCCAATAGCCCCCTTAGTACTATAATTATTATTGTTCCCTATATATCTAGTCTCCAATAAACGTTTGTTCAAATAAGTTAAAACATTTCTTTATTATCACAGTATACATGAGTTAAAAATTTGGACTGGTCATGGTCAACCAAGAGTAGTTTTACGAAACTTCCTACAGAGAAGATTGCAGATTTTAGAAAAGAAAGATTTCCCGTTATCTGTGTTGTCGTGGGCAAAATCTTCGTCGAGATGTATGTTTTTCTTAGCGTAGGAGGTTTTTACTGGAATCGTTCTGTCTGGTACATTGTGTTCGTATGGTTGTCTCCTATATTGTTCAAGCTCCGTTCTCTTTGCGGCTACTTTTTTAATATTATCAGCCGAAGCTATCGAACCGGCTTTCGACTTTACTCTCGGCTGCTTAAAATTGATTTCCGAAAGTAAATTACGTTCGTTCAATTTTATTTGAACACAAGGGTTTTCGTTGAGGAGGACTATTTTAAAAATTTCTTCGATTCTCATATAACTTTTGTCCTTTTCTTCTTGAGTCGAATCTGTGACGTAGTTTTCGTTTTTGTAAGCCTCCGTTACGCCTTCAAAGTCTGTTATGGTGCTGGTAGCCGGTGTGCAGCTTTTGGTCATGAAAGTGGCTTTGTCCGTCATAGACTCTTGCTCTAGCGGAGTTATTTTGCTTATGTTCGAATTCGAGTTTTCCGAAGACATTATATGTTCGAACATGTCCTGTATGAAATCCTCCATATCGTGCAAAGTGAGGGTACTTTGGACGCTTCTTCCAAGGATTTCATGGAACCTTTCTTTGTAATGTTCGAAATCCCTCATACTGCTATAGAAATTGTCAAATATTTTTTCGACTGTGGATTTAAATAATTTGATATTAGATTCGAGGCTGCTAAGCGGACAGTCATCAGTATGAAGCTCCTGTGAGATATTGCTAAATATTCTAGTTTCTAATTTGTCCAATTGGGATTCAGTGAGAGACTTATCGTCCTGTTTTCTAAAGTTCTCAATGTAGGAAGCGTTGGAATCTTTGACTGGGACTTCGTCGTGGTCGTACTTTTTGTAATATTCTCCACGACCCTTATGGATCTGCAGTCGGCTGTCCCTGTTGTAGCTCAGTCGTGAAACTGTTGAAGAGCTTTGCAAGACCATGTTGAGCTCAGATTTAGAGTAGCTACTGGACTCTTGAGATGACTTAGTAGGGGTTTCATTTACGTGGAAACTGTGGCGGATTTTTAATGCCTCGCGGGAATCGTCTGGAAAAAAATGTTCTTCTGTAACCATGATGTCTGCTATTGAAACATTAGAGAATGACGTCATCTGTTGACACCGGAGACGCAACCTGTTTTCTTAGATCATGGTTACAGGGAGTGACGAGAACTTCAAAAGATCAGATTGGGAGAAGAATTACATGTTGTGCTGGCCCCTCATAGAGGGAAATGGGCAGAAATGTAGCGATAAGCATGATAATTGATAAGTTATTTTTATGATTTGAAAGGCATCAGATCGTAGTAAAACGATCTGCCTAGAATCTTGTTAGCTGACTTCGGAATGTGGCTTACAAGTTCAGCATTCATAGTTCAAGTTCAGAGATTCGTGTAGCAGCTGACTTCAAACGTACGTTACGTGTGTGGTGACACCGTTCCACATACGTCAGTAACGTAAGTATCTACGTTTGAAGTTGGCTGCTACACGAATCTCTGATACTATTCTTTTAAGCTCTATAGCTCTGCTTTAGCTTGGCCATGTAGCCCCGGCAAAGAATAGGGTTACCCCATCTATTCCCGTAGGTGTCGTAAAAGGTAACTAAGGGATGACTAGCAAACTTTAAGTTCTCCCTGCACGGTGGCGGATAAACTGCTTGGTCCTTAGAATGGTTGGTGTCAGGCAGGCGGCCGGCCGTAAAAATATTGCCAAATCTATTAGAAGCAGGTATTGTCAATATGTTGATGAAGTCTTGCCTATACTGTGCAGACCCCAATCAATGTAGGATTTAGCAACTTGTTTTTAGAACCCAGCGAATAAAAATAAAGGGATGTAACCGGGAACATCGCTCGGATGAGAAGCTGTATAAGTATAAACATACTAACTCATTATTTGGGTTTGAAAAGTTTTGCGCTTGGACTTGCATAGGACTATTAATTTTTTAAATGGAAAATAAATGAAATGTAAGTGAATCTCGACATTTGCAATCTTAAAATGTCATTAACGACAATAATCTTACCATAATAAATTAATCTAAATTTGTTGAGGAAAGAGGTGCAAACTTATGAAATGTTTTTATACTCATTTGTAGTAAAAAAAATCCTAACAGCTACATGACAGCTACTATTTTATCCGCGGATTCCGCGGGATTATACCGGAAGTTAATCTACCTGAAAGAATTTATTTTTAAATGTTATATCAGTTCTATTATTATCAGTAGTTATTCTTTAAATAACTATAAATTCTATTATTATAAATAAGTTTTAAATTTAAAAACGTTTCCTAAAAATGTATTATTAGTCATTTATTATTATGTAACGAAAATATTATTTTTTAAATGGCTGTATGCACTCAAAGTATTTTGCCTACCGCCTCAAACACTGACAAAAAGAAAAAAAAATCAGTTTACTACTTTGCGTGTCAGGGGGAATGTATTTCTCGCAAATATTTTTCGTAATAAAATGTCGATTTCTAGCGAAAAACACATCATCGATAAATGAATATATACAATGCAGCTGTAGGAAACCCTACGCATAGTTTTTACAATTTAATTAAAGCGTAAAACCTGCAAGAATTTGATTGTTTTGGTGCCGTTCACCTATATTGATTTATCGTATGCCAGTGACCTGTTTTTCATAGTTGTAATGTGTAGCCCGTAAATAATTCATTATTTCATTAATTTTTGATTAAAGAGGACTAGATGGCCACTTGAAATTCACTGACCCTTTAGTGTGGAAATTATGGGCGTGATTTGTGAGCGAAACAATTTAGGAGTTTTGTAAAAATCAAGGAACAAAATAGAATTTTTCTAATAAGTTATGCATAATACGCTATGATGACGCCTTTTGAGGATAAGAAAGATGAAAAGGTAAGTTATGTTGACAAGAAATAATTCTATAAATAAATTAAAAACATCACCCATTTAATCCTTCAGATTTTAAACACAGCCAGTACTTAACTACCTAATTTTCCCTTCTTGACATAGTAAATACACCATTATATAGAATGTTTCTCATGTATGTGTTTGTGGCTTCTTTACGGACCACTGAACTCGGTGCTTTGAAATTGTGTATGTAGATAGCTAATAAACTGTAATAATAACACATAAACTATTTATACTTAATAAATAGATATTCAGAGCTAAGTTTAATATTATTAATATGCCCTTAGATGAAAACAAAAAAACAGCAGATACATGATACCTACCTAGTCTCTGAAAATGAGACGATAGAACTGTGTCTAGCTGACACACTAGCCGCAGTCGTATGTCGAACCGTTGCCGCGTGAGCATGTGCTGTCACACAGCGATTATCTTTTTTTTTTTATTCCTATAGCCAAATGTTTTTAAATACAATAATTTTATGAAAATACATGTGAGTGTTTCTAGCTCATTTTTCGAATAAGCAAAGTTAGAATATACCATATCTACTATTTTTGTTTTCATCTAAGAATATGCCTTGGTTGCTGGCCTAGGCATATTCATAATATTGACCTTGGCTCTCATTTCACATTAATGTTTTTGATGGGATAGAAGATATGATCAGGTTGTTCTGTCCAGATCCGTATGGGTATGGTGCAAGTATCGGACGGGAAGTCCCGTCCACGGCCAGCGAGGCTGGTCCTCACAATGGATGCGGTGACCGTGCAGAGAGAGGTGATCGTCAGTGTGCCGCTGAGAGACAAGAATGTGCCTCATACCAGGGTATGCTATTATTTATGACTGTATTTCTTCTAGATTTTTATTTATGAAAAATACGCATTCAAAAATTTTTGCTCGTGGCGAGGCTTGAACCCGTGTCTTTGGGTCTGTACCCCAACGTCAATTCCAACTGGACCACACAAACTTCTTGTTACGATTTTAATTTTAAATGTAAAGGGCTATCAATATCCAGCTAGATTACTCCTCACTATAATCTCTGCAAAGCCCTTAATGTAAGTCTGCCCGTGAGTAAGACCTCTTGAAAGACCTCAATACCTTGGATGTTGAAAAATGCATAATATAATAAAAGCAACTCAATTAAAACCGAAATAAAACTAGAAAAAAACTTTCCTATTTTACATGTAGGGGAGATTCCCAAAAATGAGCATTTTTTTTAATTTTACTACTGTTTGCGCCGTTCGTTCGTCCGTCCATACGACTGTCCGTCGCGTACCTACTGTGTCGACTAGAACTTCCCAAACAACTCCTTTTTCGGGTGATCAATATTGTCTCACTTTACTTTACTCATGCAAAGTTACAGCTTCTTAATACTAAGTGTCTCTGAGCTAAGCCACGGACAGACAGACGGACATGACGAAACTATCTTGTTTCGTCTCTTGTTGACTAAGTAACTCTAAATATTTGTTTATACCATTCACACTCTTAAAAGCTTATTTTATTCACGCAAAACAGTGAATAAAAAGGACTTTTACTCACGCTGTTTGAATTTTGAATTTAGAACACAATTTACTCGTCGTCCATCTAACTAAATGCATATACAACCTCCTTGCGTGAAAAAAAACTTGATACAAACTCCTTGCGCTAAAAATACTCGACATACAAATTATTTTTAGGGTTCCGTACCTAAAGGATAAAAACGGAACACTTTTACTGATACTTTGCCGTCTGTCTGTTTGTCTGTCACCAGGCTTTATCTCATAAACTTTGATAGCTAGACAGTTGAAATTTTCACAGTAGATGTATTTCTTTAGCCGCTATAACAACAAATAGATAAAAAAAAAACATTTAAGGACCATTCAACAACGTGATTTTGACATAAAAACGCAACGATACCGCGATGTATTTTTACCACTAGCATTTTTTACCATCTAGTGATGAATTGAGACTGGCGCCAGTGGTAAAATAAATTTTAACGTACGCGTTGCGTTCACGGATTGGTTGCCGGTCCAGAGTTCATTTCAGGGTTCTGTACCCGATTGTGATAGTGGTACGGAAACCTTCGTATGCGACGCGAGTCCGACTCGCACTTGACCGGTTTTTTTTCTCGTAGTCATGGTATAAAGTATAGTATGCAACTCTTGAATAAAGTACGGATTTACATTGAGGGCCATGAACCACTGGCGGCGCTCAGGATTCTAACACTTGAATCCCTCGCTACGCTCGTGATTCATCTACGGCCTTCGCACTAAATCCTTCTTTTATTCACTAGTTGCATAATATACTATTTATTTCATATCTAAACATATCATACAGTTAGTATACAGTTAGTCATACTTAGTTAAGGCCGCGGGTTCACGATGGATGCAGGCCACTTATGACCGAAGCATCTGGAAATCTATGAGGGAGGCTTATGTCCAGCAGTGGACTTCTTACAGCTGAAATGATGACCCGAAAGAACAGTTGTAATGTGATTTTACTCAATAAACTATTTTTTTTTTTTTTAAATGATGATGATGAATGATATCTAAACAACTAATTTTTGTTCCAGGAGAGAATGGTCTCAATAAACCGTCAGAAGTTGGGAGGCCTCGGTCTCAGTATAAAAGGTGGTGCGGAACACAAACTTCCGATACTAATCTCTAAGATTTACAAGGATCAAGCGGCTGACCAAACAGGACAGCTGTTTGTTGGCGATGCTGTTATTAAAGGTAACCAAAGAGCGGTGTTGGTCTAGTGGTAGATACCGCGACTTTCATTCCGAAGGTCGTGGTTTCGAATCCAGGCCGACCGCGCACCAATGTCTTATTCTTTAAGGGCCCTATACCTGCTAAACTCAAAATCCATGTCGGGCGCATCGAAAATTGTTGATTATATCATGACGGAATGTCGTAGAACTTTTTTTTGTGTACAGATTGTAGGCGACATTGTTTCCGATATTTTAGTGCAGTTTCCATACAAACATGTCGAAACGTATTGAAGCCTATCGACTTTTTAGCCAAATCAGACATTTTTTGTCTAAAATTTGGAAAGGCTTTGCACCAATAGGAGGTTCTTGTCTTAAAACTATACCAAAATGTAGGAAACAATGTCACCTACAATCTGTACACAAAAAAAAGTTCTACGAATTTCCGTCATGAAATAATCAACAATTTTCGATGAGCCCGACAGGGATTTTCAGTTTCAAGGTCGTTAGCGTTGTAATTCCTCTTAAGTGCTTTCGCTCTTACGGTGAAAACATCATGAGGAAACCTACGGCTTCAAAAAGACCCAGTTATAGGGCTAGTTGCGGAAACACAAAGTCAAAGTAAAAGGTAATGTAAAGAAAAGACTTTAATCTTTAAAGGTGTTAAAAAAACCGCCCATGAGCGAGTCGGATTCATTCTCGAAGGGTTCTGTACTATTATTACGAAAAAAAATCATTTGTTGTGTGGGAGTGGGGACTTTAATATTTATTTATTTGATTCTGTTTCAACTGTCTAGCTATCACGGTTCATTAGATGCAGGCTGGTGACAGACAGACAGACTGTTGAGTCTTTTTAGAAAGATCCCGTTTTTACCCACGGAACCTTCCGTATGTATACTTCGTTTATTAATTGTAGACTATGATTTGACACATCTTCCTAAAGAAAAATGTCAAATTCAAAGAAACAAAACGTCAGATCGTAGTCTGAAATTAAAAAGCGAAGTATATGAAAACTCAGTACACCCGTGCGAAGCCAGGGCGGTGCGCTAGTTCAACATAAAATACTTTAGCTAAATAAGTTTTTCTTTGAAACTCAACTATTTATGTAGTAACCTAAATAAACTTTGGCTTGTTTAGATTACGTTGAAATCTACGCGGAATCGATCTCGATGATGCTCCATCAATTTCTAGTTATTATTCCATCCAACTAAACTTTATACATGACCTCAGTTTTCGCTATGCCGCCGTATGGAATTTAACTAATTTTTCGGTAGGTAGGTATATTGTTTACTCATTACTAAATGTTGTAAAAAAAAGTTGTAGAACAAAAGTTGATCGTCTAGACTTCTAGAACAAGCCCATTCATGGTCGGCCACCCATTTTGTAACATATTAGGAAGGTACTGTATAAAATACATCCAGAATTAGAAACAAACTTTTATGATCAGCATAAATACTTGTCCCCGGTGGGAATCGAACCCGCACCCTTCTGCGTTGCAGCCGGCGGCTCGGTCGAGCCACAGAAGCCGCCAAATAAAGAAAAACATCTTGACGTTCATCAGTACTTCATCCCACTAATATTATAAATGCTAAAGTTTAGTGGTTAATTTGTGTTTTAATTACGCAAACACTACTAAACCGATTGTAATGAAACTCGGTAAGCAGGTAGCTAGATAAACACATAGGCTATTTTTTATTTAGCGTAATCGAGACTTAAGCGGGTGAAACCGCAGGGCCTTGCGGGTTAAACTAAATTATTTTAACAGCCGCCAACATGGATTGAAACATTTTATAAACTTTAGACACGCCAAGCACCTCGTAAACAAGCGCTAATCATGTGTTATATAAATAACACAGTACCCACATTAGCTTTGACCTTCACATGTAGAATCTACATGCACTATCCCATACAAAGGTGCGGCAAGATTTATATAATAACTAGCTGACCCGGCAAACGTTGTTTTGCCTTATAAATTATAGATAGTAGTCGATTCTCAGACCTACTGAATACGTATACAAAATCTCATAAAAATCGGTCAAGCCGTTTCGGAGGAGTACGGTAACTAACACTGTGACATGGAAATTTTATATATAAGATTTTATATTTAAGAAGATTAAAACAAATACACCCTACATCCTATCCTACTAATATTGTAAAGCTGAAAGTTTGTGAGTATGTTTGTGTGCGTGTGTGTGTGTTGTGTGTTTGTTACTCAATAACGTAAAAACCGCTGAACCGATTACCATAAAACTCGGTACCTATGTAGATAGCTGGAGACCTGGAATATAGGCTACTATAGGCTACTTTTTATTCCTGGGGAGTCGAGACTTACGCGGGTGAAACCGCGGGTCGCAGCTCGTATTATCATTTAAAACGCGATTTGTTTGTTACTTTTTCACGTAAAACTACTGAACCGTTTGCGATGAAACTTGATATGGGTTCTCAGACGGCGGAGACAGTCGGTAACACAAACACACATATTAAAATACAGCCGAATTGATTACCTCCCCCTTTATTGGAAGGTGCTTAAAATAAAATATACCTTATTTCTCTAAGCTTATATTTTGATAAGCTGTAACTTTGCATGAGTATACATATTGATCACGCCGAGAAAGTATACCTACAATAAATAATAAGTTTTTTAGGGTAGAAAAAAAATAATCATGTAAAAGGGGGGATGAGTTTTTCTTCTTCACCCCATCGTGTGGGTTCACCTACCGACTTGCAAGCTTTTTTAGTCCACCCACAGCTACAGTACCCCTACCATGAGTTAGTAAATACGCGAACTGTAACGTTAACAGTTTGGGTATTTACGCAACGCAACATATCGGTTCGCGCGGCCCACAAGTCGCCACCCACCGGTGTGGCAGGGAACAGGTAGAGCGGGCGCGCTATGCACAAGGTCAAACTGTTAACATTACAGTGGACGTATTTACGTACTAACTCATGGTAGGGGTCCAGAACACGTCTAGCCAAATTGTCGATGTGTACTTAAGAACGTGGCGACTGTTACCATTTCCATACAAACGTAATACCAAAATAAATCATGAAAAATTTAGTTTTCTACCTTAAATTCTTCTTCTGTTTTCGCGATGTTGTCTTAGTCTATCCTGAAGAAGAGACCTGGAAAGGTCTCGAAACGTTGAGAGTTGTAACAATGCTAAAGTAATAAAAACCACGCGATTCAAACCGAAAAATGTCTTTTATTTCTACCTTAATATCGATATTATTCGGATTAAGATTTTACTTTTATAGGGTCGAACGAAGAAACATTTTTTTCATTTTTCCAGCGTAAATTACTAGTGTAAATCTCATTTGTTTTTAATATAAACAAATGAGGTACTGTATACCAATAAAAAGTAATTTACGCTGGAAAAATGAAAAAATGTTTCTTCGTTTTATTTAATTTCGAATGAATATTTTGGAAAACCTTGTGGTGGGGGCCCTATAAAAGTAAAATCTTAATCCGAATAATATCGATATTAAGGTAGAAAACTAAATTTTTCATAATTTATTTTGGTATTAAGTTTGTATGGAAATGGTAACAGTCGCCGCGTTCTTAAGATGTGTACTTTAGGTGTG
The DNA here is from genome assembly GCA_958496205.1 of Idaea biselata. Taxonomy (NCBI): domain Eukaryota; kingdom Metazoa; phylum Arthropoda; class Insecta; order Lepidoptera; family Geometridae; genus Idaea; species Idaea biselata. The sequence goes on from OY292396.1 coordinate 31,616,033, forward strand.
AACTGTAGGGCCCGACAAAATCACCCGATTTTTGAAGAAGTTATCGACTGCTTCAATTCAGTAGGTACTTATTCATAATCTCGGGTCATGTAGTCCTATAACGATCCGCGAATCGGGGTCAAACGCAAACGGTCAATCATTGCGTGCTTCGTCCTATTGTCGGACCGATTCATTAAGTTTAAACGAAATTGACATAGAACATGCTGGTGTAGGTACTGTGGATCAAATTATTCCCAGTTTACTAATGATTCCTGGGAAAAAAGATAAATAGATGTACGCTTTATTTGCACAACAAACAATAAAGGTAGATTTTTTTTCTGTTTTCGCGAAGGCGACTTAGGGATCTGGGGGAGACTAGCAAACTTTGACTTCTCCCCGCGCGGTGGCGGGTAAATTGCTTAGTCCCTTAAAGTCCCCTTTGTCAGGCAGGCGGCCGGCCGTAAAAATGTTGCCAAATCTATTTGCAGTAGGTATGGTGTGACAATGATGGCTTACCTACTGTGCCGACCCCAAATAATTTGGGGCTTTAGCGGCGCCAAGCTCCCGAGATCGATCCCTGAGGAATATCACGATGGTTAATCCAGAATTCCAGCTGTCTACATTCCAAGTTTCATAGCAATCGGTTTTGTAGTTTTTGCGTGAAACAGTAACAAAGTCACATACATAAATATATACTTTCAAAGTTTTGCGTTTATTATCGGTTTAAATGATAAATTACACACCCAGATATCTTCGGACCTCAGGTAATCTTGTGGGACATATATATTCTTGTGGCATACACCCACAAGAGTGCACTAGAGCAGGACAAATCATTAAGCCACGTATAGGGCCGTTTGTGAGCACGAGTGTAATGCCGGCCTTCCACTCCGAGCGAAACGGAGTTAAAATGTGTCAGTTTAACACCCAACGATTGTAAAAAAAAAAAAAAAAATCAAAAATCAAAGTACGTTTATTCATTCGGATATTAGCAAGATATCTCTTTGACATGTCATTTTTTTTTTTTATTTAATCTACTCTACTATGTCTTCGGATCGCGACCTCCATGACATGAGAAGAAGACACAAGAAACTCATGGGGTTTTTTTTTTGTATATTTTTTTTTTGCAGTAATCATGTGATTTACATTGTCGCATATATAATATTATTGAAGAAAAGTGGAACTGGAGCAATAATCCATACTTGCTATAATAATCCTTACTAGCATTACAAGAGCGAAAGTAACTCTGTCTGTCTGTCTATCTGTTCAAATAAGTTATAATATACAAAATAATAAACATAAAAAAAAATATTTACTTAAAACACTATCTCATCCACAAACACACAACCCGCCCAACACCGCCCAAACTGCCCCGGGACCCACCATCAGAGTTCCGTGGTGCCAGCCTTGCATTCCTTTCCTACACTCTAGAATTTTATTATAAAATTCGTAGGTAGAACCATCTATTTACTCCATTCCATAACTTATCCTGCTACTTTACCACAGAACTCCATGAATACGCCCCAGGACGAACCGAACCGAGCCGAACGAACCAAGCATTCGCGAACGCGACCGTGCCCCTGTCTGTCCCCGTCTTTCAATAAAGTATTCATTTCCATGGATTTTTATCGTTAATATAATCCGATGTATTATAGTATGCCATCCTGTACAGTTTGCTTTTAATATATGTTTTAAATTTATTAATTGACATGTCACACACATTCTTGGGTAACTTATTATAGTAGAGCATAGATGAGCTAGAGAAGGACCTGTTTATTTTCTGGAGCCTACTCCAGGGCACAGTTAGATCATCTTTATTTCTTAAATTAAATAAATGTATGTCCCGATTTTTAACAAGCTTGTCCTTATTTTTATGGACGTATAAAAGATTTTCGTAAATATATTGTGAATATACTGTTAAAATATTTATTTCTTTAAATTTTTCTCTAAGTGATTCTCTAGGGCCCAACCCGTAGATAGCTCGAACCGCTCTCTTCTGTAAAATGAAGATATCCTTAATATCTGCAGCACACCCCCACAGCAGGATGCCATATGACATAATGCTGTGGAAGTAGCCGAAATAGACCAGGCGGGCAGTCTTAATATCTGTGAATTCACGAATTTTCTTAACAGCGTAAGCTGCAGAACTTAGTCTAGCGGACAAAGCTTCCACATGTGGGCCCCATTGAAGCTTAGAGTCTAGAGTTATACCTAGAAAGACAGCCTTCTCAACCTTTTCGACTTCCTCGTTATTAATTTTCACTACAGTTTTGACATGTTTAACATTAGGAAGTGTGAATTTAATACATTTTGTTTTGGATCCATTCAGTAAAAGATTATTGGTATTGAACCAATATACTATTTTAGAGAGAGCATTGTTCACGTCGTCTATATTTAATTGGCGTCTTTTAACTTTAAATACCAATGAGGTATCATCTGCAAACAATACTATCTCATGTTTGTCCCTTACTAGGTAAGGTAGGTCATTAATATAAACTAAAAACAGGAATGGTCCTAATATGGATCCTTGAGGAACCCCCATTGTTACAGGAGAGCCGGGGGATCGTTTTCCGTTGACATCGACACACTGAACCCTATTGCTCAAATAGGAGGAAATAAGATCCAGAGCGCTATCTTTAATACCATAGTGATGTAGTTTCATGATCAATGTATCATGTTTAACGCAATCAAATGCCTTGGATAAGTCACAGAACACCCCATAGGCATCGTGTGACTCCTCCCAGGCTTTATATATACTTTGAAGTAATGCAATACCTGCATCAGTAGTTGAACGTCCCTTACTGAAACCGAACTGTTTATTGTGGAGAATATTATTATCATGAAAATGTTTTAAAAGTTGGTTTAAAATAATTTTTTCAAAGATTTTACTAAGTGATGGTAGTACAGAAATTGGTCTAAAATTAGTGGGATCTGACGTACTACCCGATTTAAATAAGGGAGTAATTTTACTTAATTTCATTAGATCAGGAAATACACCACAGTCAATACACCTATTGAAAATCATGACTAAATCTGGCACAATATGTTCAATAATAGACTTTACAATAGGCACGGAGATCCCCCATAGATCTTTAGTCTTCTTCAGATTTATTTGCTTAAGGCTTACCATAATATCATGATTTCTTACATGTTGAAATTTAAATTTTGTGTTGCATTCGAGTACATGACTTTTTAACAAAGATTCTGCAATGGGGGTTGAGGAGTTCAAAGTTTTTGTCAAAGTAATAGGTATACTTGTGAAAAAGGATTCAAATTCGCTTGCAACATCTACATCATTAATGATTATCTTATTATCTATCTTTAATTTAAATGTACTATTTTTAGCTGTGGTTCTCCCTGTTTCAGCATTTATAATTTTCCAAGAGTCTTTAATTATATTATTGCTATTTTTTATTTTTGTTTGAATGGAAAAACATTTAGCAAGCACACATACTCTGTGAAATATTTTGGAATAATTTTTAACATAAACCTTAAACTCCTCTGAAAAATTGAACTGTCTTTCCGCGTATAGCTCATATAGTTTTTGTCTACTTCGATGGATTCCAACTGTTGCCCAGTCACTAAATTCGCGTTTGTTAGAAACTACCATTGTTCGAGGAGTGAAAATTGATTTAAATTGGTCATTGAGTACCGAGAAGAAATTATTATACAATACATTTGGATCCATTTCACACGGAAGAAATGGTATAATGTTAGTTAAATTTAATTTTAATTTCTCAAGACGAGCTAAAGTTACTGGTACATAGGTTATCTTCCTCTTAGGTATAGGTTTTATAACGATGGCGAAATTTATTAATTGACCATAGTGATCAGATTTAATTTTTTTAAAAACACATTTACTGTTTATATTTACACTTTCTGAAACATAGATATTATCAATACATGTTGCCGAAGTATCCGTTACTCTAGTAGGCTCCAGGAAGACATTGGACAGGTTGTATGTGTTGTATAAATTTAGGAGTTTATTTGAAAAAGAATAAACTCTAAAGAGATTTACATTAAAATCACCACATACAACCAGTTGTTTCTTAGAATTAGATAACTTTCCTAGCAAAGCATCAAGTACTTCAATAAATACGTTAAAATTATCATCAACAGGCCTTCTGTATACACTAGCCACTATTAATTGCTCCAATTCCACACAAGCTATTTCTATGACACTCTCTACAGAGAGAGACACAACATCTTTTCTTTCTTTAAATACTAAATTTTTATTTAATAAGACAAGAGATCCCCCCTTTGCCATGCTCTTTCTGCAGAATGCGCTACCGACCTGGTGATTGCTGAAATTAAACATGAGCTCGTGTGCCCGCAGGTGATGCTCAGTTAAACATACAATATCAATATTATCCGAGTTCATGAATAATTCCAGTGTTAGTATCTTGCCCTTTGTCAAACGATCAATGTTTAGATGCACCAGGTTTATATTACAATTAATTTTAGTATTATTTTTAATTTTATTTGATTGAGGGCATTTATTTAGGTAACCATTATTATTTGACTTTTTGGACAATGCTATTAAAAATTGAGCAATGTCCTTATTATTTTCTACCACTAATGAGCTAGAGGATACCTCTATTGTCTCAGATTGTAATTTAAATTATTCGATGAAAGGTTTTCATCAGAAGTGTCACTATTCAAAATGTCATACTGCTCAATAGAGACAGCCTGGTTATTAGCCAAGTTCTTGGCTGAAATATTTAAAAAATAGGATAGCGAACAAGCTATCTGTCGTTTACTCCTATTATTAAGGTAGTATTTACCTTTTGTCATATAATAATAATTACTAACTATTGAGTTAGAATCAATGAGGTCAAATTTATTGTTATTACATGCTATGGTATGTAACATACAATTTAGCATGTACCTTTTGTGGTTTTCTGCTTCTGGCATGTTTTTTATGTAGGGGAATGTGAACATTACAATTTTGTTTACATTTAAATTGTTAAGGGAGTCACAGTAAGATATCAGTTCTTTTCTGTCCACATTGCCACTATCTCCCACTAAAATAATTAATTTTGAGGCATTATTAAAAGAATTTTTTGAATTAATTACTTTTCTTATTATATTTTTAAAACAAGTATTAGGAAAACAGTTATTTATTATTATTTGTTTCTTTAATAACAAATTTAATTTTGAGCCCATATGTTGGCCGATTTCGTCGGAGTACATTAAAATTGACGGCTGGTTTAGAAGGAGGTTGCTTTGGCTTACATTATTTAATTTATTTTGTGTATTTATATTACTTTTACTTAAATGTGCTGTCTTATGGAAACTGTCACACTCAACCGATGAGGGATTATCATTAGTACAACTGCTTGTTGGAGTCGGGTCAACGTGTGGGCATGGACATGTTTGAGAAGCCATTAGGGAATCATATCGATCTGCGTTGTATTTAAAACTTGTTTCTATAGCGAAAGAGTTGTATGACTATAGAAACAACCGTTGTATGTTGAACTGACACATTAATGACTCCGCTCCGGTCGCAGTGGAAAGCCGGCATAAGTTTGGGACTAGATCGCGCAATATAATGTTTGTCGTATTGTTCCAGTGAACGGCGAGTACATAACAGCGTGCGCACACGACGACGCTGTGAACATCCTGCGTAACGCGGGGGACATCGTCGTCCTCACAGTCAAACACTACCGCGCGGCCACGCCCTTCTTACAGAAACAAGGTACACATCTGATACTGTGTGCAGCGTGTGCACATCGATATTATTGGTACAGAGGTTCTAGGACTGGTAAGAAACTGGTAAATTTCCAAAAAAATCATGAACCGTTGTCGAGAAAAAATATAAAATAGTTATAGTGTAAGGGTCCTGAGAGTACCACAGACATAAATATTGTAGACGTCACATGTACCTCGATTTGTATTGAAACCGAGCGTGCCGACTTTCTAATACCTACTGTGAAGTCACAGCCACAGAAAATATGTTCCTGCCTTTGGGTGCTCGAATTTTAAGGAAATTTGCAGTTACTAATCACGCAACGAGGCATTCGTTTTACGGACTTCCGGCAACTATAGACGCGCGCGGACTGCGCCGACTACCGCTACGTTATTCTGACACACGAAGGACATGGATTCGCGTGGTCTAGCTATATGTATGTCTGTGGTCAGTACTCTCAATAACTTTAAACTCTATTGTGGCTACAGCGGACGGCGCATCAGACACGGACAGTAGTACGGGCGACGACCACCCCTCGCTCAACAACAAACCAGTCGACGCCAACTGTAACTCGGAGAGACCCACCGAACACACTAATGGAGGCTGGCAGGTCATTTAGCTATTTATTTTTCTTTACAATTTATAGATAAGTCGACTACTTTTAAGGTCATAGCCCACTTACACGACTCTGCTCCCACCCGGCAAAAATAATATAATTTAAATATGAGCTATAAATATTGCTCTTTAGATATATTTTACACTGACTGACGAGCAGTCTGACGGCGGTAAGCTCGCTGAAAGCGAGCTGTCTGCTAATTTATGATGCCAATGTAAAATATATCTAAAGGGCAATATTTAAAGCCCATATTTGAATTATAATACTTTTGCCGGGTGGGAGCGGAGTCGTGTAAGTGGGCTATGACCTTAACTCATCCGAGCGATGTTCCGGTAACAATATTGCTATATCTATTTGCAGTAGGTATGGTCAATAATGACCTACCTACTATGCCGATCCCAAATTATTTGGGGGTTTAGCGAACCCCGGGCTACCGAGAGGGATGCAACCGGGAACATCCCTCAGATGAGAAGAAGACTTTGAAGCCCCTATATCTTTGTCTATACTAATCTATACTAATATTATAAAGAGGTAACGTTGGTAACGTGTATGTTTGTATGTAAATTGGGGGTAATCCCCGAAACCACTGGGCCGATTTCAGAAATTCATTCACCAATAGAAAGCTTCATTATCGAAGAGTAACATCGGCTATGTGATCCCGCGAGTACTGACGCGAGTAAAACCGCGGCAATCTGCTTGTTGTAGATAAAGTTGAGTTGTATGTTGTTTGTTACAGAGTTGTGAAGAGGATCGCAGCCGTCCGTCCAGTGTAGTGGGTTCGAGGCCGCCCTCGGTGGCCTCCGACCGGATCTCTACCACTACTGAGACTAAAGAATGGAGAGATGTTGTCTCAGGTATTATACGTTTTCGAGGGTTCCGTACCCAAAGGGTAAAAACGGGATCCTATTACTGAGATTCCGCTGTGTGGCTGTCCGTCTGTCTCTAGGCTGTATCATGAACCGTGATAGCTAAACGGTTGAAATTTTCAAAGATAATTTAATAATAATATTTCTGTTGCCGCTATAACAAAATTCTAAAACAAATATTTGAGAGGCAACGTGATTTTTAAGAGTTAAACGCAACGTTAACGCGATTTATCTTTATCACTTGCATCATCTAGTGATAAACTGGCGTCAGTTTCGTTTGGTCCATTGTTTATTTTAGGGTTCCAATTGTGATTATGGAACCCTTCATGCGGGATTACGACTCGCACTTGGGCCGGTTTTATTTTGTATTTTTATTCAAATAAGAATATTGTCCACAGTTCCTCTTATGATGGGTTACGTGACGAGATACGTCCTTGGAACGGATAAACTGAGACCCGGAGCTTTTGAGGTATGTACTTCATTCTTTTTAAAATATTGTGGGTTTTGGAAAACAATTTTTCAACTTAGGGTATTGAGGTTTTTTAACACGTTGACCGTTTTACCACTATTTCACCTGATGGTAAATGATGATATGGTCTATGATGTGGCACGCTCAGATGAGCGTGCCACATCATGCCACATCATTGTTCCGCTTCCGTCTTCCTTCTTCCTTCTTCCAGATAGAAGAAGGAAGACGGAAGCGGAACAAGATCCGAGTTTAGTGGCTGCACTACTTAGGTGATGGGTGATTAGATTTACGTAAAGTAGTGTTTAGGGCCATGCTGTGTAACCCCCGGCGTAGAATGGGGTACCCCATCTCTTCCTGTGGGTGTCTTAAAAGGCGACTAAAGGTCAATTTATACTAGCGCAGAATCGAAGCGTCAATCTAAAACTTAACACTGCAAATTCAACCTTATCTCCATAGTGCAATGCTCATATTATTTCTTATACTCTTATACTTCTTAATAGTATAAGTATAAGAAAGCTTATACTCGCCACGCTTCCACTAGCGATCCTACGCTTCATCAGCCAGAAATTGCCGGCGCCGTTGTAGGTGTGTTGTTGTATTCTTGCAAATACGCGCGCATTCGTACAGCTTCGCTTAAGTTGCGAAGAATTTGACGCTTCGACTCTGCGTTAGTATAAATTGACCCTAAGGGACTAGCAAACCTTAAGTTATCCCCGCGCGGTTGCGGGTAACCTACTTGCCACGTAACAAGCTGGCTGGTGTGTCGGCAGGTGCGCGGCGCGCGGCCGCACGTCACGTCGGGCGTGGTGCACGCGCCCGACCCCGCCTCGCTCTCGCACTGGCTCAAGAGCATCTCCGACAACATCGTCGGCCTCACCAACCTCCAGGTACACTCTTAGAGCCCCCTCCAGACTCACGGCGAAACCCTCGAGAACACCCGAGAAGCGAGAATGTGAGGAGTTTCTCGCGTTCGCCTGTTCTCCGTTCGGTGTCGGTATTTTTGGCCGAGACAAAGGATCTCTCTCATCAAAACTGAGAAAAATGAGAGTGTGGATAATTTGCATGTTCTTACGAGAAGTCTCGGCGAACTTCTTGCCGAACCTTCTCCGTGAGTCTGGAGGGGACTTTACTGCTCTCTCCGATATCTGTAGCACTGCACTAGCCCTCGATTCCTGAATTCCGCAACCGTTCTCCGAAGACCGATTCCCCAGTGGACTGTTTGCCGACAGGATGGTTCATTAATTTACATTTTCCCAGAAGAAACTTTCATCTATAGACATTTCACTGAAAGAACCTTTCATCTACGTCGCTTTCGACGACAAGCATTGAAATCTAAAGAATCTTCAGTTTCATCTACACGACGAAAAACCTAAAACTTTTAATTACTGACCTTTCTATCTGGGGATCATTCACCATAAAAGCGATTACGAAAAATACACTGTTTGTGCATCAGCGATTTATCTAGTTACTCAATTTGGTGGCTAGAGTTGAGACCACTTCACATTTCTCAGTCTGTATTACGCCACAAGTTGAACCCTCTCAAATTGAGATTGCTCAAATGAACACCCAGCTTTACTGTTGATAATTCCACTGGAATCCTGTACAAAACCATCCAGCCTCCTATCCCTGCTGTCATTCCAGATGAAGCTACTAAACCGTCAGCTGGAGGCGGGCGAGCGTATAGAGTACATGGGGTGGGTGCACGAGGGGGTGGTGTGTGGCGGCGCGCCGTGTTGGCAGACCTACTCCCCCCGGTTCCTGGTGCTCAAGGGGACTGACGTCATGCTGTTTGACATACCGCCGGTCAGTATACTAAACCGTTAGCTGGAGTCGGGCGAGCGTACATGGGGTGTATTGATATAAATAGATAGACTAGTAGTTCTGTGAATAGGAGACTTTGGGAGCAGTTTATTAGCCTTCGTTATGCAGGTCCTTGCAAGCATAAATACCTTTGCTTATAAGGACCTGCATAGCGAAGTCCACCTTCAAAAAAGCAGAAAATGTTCAGATGAGGGGGTTGTAATGAAAAAGTCCTTCCAAGAGAGTGCCATCAATGCACCTTGTAGGTATGGGCTTATTCTTAACTTCATCTTCACTCTACTTCACACACTCCAAATTTCAGCCCCCTACTATCAGCAGTTTAGAATGTGCGTTGATCCATCAGTCAGTCAGTTAGTACAAAGCGTTTTAGAGATATTGATGAGTTGTAAAGGCAAATGTATTATTTCAGACGAACATAACTGACTTGGCAAAATGTCCTGAAACCCTCAAAGTGTACCAGACGATGTTCAGGACAGTAAAGGAGAGTGAGACGGTGGATTGGAGACAGCATTGTTTCCTCGTTCAGGTATGTTCCTAATATGACAGTTTCCATAGCTTCGGCCGCAGCTGTCACTACCTATTGGCCAAAGTAGTATCGCTACCCAGAATTTGTCAATTTTCCAATACGTAGCTTAGCAACAGGCGCTTGTTTACTACCGTTCACCTCTTGAGACCACCTGGGTGAACCGTAGAAAGTTTTTTTTTACAGCGGCTCACCTTTGTTCACCTGGGTGTTTGGTGGGAATTATAAAATTTCTACCGTCCACCTTGTTATCAAAACTCTTGATGAAAAATTTTTTTTTTCAGGTATAAGTTACCGAAATAAATTCAAGCGTTGGTTGTTATTTTGTTTTTGTTCAGTAATGATATAATTAGTACCTACTTAATAATAAGTGATTAAAAAAATATGTTCAAAAATATTGATTTTCTTCTTAATTGTACAGGTTAGGTAATGGTATAATGTCATAATCTGTAAATTTTCCTTGCTGACATAATCAATATAGCATAGATCTTATTATGGCCAGTATCTTTCTGAGGTGTACCGTCACCAAGGGCATTCAATGTTGAGGTAAGCCGCTGTAAAAAAAAACTTTCTACGGTTCACCCAGGTGGTCTCAGTAGGTGAACGGTAGTAAACAAGCGGCAACAGGGATCTCCTAGGTCAGCGTGCTTCATCTAAGACCTTATCAACCATGGTGTGATCATAATGTTTTTTTTTATGTTTTTTTATAAAAAAGTCCGGTGCAGTCACTATGAATTACGGGTAAGAACTGGTATCCCTCCTGTTGAGACCATGTATTCTAAAGCACCCAATAGTTTGAATCATTGGATTGGGTAAGCCAAAAGAATCTGGTTAGTTGGTACGTTTTTGGGACTGCTTATTTTGCATTTTAGACTTTCTTAGCGCTTGTGGTGTCTTTTTGTGGCAAGGAACAGAATAATACACGGGTTTTTGTTCTACAGGCGTCAACAGCTGGGCCAGCGGTAGCGCCTCCAGGTCCTCGCTACTTTAGCGCCGAGACCAGGCAGGAACTGCTGCGAGTTGAGGCCGCCTGGACAGCTAACATACTGACTTCTGTCATTAGACTGGGGGTAAGCGAACATATTTGTATATCAGGCGTTAACAGCTGGTCAAATTAAACTACTAATGACAAATATCCAATGCGTTTATTCCCTCACCAATGAATTAAGATATTCAAACACTCGTAGAAACAGTGGTGTCTTATTTACCTACGGAACCACCGGCTGAAGTGGTCTTTCTCCTTCTTAAATAACTCTCTTCTAGTCGTCGCTTCAAATGAGGGTACGGAGACAGGCACTGTTGAAATGCCTTGTTGTCCAACCTTTAGGGGAGAAATAAATAGGCATATAAACTGGTAATAATGGTTGCGATAAATATAGGATTTTAGGAAAAACACAAGATTTTGAAAACGGTTTTCAGCCTCAAGTTTCAAACCAGGTTTAGGTTTAAAACTTAAGAACTGAAAACCGTTGTTTAGGCATATTAATACTTAGTTATGACACATATTTGTGTCTAGGAAAATGAGGAAAATATTTGTAAAATAACCTGTAAGCCTCGGTGATCTCAATAGCAACAATTGTGGCGGTCCTCGGCGTGTTGGGAAACAACAAAGCTGTTTCCCCAAAGTACGATCCATCTCTTAGATGAGCAATCTGATACACAAACGAAAATATAAGCATTACCTACTTATAAATTATACTTATAGTAGGTCTATTTTGACTATTTTCGGCATTTTTTTTTGTGTAATTGTATGGCGCACCTATGGTTCGTGTTTTTAAGCTGCCCAAAGTCCCCTAACTTGATCGAACGACTGCCATCAGACAGAACAACCGGGACCAACTGCTTAACGTGCCCAAACTCCGTGTTTCCAAAGCACGGAGGAGCTCGAGAAAATTATATTTTGCGACACAAATTTTAGGTCACACACCCAAGCCGCCCGATTATACAAGATCAGGGCAGAGAGGCCAATGAGCTCCTCACAACTTGTCGGCAAATTGGATTCATGTCATGAAATCGCTATGGATGTTGCCATGGATTTTTGGATCAATTCCATTCAGCATCCAAATGCGCCAATTTTGCCCAATATTAGCAGAACGAATGCAAACTTACTTCTTTTCCATTAGCTCCTACGACTGAAACAGTTCCGGAACTTATCAAGTAAATTGAACTTCCTGGAGCTCCTATTACAATCACCACCTAAAAGACAACCAATTTTTGTTAAATACTGTTAAAATCAACTCGCTAGGTCGTTCTTATCAGAGTTCGTTCCTTTTGAGGTACGGAAGAAAGCAAAGGAAGCGACAATGATTAAGTAGTAAAACAAGTAAAATTCATAGAAATAAAAACCATGGCCAAGAAACTTTACCTCTCCGGGCATGTATAAAACTTGTGTCAGTTGGAAGATAATAGCGTTAATCAAAGCCACAGGCATGTCTTGGAAAAGAGGGACATTCATGACCAGCTTCTTACAGCAATGCATGTTAATATCCCGTTTGATCTGCTCATTTATCGTGTTCATAATAGTCTCCTCATTATAGTAATGACCATTGAACTTGTAGTTCAAAAACAGACGGATTGTCTTCTGAAGATGTAATGGAAGGCGCTTGTAGAACATATAGTTGCTGAGTTCCCTGCATCGTCCATTGAATAAGTTGCTTTCGAACTGATTGTATATGGCCAGACGGATTAGCACACCGACGGCATAGGTTACGAAAACTAAGCCAATAAGCCCCATGCAGGATGTCAAGAGCAACTCAAATATGATATGCTCATCAACTGGAGTGTAGTGTCCAGCTCCAATAATTAATCCACAAACCAAGAAAAGATTCGCAGTATATTTCTCGATAATAGAGCTCTTGTGTAAATAAACGACGTGAAATCTCTTAAGCCAGATTTTGTAGGTCTCATCGTTTTTGTAATAGTACGCTGTTAGCACTGGGACCTGATAATGGATATACGTCACCCAATGGAGAAAGAGCACCATTTGGAGCAAGACGCTTATCGCTTTCTTCTTGATATACGACAGGCCGAACTGTTCAATGAGGCTTCTCCATTCATCAGCTAGAGTTACCAGACGGAACAGCTTAAATACGAAGTAAGTGGTATGGGAAGGGTATTCGCAATCTTCAAACACGTGGATCAGTTGGAGAGGAAGGCATCCTACTAAATCTGGGAAGAAATTAGTTCGAAGGTAGTGTGGGATGAACGCTCTTCTTTCGAGCACTATTTCTCTAGTGCTGATGTTCACGTAACCCGTCACGCAGCCTGCCAGGATGTGTAGGACGGATATCATGTCAGTTGCGAGGATAAAACTATCATTTTGGTCGGGACCTGTAGGATTAAAAGAAACACTAGATATGTACGGATTTTTGCAAAGGATTCAACGTCTCATTATAGAATTAATAAATATTTCAGGACATTGCACAGAACGCGATCTAGCCCCAAACTAAGCAGCTAGGCTTGTACTATGGCTACTAGACAACGGATATACTACATAATATACTTTTGTAAATACATACATACATGATACATATAGACACACCCCGAACCAGAAATAAACATTTATAGTTAGCATAAATACTTGTCCCCGGCGGAAATCGATCCCGCAACCTTCTGCGTTGCATCCGGGCTTTCGTCCGAAGCGTCGCGCCACAGATGAATGGCATAATTCGATTCGTGGGTTCGAATCCAGGCCGACCGCGCACCAATGTCTTTTTCTTTAAGAAAAAGTTATGTGCGCTAATAACATCGTTCTTACGGTGAAGGAAAACATTGTGAGGAAACCGACATATCCTAGGACTCACCACGGTCCGAAGGCATGGGACATTTTCCAATCCGGAGTAGGCTCCCGTGGCGTCTTACTGCTTAACCCCTCTAATGAAATCACGTACAATGGCAAAGTGCGGAAAAGTCCCAGCGTAACTAACTCCTTTCTCCAACTTACATTTCCTAAAAACTTGGAACGGTAAATACATGAGTACAGCGAAAGTCAACAGCATATGAACACAGCCCCAGTAGAACGCAGCCGCACTGTATGGATGCACGACCAGCCAAGGAGTGCGCGTGCGTTCCTTCCGTAGTCGCTTCTCGCTTCGAATGTACATTGTGGTACCGTAGTGCCAAGAGCAGGGAAGTGTTAAGTCGCGAAGCAGGCATACCTGGTCAAAAATAAGAAATATGTGAAGGAGTGATTGGTCTTCTTAAATATTTGGTACCAAGTTGGTGATGTTGCTGATATAACGTCATGACCCCTCTACATGTTGGGCCATCATGCTGGCCCACTAATATGGGTCAGCATGTGGAGGCTGCATTGGTTGGTGGCTTATGGTGCGCGGGATGACCACGGTGTCAGCTTTTCGGTCGCACATCCAAGGCCAGCGATGGTGGCCCATTCCGTTTTATTGCGATGGATTGATAAAATCCACCATATTGGTACGTGCTGTAATAGATATATTGCTGCAGCGGCTAATACTTCCACTTCCATCTCAAATTCACAAATAAACGCCGCCATCGTGTAGTTGCGATTCAACTATCGCATAGCCATATCGCTAGATAAGTGCTAGCTAGCACACACTAGCGTTTGGGGACACGATCTGTCTATAGCTGATCCCGGACGGTTACTCCTGGGAGTGGCCTGACGGTACACGCAAACCCAGTTCTCTAATACCTACGCATATATGTTACAGCGTCCCCAGCTATGACCAGCAAGGGTATAAAGAGAGGGGTCCGCTGTACTGTCAGGCCACCCCGAAGGGCAACCGTCAGGGATAAGTTTTAGACCGATCGTGTCTCCAAATGCTAGATTCGGTTCTCTAAAGGAGAGCTACCTCGTGCCCAAAACGGCACACGGTACAGCGGACCCCGCTTGAATGTCTAAAGGTTGACTGTCTTTGGGAACGCTATAACATATACTGCTAGATCAGTTGTTTCAGGGGTTGGCCATCGTGTGGGGTTTATAATATAACATAAGGCAAAATTATCTTGCAAAGATCCTTTACAAAATATTTCCTGCAGCCTGCTGTTGGCGGGACGTCGTGACATTTCGGTGATTTGCTCAACATACAGACGTGTTTACTACGCTTGTCCATTTTTATGGAACAAATTAGTTATCATTTATCCAGCTAAATTAAGAAAATTGCTTAGGACTTATAATAAAAATCAATCGTAAAATGCAAGAAGAATGTCATTAATTGAGTGACAGATCATTATTATGGCAGATTTGTTACATATTTTTCTAAATCTACTTAGTTCTATAGTCCGAATAAGTTTGTGAAATATACAAATAGTATTGAATGCTAACAAATAGTACCTCTTAAAAATAACAATATTTAAGATTATTACTTACTACTACGTTGGCTTGATGGTTGTGTGATATCAAAAAGCCAATGTACCTATCCTGTTTGTTACAGAAAAAGACATTTACTGTGGTCCACGCGGGGCGCGCGGCGGGGCTCACGCTGGACTGGGCGTCCGGGTTCTCTCTGAGTGAAGGCACGCCCGGAGCGCCGCCAGTCTGGTCTTACAGGTATAGTAGCCACTAGCCACTAGCTGTACCTCTCATCCGAGCGATGTTCCCGGTTGCATCCCTCTCGGGGTCCCGGGGTCCGCTAAACCACAAATATTAAGGGTTGGCGCAGTAGGTAAGTCATAAATCATTGACTATACCTTCTGCTAATAGATTTGGCAGTATTTTTTATTCTAAATTCTGGCGAATAAACGGCTTGGGACCAAGCAGTTTATGCTTGCTTGGGACCCACCGCGTGGGGAAAACTTAAGTTTTGCTAGTCGCCTTTAAGACACCCACGGGAAGAGATGGGTAACCCTATTCTATGGCGAGGCTACACGAATAATTAGCCACTAGCTGTATCTCGGTCCGTAAGTCCCGTAGGCTTACCGCGCAAGTTCAAGCCGACGCGACGTCGACTTGCGGTGTCAAGAAATCGGAACCGCGTAAGGCTTATAACGCACTGCGATTAAACGCAAGCGGTTTACGAATAGCTGAAAACGCAGAACCCCGTATTAACGCGCAAAATCAGCCACAGAAAGAAACGTTAATACGTGGGCTTGTATAGAAAGCTGTGTTGCATTTTTTGCGGTTTCTGACCTACGCGAAAACGCAGGCATTTAATCGCAGTGCGTGCTAAGCCTTAAGGAATGATTTGCGCGCGAGATTTTTGACAATTAACAGTGGGGTTATTTTGTAAAATTGTTGCTGCTCTTTCCTGTTTCAAAGCTGTTAAGGAAAATCCATTAAAATTATTGTCAAATTGGGAATACAAAATAGGAAAATGATGAAAGATGAAACATTTCTATAGTTTCAATCCAAATGACATTTGCAACATTTTTATGGAATCCACTAGCCCAATAGCTGTCCTTGTATAAGACGTATGCGTGAAACCCGTAAAACAAAGGGCAGCTATTGTGCTAGCTGTCTTAGCAAAGCCGATGCATCGATTTGTAAACGTGCGGTCAGCTGTCATTTAAACCAGCAGCTCAAGAAACGCCGATTTCAATGACAGTTCAAATCGAACGCGAGTCGTCAGCGTCTGCTTGAACTTGCGCGGTAGGCCTACTGATCCCGAAGGCATTTCGAAAAAACCCTTTCTTATCGGATGTCTGGATCATATAGAGAACACACTATGCACATTTTAGCTCTGTACTATCAGCGCTTAGCTGTGTGTTGACATAATTTGACTGTCAAACAAAGTGTTTCCCATTGGTTAGACTGGTTTTATTTTAATTTGACCTATTTATAGGAATCACTCAAATCATGACGCAGTCTTCAACAACTAGAGTGCGTTTCATCTTTAAATTCCTATGCCGTCATGTTGGTAGCAAAACCAAAAAGTGCAAAATACATAAAATTGAATGTGCTACCTTGAATTTAGGGAGATTTGTATATGAAGAATGAATGAACGAATCTTCCTGTATTCAAGGTGTAGGGTATAGCACATTCAAGATATTAAGGCAAGACTTTTTTGTTTTGCTACCAACATAACGGCAGAGGAATTTAAAGATGAAACGCACTATAGCTGTTGAAATTTAAATTTTGAAAGGTATTTTTTCCCCTCAGATTTTCACAATTGAGAGGGTCGAGTGACGATGGGAAATCGAAATTGAAATTGCATTTTCAAGACGCGGAAACCAAAGTAATAGAAACAAAGGTAAGGAGTCATCATTTTATTGTGTAGTTAGATAGATAGATAAACACTTTATTTGATCAACACCACATTACAAAAATAATACATTACATAAACAAAAAGAAGTACTTATATAAATAAAGTAATATAAATTCTGTAAAAAAAACATCACACAGCGCCATCTAGCCCCGTGGTAAGCTACTAAGCTTGTGTTACGGTGACTAGACAACAGAAATAATACTTACATTTATTTTTCTTGTAAATTTTCATGTAAATACATAGGTACGTACATATTATACAAAGAGAGACACTCAGCACTCAGACCAGAAACAAATAAAATAAAATAGTACCATAAAAATAGGTTATATTTATTTCGCGCAAAACGAACATGAATACACATAAATATCAATGTGAAATCCCAATTTATGAATTCCAGGAACTAGAATGTCAAATACTGCAAAGTCTTCTATTCTGTATGCACGCGTTCCTGACTGCGAAAGTAGCGTCGGTGGACCCCGCCTTCCTCGCTTCCATCCAACACGCGAATAACTAACTTATGCACATAGGAATAGAGGTTAGTTTACCTTGTACCGACTCGAGTCGGATTAGGATCGTTTGCAGCTTGTTGAGAGACCGGAAGGAGTAGTAGATTTTTACTTGATTTTTCCATCTATCGATAAAATAAAATATCTATATCTGAAATTAAACTAATTTTTCCGGTTTTAAGATAAAAGGACACTTTCTCGTTTTCCATACAAACGTAGTCGACTGTTTCTTCCCTGGATAAAGACATTCGAGTAAATATGTTTATGCTATAAAACCTAGGTCTGCCATGACCATGCTCCTACGTTTTAGTTTTTTTCATTTTCTAATAAAATTAGAATCGAATTATAATTTAGAAAAATCGGAATATGAAGAACATCAAAACGCAGGGATATGGTCATGGCTGATATAGGTTTTATGGCATAAACATATTTTCTCTAATGTCTTTATTAAGGGTAGATAACGTCGACTACGCTTCTAAAATTTGTATGGAGAAAAGAGTAGGATTTTTTTCAATGCGGTCGTGTTCAACGCAGTACATTGCTTATCCGTAATTTAATGGTCTGAAAAAACGTTGGTTGAAAAGGTATCGAAACCTTCGTTTCCTTCGTTTCGATACCTTTTCAACCAACGTTTTTTCAGACCATTAAATTACGGGTAAGCAATGCACTGCGTTGAACACGACCGTATTTGATAAAATGCTAAAAATAATAAAAGAAACGCGATCAGAACCAGAAAATGAGTTTAATTTCAATCCAACATCGCGAGAACAGAAGAAAAATCTATGAAAGATCCCTTCGGTCTAACAACAAGTTCTATAAAACCCGGTAAACACTGTTTCCTATTTTTATTAGGGAAATACCTGAGCACGTCTTTTAACTAAAATGCCTCAACTATGCTTTGGGTTTACTAGATTTTTCAATTGTTAGTAATTTTGCAAGAAATTGCACGTTCGAGACCTGTGTACAGGTTCCTTCTTCAGAAGGTCTCGAAACGTTGAGCGTTGAAACAATGCTAAAAGTAACAAACACCACTCGATTAAAACCAAAAAATGTCTTTAATTTCAATACAACATCGGGAAAACAGAAGAAAAATCTAAAAGCAGTATTGTAAAATTTCCAAAAAATATGAAGTTTTAGATTTTTTTTTAGAGAATAACCTTGTTTTCAAGAATAATTCTGAGGCATTGTTGATACGTTTTAGCTATAGCATACGTGCACTGGTCTATGTCCAAAACCCCGTCTTATGTTATAATATGGAGAGAGATTTTTAAACAAGGGTGTTTTATTGTTAGTTCTTTTCCTTTTGTATTAAATTTTGTATCTCCATACTTGTTAGCTTAGGCTTAGGGATTTTAAATTTGTTTGAGCGTTCGTTTGCTTCCGAAACTTACCCAATTTTATCTATATTAAATTACGTCCAATTATTAAAATATCAGTAACGCAAGTTGGCGAATTGTTAAGGGGTAAAGATACCTACTTTTACTTACTACAAACTTTACAAACGTAGTCGACTCTTTCCTCTATGGAAAAAGATATTAGAGTAAATATGTTTATGCCATAAAACCTATATCTGCCATGCCCCTATGTTTTGATTTTATTAATTTTCTACTTTCTCTCAATTTTTTTTTGTTTTTTTTTGTAGGTAGATGCAAGTGAAAAGACATTGGTTAGATTCACACTGCTGTATTTAATCGTAATAACAAGCTTGCTTACAAATTAATAAGTAGGTAGATAGGTAGGTACTTCGTAAAGTGGGTACCTACATACAAATACAACATTTTTTAATTAGAAAATTAAAAAAAAAACTAAACCGTTTGGGGCGCGGTCAAGGTAGATCTAGGTTTCATAGCATAAACATATTTGCTCTAATGTCTTTATCAAGGGAGTAAACAGTCGACTACGTTTGTATTGGAAAGAGAAGGTATCCTTTTCTCTTAATTATCTATGCATAATTGGGGACAAAATCTTAACCAGTATTATACTGTAAAATAAAACACCACCTTATTTTATTTGAACCGAAAATATTTAATATTGTGAATATGCTCAACTCAATGTATTATAGTAAGTAGTGATGTGACGAATATTCGGTTAGTATATTCGATCAGCGACTGCTAGGATTGTGGCCGAATATTCGGTTCAATATTTGGTCTTGGCAGCCGGTTTGCTTAACCGATAATAAAAAATTGCGCGAAAAGTAATTCAATTTCCGATGATGCGGTTTATTTAAGTACCGAAACTTATGTTTTTAAAGTTCCGTACCTAAAGTGTATAAACGGGACCCTTTTACTAAGATTCCACTGTTGTCTGTCTGTCACCAGGCTGTCATGAACCAAGATAGCTAGACAGTTGAACTTTTCACAGATTATGTATATTAAAAAATAAATAAACCGATATAATGCCGCCGATGTTGCCGATATAATTAAAAAATAATTGAACTGCTTTAAATTGCAATTAAGAGTAAATTGTGAATCTTCAAAAAAAAAATTCAAATATTTTCAACTTATATTAGTATTTTTAAAGCAAAAATGTATTTTTATATATCCCGTATCCGTCAAATCCAAAATAGTTCAATATTCATAAATCAACCTAATAACGAAAAGTTCGCCGAATGCACCGAATATGGAATATTCGTTACATCTCTACCAGTTATCTAGTCCCCATAGTACAAGCGTTGCTTAGTTTGGGGCTATGAAATGTCCTAAGATATGAAGTATCTAGTTCTAGTTAAGTTAGGTTTTTCTTCGACCAGAACAGCGTACATCGAATATTTATACCGCATAGTTTCCTCTAAAGATCTTTATAGAATCTTAAATCTATTGTTATAAGAGTGAGAATCGCTTGCACGTACATTTAGCAGCAAAAGTGTTGGTTACAAAGGTTGAAACTTTTACTACACTGAAGAGCAAATAAATCGGGTCACCCTTCAAATTAACACGAAAAACACTGAGATTAAACCTCCTTAGACCCCGTGTCCAAAATTTTGGACATAATATAATACTCTTAACATGCCCAGTTTATAATGGACCCCATAGTAATAAACGCCCATCGTCCAATTTTTGGGACAAATTGTTTAATATTGCCTCCATAGTTTATTAACATCTACCCTAGATCTCTTCATATCTATAAGTTATAGGGTAAAATAGGCATGGGTCTGTAAGTGGTGTTTTATTATGTTCCATTTTTGATCCTTTGGGTCTTTAGTACTACAAGATTTGAAAAAAAGATGGGTCTAATAGTTTTAAGTTTAATACTTTTTGAGAATTATGAGGTAACAAACATTTAAAAAAAAATACAACCGAATTAAGAACCTCCTCCTTTTTTTTTGAAGTCGGTTAAAAATCGAATCAGATTTCCAATTTAGTTAGTGGCTCGGATTATTTGCTGCCAAGTGTAAATCGGTTGAAACTTTTGTTGCAAGACTGTACAATGTGAGTTTTTCTATTTTTACTTAAATTCTTGAATCTTTAAGAAATTGTTGACTTTGTTTTATTTATCTGTCTTCTAAGAGGGATATAAAATGCTTTTGCAAATAAATTTGACTAGCTATGCCCAAGGTTTTCACCCGCGTAACTTCTGGTTCTATAGGAATTTGGGAATTAAAAGTAGCATAACTACTTTTTCTGTCCATTCATTATTGTTAGACAGAATTACGTGTGTCGATCGCGTTGTAGATGATTTTAGATTTAAATTACCTCGACGTTTCGGCACGCGTTTCAGCGCTCGTGGTCGCGAGCAGACATAACGCTCATCAATCTATAATCTAGACCCGTAATTCAAATAAAAACAATAAAAAGAAGCATAAATGTCTTATTTCACTACGCTTAGCACACGCTGTCGACAATTTTTTGTCACTCTTTCTCTCGTTTCTTGTTTGCTAAGCGTCCAGTTATCTAGATATGTGCTGAGTTTCATCGCAATCGGTTTATTAGCTTTTGTGTAAGTAGGAGTAAGGAGTAACAAACATAACATTTATTGTATTTGGCAGAATTTTCGGCTAAGGAAATAAAAGGTTGCAAAAAATATTAATTAAAAACTAAACTCGCGTTTTGGCTTAAACTTATATTTCTATGTGACCTTTTGTTCGGCTTGCCTTTTTCCATATTGGGCTTGACGTTTTTTCCATCTTGTGAAACTTTTCCAATTTTTTTGCTATTTTTTATTTCCTTAGTCTGTAGCATTAAATTTGATATCGAAACGAATAGGTTATATTTTGTTAAAGAGTGCCATAATGTGATTTTATTGAGAAAAGAAACTGTCTGTTTGTATGTAGGGAAGTTATGGTTGGTAATGATATATTTGGATAAGTCTTTACATAATGATGAATTCATGTTGTCGGTACTGCATCGTTGTTAATATTTTTCCTAGCAAAATATACGTTTAATATCCAGACAAGATACTTATCCGAAGACATATCGACCGACCAAAATTTGTTGACGTTTTGAAACTACAATCGCTTGTCCCCACGTTTTAATAAAAGCACTAAACCCTCGTCTTCCCTTTAAAACTAGTATTCCTCGCTTAGCGCTCTTTTAAACTGATTTTTATATATCTAAATACGTTAAAATCGATACAAAGATGACAAATAATAAAGGATAAATGTCTATTGTAGAAACTTGGTTGTTATAAGGTGCGCTTGAGTTTGAATGTGTTGGTGTTGATCTACAGTTGAGTTCTATCTACGGATATATTATTAGGGTTTTTGTTAAAATATTAACTTATAAATATAATAATAACCTATGGCTATAAGGTTTTCACATACCACGTTTCTGTCTTATTCTTTAACTAAAAAAAAGTAATTTGCAAATTGTACCTATATAATAAATAAAAAGGTTTTTAAATCAAGACTTATAATTTTTGTATGTTTTTTTTAATTGGACTGTGTCGAAAATGTATTGACTCAACATGTCAATACATTTTCGACACAGTAAAACAAACATCTGTCGACATATCCGTAGATCGATCTCCGAATGTGTGACCCGTTTAAGAGACGATTGTCCCGTTGTTTCATTGCAGCGACTTCATTACCTAAGTCCATTTCATTTCGCCAAACGGTCATACCTCATAGCTAATTATATTATGTACTTACCTAATTTTACCATGTCGTAAAAATACGTATCATATACTAAACATATGTTATTGGTATCGTAGATGTGTAGATACTCATGAACGAAATAGGTAAAGTTTTAGATTTAATCTAAGTAAAAAAAACGCAAATTGTTTATTTACTTATGCCACTGGTAATACTCCTCGATTTCATATGTGTAAGTACCTATATTTTTAATATAATTTTATTATCAAGTTTTATAAAAATCGCCACAGGACTTTTAGAGCCAAAAGTACCTATTAAATATTATCTCTGTTTTCGAAAAATGCTTTTAAAAGTACTGCACCTGTGGCGCAAGCGGCACCGCACCACTTTAATAATTGTAAGAGTTGCAGGTTAAAGTCCTGTCTGGTGCAGAATTTTGAAAAGCATTTTTTTGTTCTTCAGAATTCTAATTTTCCAAGTGTAGGAAACACTTTAAAAATAAAATCAAGGAAATAATCTCTGTATAATATTGTATAGATTGCACGAATTCGTAGCGAATATTTTTCTTTGAGAGGCTATGTTAGGACTGATAGAGATGGGATCGCGTATACTTTATCGATATCGATATTTTCACATATCGTCTACTTCGATAGATTTATCAGATATATTTAGTGTAATTACAGCACTATTAAACAATTTACCGGTATCGATAAAGTTTATCGTGAAATTTAAAGATGTGTGAATTAGAGAATGTGCTTTTTGATTAGATTTACTTAATTAAAAACTTAGACAACGTTTGCGCTTGCTTCATATCATTAATATAAGTGGAAATAAATATTTAATATATATATATTATCTGTGTTTAATTATAATTAACTATTATGAAGCTGGAAGCAAGAAATGCATGAATATTTACATTATTATACTCAAAAATATTTTATAGATTTCTAGATTCTATTTTACGAATAGTTGGTTTGTATTGTTTGAGATTATTAAGTTTTATTAGAAACATAGTTATTACTTAATTAATTAGTAATTATTATGAATTAGAGTTTATTGAAGATTTATTAATTAATATTTGTATTCGAAACGGGTCTAATTTATTATTTGTATAAAAATGACACATTTTTTTGTCGTTTTTAGGTAAGTATTGGAAACAATTTTGTATCCCAAACGTTCTGAAAGATTATTATTATTATTGGTGATTATTTTATAAGATCCCTTTAGAAAATCGACTTCTTACAGTCAATTTGAAGAATCAATTAAAAGAGGTAGAGTAAGAGAAAACAGTATCTACATAGAAAGAGTTATTTACTTACATAAAGTATGATATTATTATTATTTTATTTAATGTACGTATATTGTGAGATTTGTTAGGTTTGAGTAATCTCCTAAAGCCGGGGTTTCTTTAAGTGCATGTGCGTACATGGATGCACCAATGAGCGTAGGTAGGCTAATAACGTCGATTGGTGCATAGAATCGTGGGTCGACGCTGATTGGTGTTCTTCTCACAACCACACAAAAGTCGCATGTGTGCGACGTTAATTATATTACGATATTATTGTGTGTATATTGTATACGCTGTGTTTCTGTAACTAATCACAAATATTCATTATCATCTGAGTCGTATCTCATCAATCGCTCATTCATCTCATCTCAATATACATACTTAAGGTAAAGTTACACGCTCATTCTGCCATCAGTTCGGTTCATCAGTCTGGTTTGAGTTGACTGACCCTTGAATGCTGGATGATTTTCATCAGTCTAGTCATTTCGTCATTTTCTTGGTTACACGATCATCCGGACCAGACTGATAAACTGGACTGACGGTAGAATGAGTTTCTTACCTTGTCTTACATTATAGCAGTAATCAATCATGTCCAGATAGTAGAAAATTGTATCAATATGATATTAGAGGTCTTCTAGTTAATGTGTGAGTGTTAGTTCTCTTTGCAACGATGTAAGAAACAAAATATACACTTGTGTGCGTTTATATCTTATGCAAATGGACGTGTTGATTGAAAATTTCCAAACAGATTTAACAATTTGAAACGTTATTTTACTCGCAATCCCGTGGGAGCATTACAAAACCCTTTCTTATCGGAAGCTTACATCACAAAAAGATAACACTTTTCAAAATTCAGCTCTATGCTATCAGCTGTATCGACTGTGAATGTTGATGCATCAGTTAGTCAGTCAGAGTCAGAAAGAAGCAGTTTATAGATTATTGATAGAGAAAAATAAAGTTTGATTAAAATTCTAGTAGGCTTTGATTGGGTGCTAGTATTAGCGCCGTCTTTTGGCGTATCTGTGAATAATTCAGTCCAATAATTTGTAGGAAATTTTCAACCGCCACGTGTAATTAATCAATTAACGAACTTTGAACAATTGATTAAGTCAATTTAGAGAAAAATACTCAAGACTGAACTTGAATGTTGTGTCGTTTGTGTGGTTCATTGAATGCTTGTTATTGTTCTGAGGGAAGATCACAGTAACTATTTCAGCTATAACTTACATCAATATAATAGTACCTACTTCCAAAGATACTTATAATATTTTTTACATTATAACCTTATTTAACATTGATTTTAGGTTAGTACCTACCGAGTATCGACATTTTTTTCGATAGTCTATATTGAATTTTAATCTGTTTGACATCACTAGTTTCTATTGCACTGTTTGTATATTTTATGTCTACTCTACCTGAGTATTTATCGATATGCTGCGATCTTTCCTACCCCATCACTACATGTATCATCTCGATTATTATAAAATGTATGCTGTCTCTTAACTGTGACGATTTTCAGGGCAATTGGAAATTAATTAGTATACCAGGTATTCTGAGGTATTAAGCTGAAATGGGGCTGTTCTAAAGGTCTAGGCGATCAACTTTTGTTCTACAACTTTTGGAAGTTCGAAAATTGCGGGTGCAGTTTATGCACAGGGGGTTATTCATATTATTTTTTATTATTTAGAATTGTCCAAAATTTTATTTTCAACATTATTGCAATTTCTAAATATTATACTTTTGGATGTACGAAATGGTGTGTACCTCCAAAGGGAAGATCTTCCATTGGGCAGGTGGTTTTGCCCGGTAGGCCGCGGAACGACGATGTTACGTCGAGACTTGTCTACTCTCGACGTAACATCGCTACTATGTTGATAGTGCGATTCAGGATTTCGTACTAGTAACGCCATCTAGTTGTTCCAGTGGGCGGCCGTCACTTACTCAAAATGAGACCTTGTTCACAGAATTTATTTATTATTTATTATTATCTAAATAGGTGTTTTTACCCTGCCTAGGTAGGTACTTACCTATCTGCCTCTGGGTTAAAACTCAAGGTCCCTAATTTACCCTCACTTTTTGTAGCCATAAAAATCAAAGGCCCATCTAATACTTCTTTAATACGACATATCACTCACTGACTACAATTATTCCAAAGGATCTTCTTATCCGAGCGATGTTCCCGGTAGCATCCCTCTCAGGAGTCCGCTAAACCCCAAATTAGATTTGGCAATCTTTTTACGGGCGGCCGCCTGCCTGACACCAACCCTCTTAGGGATCAAGCAGATTATCCGCCACCGCGCGGCGAGAACCTAAAGTTTGCTAATCTCCCTCAGACCCCTTAGTCGCCTTTTACGACACCCACGGAAAGAGATGGGGTAACCTTTTTCTATGCTGGGGCTACATTATTCCAAAAGATAACTCTGTAATATTCAATTGCCCTGAAATGGTATAATATAAGCGAGCAGGTAACAAGGGAAGTGTCGTTGCGTTGGTTAGCGGTTATATCTCCTAGTTATAAACATCTATTGTTGAGTAATGTAAACAATTATATCCTATAGTAAAATATTAACTCATTTATGCTTGTCTTTTATTTACACACCTACTAACGTCGGAAAACAGTAAAGGTAGGAGTTGGGGACGAGCGACATGAGGCGGCAGCGGACGACGTGTCGCGGCGACACTACTGGTTTCTATATAGATCTATGAAATTCCCTACGCTCGCTCGACGACGACGCGTGCGTCGCTAACTTCGTGTCGCTGACTACGTAGGGACTGAAATAATGAAGCAGCTCCTAACCTCAAAAAATGTCATACTAATTTTGAATTTAGAAGCTGCTCAATTAAATAAGTAGCCCTCAAATTTTAAGCGGTATATTTGATCATAGTATACCTACACCTTCTTTAGGGTATCGTACCTAACAAGAAACCCTTATTTATAGTTTCGTCGTCCGTCTGTCCGCGGCTTAGCTCAGAAACGATTAGTATTACCGTATACGCCGAGAACGTAGTAAAATTAAAAAGCATTCGCTTTATCTTACCAGTAGGTACCTACCATACTTTCTTCCAGTAGTACCCACTATCAACTTTGCCACAGAGGTATTCCCATACATACCCATAACCAACTTTGCCACTGAGTAATTCCCATTCGTACCCATACCCAACTTTGCCACTGAGTTTTTCCCATTCATACCCATAACCAACTTTGCTAATGAGTTACGTTACGGAACAAATAGGGAAATATCATATTCTTACCCAATTCGTTATCAGTGTTTACAATTGGGTTCTTTTTTCTATCCACGATAAGTTATTTTTTTACGAAATTTTTTGGCGACAAATAAAAGTACTCATTAGGTACTTGTAATAGTAACAGTTAATATAATTATAGTAGGCACCTACTTCTTAACAGGTTTTGTTAATGGTTGCCTGAAAGAGATCGCTTTTAGCGATAAGGCCGCCCATTGTACCTATGTATTCGTTAGTTTTAAGTTTAATTTCTAATAAAAAAATGTTTATTTAGTTCTCTATTCTTTTGTTACTTATGTAAGTACATATTTTTATTCTTTTGTATTAATTTTGGTACAATAAGGATTAATATTTCTATCTAATGTTAATTCCCGTACTATATATAGGTACCTATTTACATATTTTTTTAAATCTTGAATTGAAATTTAATAGGTTATGACTATGACAGACGACCAAAGCCGTACAATTTTAAGAAATTTATTGACATATTAGATACAATGTTAGCAAAACTAACAAAATCAAAAAAGCAATTGATTGTATGTGGGGATTTTAATGTTGATTTACTTAAAGTATCTTCTTTCTCCACCATACTTTTAAATTTGTCTCAATCACACAAACTAACTAATTTGTTTCTGGAGCCTACCAGAACTACTGAAACTACTGCAACCTGCATAGATAACATCTTCATATCCGAAGATGTTACTGCTATTAGCAAATCTGTTATAAACAAATTGCAATCAGATCATAGTGGCCAGTTAGTCAATTTTGTAATAGTAAAAAAACCAATACCCAAAAGAAAAATAACATATGTGCCAGTAACTGCCGTTCGACTAGAGAAACTTAAATTGAATTTGGCTAACGTCATGCCATTTCTACCATGTGACATGGATGCAAACATATTATACAACAACTTTTTTTCAGTTCTTAACGAACAGTTTCAATCTATTTTCACGTCCAAATCAATGGTGGTATCAGGCAAGCGTGAGTTCAGTGACTGGGCCACGGTCGGCATTCATAGAAGCAGACGAAAACTTTACGAGTTGTACGCAGAGAGACAGTTTCATACTTCAGAGGAGTTTAAGGCTTACGTTAAAAATTATTCAAAGATATTTAAAAGAGTTTGTATATTGGCGAAGTCCTTACACATTAAATCTACAATACAGAATAGTAATGATAAAATTAAAGCCACTTGGAAAATAATAAATGCTGAAACTGGTAAAGTCTTTAACAAAAATATTGATTTTAAGTTGGACATTGGCGGAAGGATGACAAACACTGACCAAGATGTTGCGAATGAGTTTGAGAATTTTTTCACTAATGTGCCTACTACTCTGACAAAAGCCCTAAACTCCTCTACCCCCATTGCTAAATCTCTTTTAGAAGCAAATGTACCTGAATGTAGTAAAGCGTTTCAATTCAAATATGTTAAAAAACATGATATTTTAGTAATTTTTAAACAAATTAATGTAAAGAAAACTAAAGACTTATGGGGGATTTCTGTTCCTATTGTTAAATCCTTGATAGAAGTTATTGTACCTGAGCTTGTTATTATATTCAATAGGTGCATAGATTGTGGCGTGTTTCCTGATCAAATGAAATTTAGTAAAGTAATTCCATTATTTAAATCCGGTAGTACATCGGACCCCTCTAATTTTAGACCCATATCAGTACTACCTACATTAAGCAAAATTTTTGAAAAAATTATATTGAACCAGCTACTAAAGCATTTTGATGACAACAATATTTTACACAATAAACAGTTCGGTTTTAGTAAGGGTCGCTCGACTACTGATGCGGGCATTGCATTAATTGAAAACATATTTGATGCTTGGGAGGAGTCGCATGATGCATATGGCGTATTCTGTGACCTCTCCAAAGCGTTCGATTGTGTTCGACATGATACTTTGATCATGAAGCTACGACACTACGGTATCGGGGACGGCGCATTGGATCTTCTTTCTTCTTACCTGAGTGATAGGATTCAGTGTGTCGACATTAACGGTAAACGTTCCCCTGGATCACCTGTAACTTTAGGAGTTCCTCAAGGATCCATATTGGGACCTTTTTTATTTCTAGTATATATTAACGACTTACCTTTCCTCGTGAAGGAAAATCATGGGATAGTATTGTTCGCAGATGATACCTCATTGGTATTTAAAGTAAAAAGACGACAATCTAATATTGACGACGTGAACAATGCTCTCTCTAGATTAGTATATTGGTTTAATGTTAATAATATGCTACTAAATGGATCTAAAACTAAATGTATTCGATTCACACTACCAAATGTAAAACAAGTTAAAACTTCTGTAAAAATTGATAATGAGGAGATCGAAATAGTCGATAAAGCTGTCTTTCTGGGTATAACTTTAGACGCTAAGCTTCAATGGGGCTCACACGTGGAAGCTCTGTCGAAAAGGCTTAGTTCCGCAGCTTACGCAGTTAAGAAAATCCGGGAATACACAGATGTTGAGACGGCCCGCCTAGTCTACTTCAGTTACTTTCACAGCATCATGTCATATGGTATCCTGCTGTGGGGGTGTGCTGCTGACATAGAAACCATTTTTGTTTTGCAAAAGAGAGCGGTGCGAGCTATCTACAAAATGGGCCCCAGGGAATCGCTTGAAGAAAAGTTTAAAGAGATAAACATTTTAACTGTTTACTCTCAATACATTTATGAAAATCTGCTATACGTACATAAGAATAAATCAAGTAAATTTCACAAATACAGTGATGTCCGCCAGGTTAATTTGAGACACAAGGATGATCTGACTGTGCCCTATAGTAGGCTCCAGAAAATAAGTAAGTCGTTCTGTAGCACTAGTGTACTTTATTATAATAAACTACCTGAAGACGTATTTGACATGTCCATTACAAGATTCAAAAAATATATTAAACTTAAATTGTGTAATAAGGCGTACTATAGCACGTCAAAATATTTTGATGAGAAGAATCCATGGACATGATTGATAACTGCTCCTGTTCAGATTAAGATCTGTATTATGACGATTGTAATATAAAACATGATAAAAAAAATAATTGGAAAAAAAAACCCCATGAGTTTCTTGTGGTTTCTTCTCATCGGAGGGCGCGTTCCGAAACCTCGGTAAATTAAAATCTCGACGTTTCAAAACGTACGTATGTGTGTATAATATACGTTCTAAATGAATAAAAAATTTTGAGTTTTGAGTTTTGAGTTTTGTTTCTATTAAAAATAACCCTTTGATTCACATAAAAACGGATTTACTCGTTTTGGTATAGGTAGGTAGAGTGGGTATGAAGTAAATAAAATACTCATTTAATATTTATATATTTATTCCAAGCTCGAAGGAACGAAGTATAGCTACACAAGTAACTCACAAGCGACAGCGACTGCTTTCTAAATCATATACAATACGAACCTTAAAATAATGGACAATACTAAAATACATGATACCTTTTAAGCGCTATCTGTGTCTGCGGAATGAAAGCAAAGGAGATAATGTTTCACTTCAAGTTTTACTCTTTTAATTGAGTCAAATCATGCGTCGTCATTGATAATTTCTAAATAGGTAAGGGTTCTAACTTACACGATTGTTAATGTCATCCCTATTATTAAAGATTGACAAATTCTCCAAAGAAAGCAATTTAAATCATAGACAACGTTTTCTGAACTATAATACAAGAAAATTAAAAACCAAGTATGCCTATAATTTAAAGATATTTTTCTGAAATGGACGTTAATCATTTAATTATTTTTATTTATTTAACACAGATAGCGTTTTTTTAACATACAATCGAATGGAAACTAATGTTAATTTATAATAGCAAACTAATGTTAAATAATTTGTAATTAATTAATAGATCATATCGAATTAAAATAATTAAATTATTAATTAAAAGACCTTAGTAAACACGTAAATAAAATAATCTTTTCAGATATGTTCAGGACCTGAGATATGGAAATTAACGATATGTCAGTAGCGTTCAGTATAACATAAATATTAAGTATATAATAACAAGTATTTTAATGTTTGTTTGTATAATATAAATATTAAAGTCATTATAACAGACAACTTAAAAAGCGTTACATAGGTACATGAAATGATTCACGCTGAGCGTTTATATATAATTGTTATAAAAAGGTAATTTACGATCTAAAATCGTAAATAAACTCTACACAGGAGGCACATAAATCTAGGTAGGAAGGTCTCGTTTGTAAAAACACCTAGTCCGTTTACTGATCACTTCATTTTGTCTTTTTACTCGGTAGATCGTGGAAGATATTAGAATACGAATTTATATGTAAATAATTTTTATATAAATTGCATTCAAATCAACCTATCGTATTGTAACAAGTATTTGAACTAGGGTTTCTTTACAACTGGGTCCTTCGCAATATAAAACGCATACAAGTTACAAATGCTTTAAAGCAACATCTTCTACACATAACATCAATATTTTTAAAATATAATCTACCATTTTTTTTCTTATGAAGACATGTTATATGTATAACAATAAATAGAAACTGAATTGTCTAAAATAGTGATATTGTGCGTCTCTATTACGTGGCTACATGTATTTTAAATTTACTTTATTAGGCTAACACATCTGTTGTTCTATTTTTTTTTAATTTAATGCATCTACTTAATTGATCTCATCTATACTCTTTACTATAACATTATAAAAAGGACTTTTATTTTATTTAATGAATTGACTTTGAAACTGTGTAAGTAAATGTAAGGAAATAATTTTGTATTTGATTTACCTATACTTAGTTTTAGAAATTAATTTGTCTACCATTGACATAGAGAGTATTGTTTTTTTTTTATTTTATAGTATTTTTCTCATTGTCATTTTATTGTCTGTTGTTAAAATACAAAATTGTCTCATACCATCATAAATAACATCTTTTGATATAACAGGTAATAATATCGGTTAGAAATTCTTGTTAAAATAAATATCAAACTTATACTCAGTATAAAGAAGATATTTATAATATTTAATAAATTATAGTATAAATATATAAACACTGTTTAATAATTTTATATTTATACTGTAATGTCGATGTAGGTACATACCTAAAATTGACCATTTCATTTTGTTTCCATAATCAAATACAATATAATTTTTACTACAAACAAGAATCTAAGTTTTAATAATGTTTTTTTATACGTCTATGTCAATAAAATGAGCCAAATTCCAAGTGAAGTGAAATTACAACTTATAAGTTTCAATAGAGCCTTTGACAACCTATAACAAAACTTTGTTTCACGACGAATTCACTTAGTGATAATATGATATCCATAAAACGTATAAAAGTGTTTACTGTCCCAAAATCACTATTTTCCATAAAGACAAAAAATCTAAACTACAATAAACACAAAACATAATATTATTATAACCAGAGATATTTGATTTTTCTGGTGACGAATGGTAATTGCTTTGACATTTTATTGTTAACCTGTTGTGGAGCTTTATTTTTAAATCGCTCGTGCCACTTCAGGCGATTAAAATAGCTCGATGTCTACTGTCGTTCGTTCTTACGTTCGAGTCAGACGCCGGCGGCGAGTTGAAACCACTTGTTGCGGTCGTGCTATTCATATAGGAAAATTACTACATCGAACGTTAAACAGTAGAAATCGAGCTATTTAAATCGCTCGAAGTGGCACTAGCGATTCAAAAACGGTAACAAAGCTTTTGTAATTAAGTTACTGACTCAGATTTCAATTTCCATAAAAAGTTGCTTTGATGAGAGTATGGGCGTAGCGAGGTACGGGCAGGGGGGGCAGCTGCCCCCCCCTAGAAGAGCGGTCGGTCACTAGTATAAGGCATAATAAACCACGCGGTCTGCAGCATACGATCTCTACCGAGTTTAAAAGATTGGAAAACTAGAATCCTAAAGAGTTGCAAAGGTCAATCAACTAAGCTAGTATTAGTTATGTTATAAAACAATGTTTAATTTGCGCAGATTATAAAATAAAGTTATATTCCGTTTTGTAAATTTTTTTAATAAACTGAAAAAAATTAAAAACTACTTCCGAGAAACTTCCGTGTCGAGAAACGAACGAAAAATGAGGTTGGCGCATTAAAGGACTTGCTTTAGAGAAAAGTTAGTAAAAGACAGATTCGAATTTTGAAAAGTCTTTGCACGGTAGCGCGCAAAATGTGATTTTGCAGGTCTTTTTCACCGCACAACCTCGGAAAGGATCTGTTTTACGCAAAGATTACTTACCGTGCAAAGACTTTTCAAAAATCGAATCTGTCTTATCCAAACTATTCTTTAAACTAAGTCCTTTGAAAATGCGCCAACCTCATTCCTTTTTTTTTGTTCATGGCATCGAACCACGAAGTCTTGTTGCTCATCTGCCAATGTCGTATTTATTGTTTATTATTATTAGTATCAAGCAGGTTTTTTTTCGTGAATTATTCGCTTATTTATTTACAAAAACGAGGAATCATATGATTTTTTCGCTATTTACAGGCTGTTCCGAGGAGGGGGTATTAAGCCGAAAGGGGTTTGTTCTAGAGGTCTAAGCGAACGACTTTTGGAAATTCGAACTTTTTTTCGAAAATTTGAGGTTGTATCACTGAAAAAAACAGCTGTTTTTGTAAATAAAGGCAATTAATGTTAAAATTGTAGTGGTCCAAACTAAATAAAAGGACAGATTAAGGCCTATGACCTCAAACTCTAAAAATCAGCTGATTTTCATGCAAACTTTAAACACAACATTTTCGAAAACTAGGTTCTTCATATTTCCAAAAGGTGTAAAACAAAAGTTGTTCGTCTAGACGTCTAGAACAAACCTCTTTCGGCTTAATACCCCCATCTCGGAACATCGTGTATAGCGTACAAAAATATAACTACCCACTTTACGAAAGAAAATAATAGTATAGGTTGAGGAGAGAGGTAAAATATATACCTCATTTTTTTGAATAATTGAACTGGCCAGGCGCGACGAAGATATTAATTTAACAACTGCAGAGTTAGTGGAAGTGGTACATAAGCGTTTTCCTCGCTGTAGTGAGGTGCAAAATTGTGTGTTTCACTCGGCAGCAAAGTTTTTTGCATTTTGTACCTTTGAAATCCTTACAACGCTCAGCATTCTATATTTAAACCTCTCGCTGCGCTCGTGGTTCAATCCTAGAATGCTTCGCTAGCTCAGGTTTCAATACAAGTACTCGCTGCAAAAACCAACTTTGCAGCCTTGCATAACAAACGTACACCGGAAAATTGTCCAAAAAAAATTGTAAGAGAAAAATTTAAAACAGATTTTGTGAAGAACCGCGCATATTACTAGTCAAGTAATAAAGGTATTTTTATTTTTACTTTTCTCCACTACCAATCTCCTCCACTCATATGTAAAAAACCGCGATTTAAACAAAATAGTCATAGATTTTCTTTGTCTGCCCCCCCCCCCCCCCTATATAGAATCCTGGCTACGCCCTTGGTACTCTCTAAATTGTAGTTTAGATGTCTTATCTTTATGTTGTTATCATTAAGTACATCTACTTATACCCGAGTCGAAAGACTCGAAAGAATATGAACACTGAATTACCTAGACAATAGTTTCAACAGCAAATATCTACAACAGTTTTACATTTAGTTAACTAACATATTTTATGTATAAATGCTGAACATGCATAGTCCTGCATGTTCTATAAAGCCAAATACCAATGCATTTTGTCTTTTTATATGTATAATTCATATTGTTACTAAAAATGATAGAAAGCCACTACTAATGGGAAAGGATATAGACATTAATAGACAATTGAATAAACTTCTAAACTTCGAAGAGAAATAATCTTTTGTAATTTTCAGAAAAAGATCGCCATAAAACAGTTCCTATGGGTAAAGGAAGTGGCGTTGACAATCAAATCTTTTTATGCATATATTTTCTGAAGTTTTCCATTCTTTCTCTCTTAAAATAAAACATGAAAACGCAAGTGGAGATCACAATCATCATAAGTGGTAGAACGCTAAAGCGTGAACCTAAAACGCTAACTTATTTATTAATTTACACTAATTAATGACTAGATTTATTGGAATGGCATAGATTTATTTTTAGAATAATCAATAATAAAATCAAACATCATTAAATAATAAGTTTTTTTTACATAAACACATACATTTTTATGTAACAAATAAATCTATTCCCATATCCGTTGTCATTTATTTCCTAAATCAGTCACTACGTAGAAAGATTATCTAACAACAAAAAAAAATATTAACAAATACATTCGGTATATTGTATAAATTGTAAAAGAAGTTATTATTTGCATAAACATAAATACCTATATCGTTTTTATCTTTATGTCTTACCGTAAAAGTATAAAAATAATTTAACCGCAAAGGTTCGAAGTTTTTTTTATATAGATAATACACATTTTCTCCTAATATCTATTAGTTATACTATCAGAAAGCTCGAGTTTAAAAAAATGACTCATAAGAAGTCGACAACCATAGACTTTCATTAATATTATTATATTGGTAGGTAGGTATATATTTTTTATATTAAACTATGTTTTTTTTATAAGAAACTTGTTGTGTGTATCTACAATAAAATTAATATGAATAACGACGTTTAAGAATAATCAACGTAAGCAAATCAAAACACGAAGTTTAAGGCAATGTTGTAAAGTCACAAACTTGACCTGACAACATTGCCCGGAACTGACTATGTGTTAGGTACTAACATAATAATTAAAACCTGTCTTGACTGACTATAGTCTATAGCAATATAGTACTGTAGTTTTAGTTTTAAGTAGGTACAGCTTTATCTCTAAAACTGATTTAAATAATATACTAGGTGCACTTATTCAATCATAGTAGATTTTTGGTTTGTATATGCAAACCTTTACTGGTGGATAAATGAGATCTGCAATGCTGGCAACACAAGTAGAAATATAAGATTAAATTAAATAATTAAAAAATCCGTTCGTTAACAGTGCTTTAACTTTGCCAGTGGGTAACAATAGGAAAAGCTTTCCAAACGGTCAATATGAGATCTGCAATACTGGCAACACAAGTTTAGAAATAAGTAAAATATTAATTATAATGGTATTAAAATCTTCCCGTTCGTTATTAGTGCTTTAACTTTGCCAGTGGGTACCAATAGGAATAAGACTTTCCAAAACGTCAAAACAACTTACAAAGGAAAATAAAAATCTACACAACAAAACAATAAAACATAAAAATTAGAAAAGAAACAATAGAAAGCAGTTTATTTTGAGTGTCGTTTTCAAAACCAACCACGAAGGCTGCATACACAAGCTTTTAACCCGATCTGTAGTTAATACTTAATATTCTATTAAAGCTATTTTACTAATTTTTTTCATCCCTAAGATTGGACACTTTCAATTTATATAATTGAAAATCGAAACAATCAATCTAATCTAAATTTCTACTTGTTAAGACAAGGTTTAGATACCTACTTTAGGTACCTAGTTTACTAATCTGTATAATTTAACAAAAATCGTAAGGTAATTATTATCAATTTTTAACATCCATATATTGTCGTAAATTGTATTTGATGATCGTATTTTAGTCTTAAATACAAAATAGAAAACACAGTATTTAAATGATTATCTAATATATATATCTTCTAAAATTCAATGTTCCTGATGTACCTAGTTTGATTTTACTCCCTTCGCATCACAGTTGCGGCGCTTTGACCACTTGAGCAACGGGAACCGTACCTATGCTACCGAGTTGGAAATAATAAAAGTGAAGTTTTTAACAGCCTCTGCACAAAACGTTATGAATTTTATATCTGTAGTAGAAATAGACACTCAGAAATAAAGAGAGACGTGAGTTCAAAGATCATCGGAAGCTTAAAATTTTGAAAAGCTCCTTTATAGATTTTTTTTTTAAATACTTTAACAAAAACACAACGCGTGGCTGGCACTGAGCGGGATTCGAACCACGAATCTTCTCTATATCGCGGAGAAATTACTCGAAATCCAGTTAGCCTACCGGCGTCGCTGAGTCACACCTTGAGTTTTTGCAGCTGTATTAACCATCTAACTATACCTACTACAACTTAGGCATGTTTGTGGCATATTTTTTTATTTTTTATTGTCATATTTTGGTATAATATATAAATCATGATTCTATTTGTTATTCTTATTTAAAACTATTTAAATTGGTAGATATTTATTTATTTTAATAATTATTAGTCCACATATAAAAGTAAAAACTAATTACTATTCAGTTTTTTATTGTCAATTTAGGAAGAATAGTAACACTAAATTACAACATATAGGTACTAATCCCTTTTTCACATTTAATATCTACTTCAGTAAAATATACAGTGTTTTTTTTTTGTTTGGGTGATTTCGCCCCGTATGCGTATAAAATTCCAATAACCTATTTTATTTTCGAAGTTTTCAACGCATCCGGTATGACAACCCATAACATAATTCTATAAAAGCACTTCTCACTAATTCTACAAACACCAAACATCAAACAATCATTGAATATTCTATTTTCATTAAACATCTAACGACACGGAATTTGAAACAATACGAACAAAGGGTACGAATACGATTACGTAAACTCCTCTAAAAAGTTCAGCTAAAGCTTGAAAACCCTAGTTCACTTAAGCGACTTACATACAAGTTCATAATTTAAAACATTTAATATAGATTATCCCCCTAATTAATAAACGATGTATAACTTATGAATACTTACGCATTATTGCCTATTTGTAATTTCGACAGCACGAAATTTCAAAGTTAATAGTTAGAATCAAAGCATTCATTTTTTGTACCAACATCGTTTATAAATAAAGGGGGATGATAATGATAGTTTCATTAAATATATCAATTAGGTATATTAAAATATAATAGGTTTTGTGTCTCGAAAAATAGATATCGAGATATCGAGAAAAGTCGATCAACTTTTACGTAACGGGTAGTATATTAATAACGATATTGTCTCATAATATAGTTTCGTATATCACAGCTTTACATAATTTATACTTCACGCGATAGTCGTGTGATATGTAATAAATAATATAGGTACAATGATATATACATTATTTCGTAAAGATAGCCTTTAGGAGTAGGTAGGTACCTACACTGCTTTAAGGCCTAATGAAGCACAAGCCGTTCTTACGAAATAATTTATAGATATTTGTATAACATATTTACCATTTTCGTCATGGCCATTGTATTTAGGGAATAATTTTATAAGTATAATAAAATAAGAATTTTATAGGATTTTAAATATGTTTAGTTAAGTATTTTCACTACTAAAATTACTTAGGTATGAAATGGTAAACTTGCCATGGGTTTAGATCTCCTTGCTTAGGTAATACTTAGGGACATTTATTTCAAATCGTTCCCACCTACATTCCCACTGTGTACGAATGGGAAAAACCCATTTGTTATCCACAACCGTGTACGGGAATACTGCAATAAGTAGGTATTAGTACATTATGATATAAGTGCGGTAAGTTGAAAATTACAGCCGAGGCGATATTGCTAGCCCGAGCCGTAGGCGAGGGCTACAAGAAAGCAGAGGCTGTAATTATCAAAGCGCACGTATGTCATACGACGTTTTATAACACATTTGCGAGGAAATAAATAAAACTTTATTTGTTCACAAATTAGCGATGCGCGGGCATCAGTGCTTTTTTTTTTTAAGGCAACGGTACAAAAACAGCCAGTATTACTAATAAAGTAAATTAATATTTTTTTGTTTCTGTTACAGATGTAATTTACTGTCAAAATGAATTAAATTAAAGAATTAAATGTTTATTTTTTATATTTTATCTCCCAAAGTTAATTTTATTCATAAAATATTGACCACTTTTCTGACATAAAAACTTTTTGATTTGCTTTCTTTGCTTTTTTTTTCTTAAGATTTAAAAAAGTACCGTTGGTTTTAGACGGAGCATGATAAACCGTACGTGTTACCTTATTAGAAAGAAACTCGTGCGTTTTACTTTACGATTACGCACAAGTACGTAATGACATACATTACGATATTGAAATTGGTGAAATAAGAGGCCCTTTACGAGCAAATGTGTTATAAAGTTACATTAAAGGTCCGTTCAAATGAACTGGGTCGGAGAGCAGAGCCGATTTCGATTGCAATCAAAAACAGAGTTTAGTGTAATTAAAACAAAATTTATTTTTACTTTTCACTTCTTTGTTATTGAAAATGCTCGAAAGCCAAAACGACCACAAAACCTATGTAAGGTAAATTATCGCGACTTCATTAAGGTTCCGTATTAAATAAGTAATTTTAGTAGTATGTAAATATAATAACTTGAGTCAATCGGTAAGATCTATCTACAGGTATTTTTTCTAAAACAAATAAATTATTTTTTTGGCTACTTAGAGTTTAATATGTTTAACCTAAAGTTTTTCATAACCATTACCTACACATTTTTTTTATAATTATTGTCATAATTCCATTTAATATTGTCATAATTTCATTAATTATTGTCATAATTCCATTTAATATCGTCTTAATTTCATTTAAAATTGTTGTAATTTCATTTATTATTGTCATAAATTCCATTTATATATCGTCATAAATTCAGTTGTTTTTTTTTCGTCTCAATTTGATTCATTATTGTCATAATTTTATATTTTATTGTCATAATTCCATTTAGTTCTTAATGTAAAATATATTTTTAAAATTATTGTCTTAATTTCATTTACATTGACTTAGGTGTTTTCGTCATTTAATTTATTATCCTCGTATATAGGTTGTTTCTATTTACCACCAACTATATGTGGTTTGTAAAGCAATTAATTCTCAATCTGCGACCTGTGGATCACTGAAGTAATTTCAATAACAACAGGTAGCAAATTCATATCTTGCCACGAGCATAATTTTTACAAAAGATCACAAACAACTTAGGTCATCACATCGACGTAAATAGTTCTATTAATGCCTACTATTAAATCCCGTTAGAGATTTTCTAACAAACCTCGTTTTATATCTTCGAGGTCAGCATCGAATCAAATATCCTCAGTCTTCGCTGTATCATCATTGTATAGGGCTATCTGCTTCTCAATCCAGGGGATGTATTTAGGGACGTACGCGTAGACGCCAGGGAGGCGTGGGTGGGCGCACTTGATGCCCCAGGACACTATACCGCCTACGTACCACCGGGAGGAATCGTTGGGGTCGCGGCAGAGGAGTGGACCGCCTGAATCGCCCTGGGGAAGACAAGAATAGAGTTGCATTAGCTATAAACAGTGTCAATTCCAGTGGTTCAAAAATTCGGCTTCTGCTCTCCACTATCAGCGGTTTAGGCTGTGCGTTGATAGATCAATTAGTCAGTCAGACCCAGGACAAAGTATTTTATAGATATAGATTACTAATATCCGTTGAGAAACTTCCAGATCCTTTGGTCTGTAATGTTCTGTACCTCATTAGGTTTAAGTAAATGTCGACATGGGTGGTTATGTCGACTTCTTTTAGTATTAGAAGCCTGCAGGAGCATGTGTATCAGTACCAGCTTGCGTGACAGGGATAGCGCTAGCGAATGAAGGACGGACGCAAAATTTTAGAGCGTAAAATCAAACAATTGGTAATTACAAGATAACAAAACATTAATTTTGAATTTCAAATCATGGATGCATTGCTATGAACTACGATCAGTTTATCTACAAAGTTTTATTAGTATAAGTAAAATATTGACTGACTAGTGCTATTTATTTGTAAAATTAACTTAGATAAAAATAGAGTGAAGTTTGTCAAGTGATTTTGTTCTATCGAGAAAATTTTCTGTTATCGTATTATGACCTAGTAAATATTCTCAAGTTTAATAAGCACTGTTTTCAAAACTGATGTTTAAATAAAAATATAGTTAACCGTCCGAGAAAAATCAGTTTGGCCTTCTATAGAGGCTTAATTTTTTACCTAAATTTATATCCCAACGCAATAGATTCGTCAGTCGAAAGAAGGTTCTTAGATAACAAGGAATTTTATTATGAAGAGGTACAACTCAGGATTCTAACGGCCTAACTGAATCGGTAGGAAAGAGTTGTTTATTGTTGTCTACTCAACAAGAGGGGGTAAGGGGTTGTGGGGAGGGGGAGAAAGGGTAAAATGCAAAGAGATTTAATGACTAATAGAAATAAATAATTATTGCAGGCACACAGTGCAATTAAGTCCCAAACTAAGCAACTAGGCTTGTACTGTGGGTAGGTACCTACTAAACAATGGATATGACTACATGTTATACTTTTTAAAAAAATATATACCTTCATAAATACAGGTCTACTACACATAATAGAAAACACCCAGAACCAGAAAAAATATTAATGGTCAGCATAAATTGGAACTTGTCCTCGGCGGGAATCGAACCCGCAACAATTTGCATCGCAGTCGGGGGTTCGCCCGACGCGACGTGGTAAGCGGGAGATTTTTGTTATAAATTAACGAGCTGCGTCCTACGTTTTCACCCGCATAGGTAAGTCTTGATTCCGTGGCACTATCGGGATCAAAAGTAGCCTATGTTACTCCTTAATAATGCAGCTTTCTATTGGAGAAAGATTTTTTTAAATCCGTCTAGAGGTTTAAAACCTATTCATTACAAACAAACAATTAAATCTTTTTTCTTTTTTCGCAGCTAGTATCAATATTACATTGATACTAGCTGCGCTCCTCTGTTCCACCCGCGTAAGTCCCGATCCCGCGTGATTTTTCAAAAACCCTTCCTTAGTGGAAACCTACAGCACAGACATACTACATGGAACACAATTCCCAAATTTCAGGTCTCTAGGACCAGCGGTTTAGACTCTGCGTTGATATATAGTTTAGTCAATCATTTCATAAATATAGACTAATATAATTAATACTATAGATAGATAATATTATCTCTAAAATATTAAATCTCTTCTCGGTAGGGAGGGTAGTCCGTAGTTCTTATTGGATTTACCTATTGGGCGGACAAATATTTGTACTGGAGTCGATTGAAGGTACGAACCTTACGAACAGATAATGGGGTGGAAATATCGCACGAAAAAACAGGATTTTTCGGGTCAAATGTCGAGACAATAAACTCGTGAGGTAGGTAATAAAAAACCGTTTGTCGTATGGCTTCATATTTTATTACAGGTGATTGGTTTCGGTTGTTACCATGGTGATGATTAGAGTGCTGAATACAGCTGAAGTTTGGAGAAAAAAACGACTTAGATGATAAATTGCCCGCAAATTGTCTCGTCCGCGGTCCAATTAACGCACTGTAGGTACACGTTTTAAGAGGACAGTCTACCTACCCTTTCTCCACATCCGTCTGTACATAGTATCGTAGTAACGTAGTCGATTGTTTCCTTTTATCCAGGGAGGAAACAGTAGACTACGTTTGTAAAGTTTGTATGCAGAAAAGAGTAGATAGACTGTCACCTTAAGCCGATTGTAATGTAAAACGTGACCACAAACTGTAGGTACTATTATTATGAATGCATTGTCATCAAAACTTAAGAACGCGGCGACTGTCACCATTTCCATACAAACTTAATACCAAAATAAATTATGAAAAATTTAGTTTTCTACTTGTTGTGGGGACCCTATAAAAGTAAAATCTTAATCCGAATAATACCAATATTAGGGTAGAAAACTAAATTTTTCATAATTTATTTTGGTTTTTAGTTTGTATGGAAATGGACAGTCGCCACGTTCTTAAGTAGTAGGTACCTGCAAAATTACAAAGTCCTAAGTTTCGAGGAAGTGGTCCAATTTAACTTGCAAGATTCCACTCGAACAAAATTTAAGTATTTACATACATAAATTGTAAGTTACATAAAAGCTTGTAAAAAAAGTAAACCCCCATGAGTTTCTTCTGATTTCTTCTAATGGGAGGGCGCTCTCCAAAACTAAATAGGAGATTTATTCCTTATTCTTATTTGTTCTCATTCAGGTTGATATGAGGACAGCGACTTACCTTCTCTGCTTTCGGGTAAGTACCAATTCGGCCCGTTTGATATTTTCTAGTGTAGATTAACAACCGCAATAGCAGCAGGATTGGCTTTCACCAGGTCCCCCAGGATACAATAGCAGTGCTTACCTGACAGGCATCCTTCCCGCCTTCAGGGTACCCGGCGCAGATCATTCCCTCGGTGACGTTCAGGTCGCGATGCTCCAGCCACTGGTTACAGAGATCGCGGTTCAGGACCGGTACTTCCACCTCGTTCACTGCTGGCTCGTATTCAGACACTGTGTACATACAGAACAATAGTCAGTTCGGAGACCAAGAAACCACGGTAAAAGCAAATTCCCTATTAATATAACTTTTCTTAAATTTACTGAAGCTTTTCTTGTACCCTGTATTGTGACACCCGCCAGGAAAACCATTTTAATCCGGTTAAAATGGATTTCTTGGTGGGAGGCTTCAGCTGCGGCTTGATACCATCCACCGGCTACCCACAGTCGCTTCGCCAAGAGGACTAGTCCGTGTTCCGATACGTAGATTGGTGCAGCCACTAAGAAAGGCCGAGTTTGCAAGGCAGAGTAAATGTTGTGAAATATAAATACCGCTATCATGTACTTGATGAATAAGCTCAGCTAGCAAGTTGGGCCTAAATTCGAATCACTATTTATGTACCGCGCTCGTAAATGTTTGCCCGCAAAATGTCACTATTCCATGTTAAAGTCCTAAGCTACTACCGCCAAGTATGTCTCTACGAGTTGGAACAGCT
Source organism: Idaea biselata (assembly GCA_958496205.1). Lineage (NCBI taxonomy): Eukaryota > Metazoa > Arthropoda > Insecta > Lepidoptera > Geometridae > Idaea > Idaea biselata. Next base: position 31,659,881 of record OY292396.1, read on the forward strand.
TGTGATCCAGCATGTTCGGCCGATATACGATACGTATGGAGCCTTAAGAAGAAGATGTAATAACATAGTTCTTACTATCTTTATCATCTCGTTTGCCCCAACCGATGACGGTGCAGAGCGTGCCGGGAGCCAGCGTCCGACTGGCCGGCGGCAGACACACCGGGGACAGTTGCTCGTGGTACCGGACGCTTTCTGCCAGCTGTATGTACACGAGGACTTAGTAGAACGATATGAGGACAATAAAGATACAGTATTTTATCGTGATCAGGCCTATGCCCCCCAAGGTTCTATCTTTCTCCTCACCGTTCAGAGGAACAGGTAAAAGAATCACGGAAACCACTCATCCTACAAAGTGTCCAAGTTGAATTTGATCATGCCGAATTAGAATTAAAAGTTGCACAAATGGAAGGACAAACTTACTTGAAACAGTGCGATGTCATTGTCATGCGCGACTCCAATGTTGTATAGCGGATGAGGTACTACCCGTTTCACTTTGACCTTCTGACCGTAGTAGGCGTGCGAGCGACGCCGCGTGATGCCCAGCTGTATCGTCCATCCGTTCACGTCTGAGTGACTGGTGGATAGAATATAGATTTAGACAAAATACTACTCATGCACCTCTCGTGCCACATTCACGCTTATACAGTATGGTTACTTTGAGGGTAAGACCGGATCCTATAGAATCCGCTGTTACTGGCTACTTTAAATTATTCACTCTGCATAAAAAAAGGCCAGCGCACGGCTAGTAACGTGGCTCTATTGTGTATCTTCCCTTTTGCCACACTGTTTACCACTACCCTCACAGGACTTTTTTGGCTACGCTTTAAAGTCATTTTAAATATCTCAAACGCCGAGTTCTGCGAAAGTGGTTTTTTGATAAAGTGACATTATGCTAAAGGGACCAAATTTTTGTGGTGAAATTTTTGCAAAAGTGACTTTCTGCATCAAGACCTTGTGACTTACTTGCCAACACAATGCGAAGCGGTCAACACCCACTGGTCCGCGACCAGCACTCCCGCGCAGTAGAACACCTCCTCGGGCCCCCCGAGTATTGCGGCCAGGAACGGCCAGTCCCCGGGAGAGGCCTCCACGCCACCCACGATGCGTTTCTGACCACCCATCACTGTACGACGTTTTCCGCATTCTGTAATAGGAAATACCATAAACATTTTGACTGCCAAACACACACGGTTGTGTAAGTTTACGATTTTGATTCAGCGATTTGCGATTTTTTGATTTTGCGGTAGATTTTGCTATCTGATTTGCGATTCGTCAGCAGTCAAATAATTAACTGGTAAAGTTTTTTTTACTCTAGCTTGCTTTTGATTTGTCTTGTGCATTTAGTGCATGGGAGTCAAATCAGGTAATTGAAATTTTACTCCGTTCCTGTTAACCAATTGATCGCCATTATTAGTGAACTGGACTATTAGTCCAGTGACAACGCAATGAACAATGAACACATCAGTTTCGTCCAAAGCTAAGAAACTCCAGAAGCTACAGATAATGAGCTGCTACGGGAAGAGCTACAATCTTCTACGTCGTGGCCATTGCTACGAAGTGCTACGCGATTCTTCCGACCGTATCATCATCCCGACCGACCAAAATCATGGTAAAAATTGTGGTAACAACGTAGCTACCGAGCTATGTAATTAAGTACTAACCGACTTCGGTTAGGTCCTAACAAGTTATTCACTTTTTTTTTTGAATAATTAAATAAATATTGCACGACGTTACATATAGCGCAATCGAGCCCCAAACTAAGCACTAGACTTGTACTATGGGTACTAGACTAGACAACGGATATACTACACATTCTACTTTTTTTTATAAATACATTACATTTGATAGGTACCATACATAGAAAACACCCAGACCAGAAACAAATATACATTTTTAATCAATTTTTAAGCACCCGGCAGGAATCGAACCGGCAACCTTCCGCATTGCAGTCGTAAATAAGACATATTGTTTACGAACAGAAGGCACAATTTCGTCTATCTATTTAACAATCTGTGAGGAATCCGAGCGAGTAGTTTCAGGAATGTGCTTTGCTAACAACAATAATTAGTTTTAAACAGTAAACACGACACAGTTACTGGCTTACAGGTTCAAAGCGAGCTTTAGTTGAATCTGCTCGAAGAATACGTCTTTGTTTAGCCTTTGTTAAGTAATAGGTAGGTACAGAACATGGTGAATCTTTCGGATCACTAGCTGCCGCGGTTTTACCAGCGTGGTTAAAAATAATAAACAAAATCCGGTCGTGGTTAATAAAGAAAAGCGCGAGTGGAACTCGCTCGCGAATGGTTCCGTACCAGTATCTATACAAAAAATCCTTGACAACGGTACGTAACGTTAGCATTTAATTTTACGATTGGTGCCTGTAGATGGCGCCAGTTGTGAAAATAAATTCCGATTTCGTTGTGTTTATAAATTAAAAATTACGTTTATGGTGTGAGCACAAATATTTGTTTTATTTTGTTTTTAGTTATTTGTTGATAGAAGTAAAGTAAGTTAGTAAGTTACAAATAGCTCCACTAATTTTATTGTTCCACAGAATATCGGCGGTAACACACAGACAGGCAGACGGGCAAAAAAGTGAGTTCACGTAACGGAACCCTAACAACTTTAAAAACAACCATGATTGTAAATCTTAATCTACAAGAATTTAGCTAAGTAGTTACCTACGATAAACTTTTTGCGCAAAACATAAAGTTTAAAATAATTAAAGTGGTTCTTTCCCTCGCAAACAACTTCTTTATTCCTTCCCCCTTGACGTCCAGTGGAATCTGAATTAAAATTTAGCAAAAACCCTTTTTAGGGTGATGGTAAACAAAATTTTTCTGTGGTCAAAGTAAAGAGAGGTAAGAAAAAAGGGTTGAGTCCCAAAAAGTAGGTAGTTATTACGGTATCTTGTTGTTTATGCTAATTAGGTTTATTTTGAACCGTTTAGTCTCTAAGTACCTAAACCGCAGTCTGTCAATTTCGCGTTGTGCCTAGACCTAACGAGAGATGGGCATATTGATGTATTGACTTATGGTTTTAAATGCACTGCACTGCAGTCGGGCCCTCCCCCGATTTGCCACAGAGGTCGTCAATTCAAGATAACTTGAGTTTTTGTAGCCATGAAACATGGAAGAAGGCGCATACAATACTTCTTTTCATATACCTACGACACATCACTAGATAACACTATGTAAATCGCTATCAGCATATACCTTGGGAGCTCGACACAGGTGGCGGTGTCCTCAAAGTAATTAAACTTTCACTGGACACCGACCTGCTTTGATTACACCGCCTCTACCATCAGTTACTTGAGATTACTCCGGTCTAGACAAGGTACTAATCTAGCCACATTAAAAATTAAGGAGATGAGAACGTCTCGTGAACAAGCCAGTTGAAATTACTGGCAAAATATCGAGCTCCGTTAAAAAACAAATTTAAACATGGTAAATATACCTACCCGATATTTAATTATATTTGTAGTGAAAATAACCTTATAAGTTTAAAATCGAACATTCAAAAAATTTACAAAAATCAGATGCATTACTGTGAAACCTAAAACTAAGCTGAAGCGACAGTTTTTTTAAGATTAGGCTGTTAGATTTTTCTTTGTTTTAAGCGATGTTGATATGGAAGAGGTCTAGAAAGACCGAAACGTCGGACGTTGAAAAAGCAACGCGATTAAAAAAGAAAATAACTTTAGTCTTCTCTTTTCCGTGAAGTAGAGACATGAAATTTGCAGAGTGTGTTCTTTGTGGTGTGTTTGGATCTACTAAGAAAGGGATTTTAGAAAATCCCACGGGATCGGGAACCTTACTGGTGAAACCGCGGGACTCTGCTAGTTAACAATAATATTTTGAAGTGGGTAATCTGCTGTAAATACACGATCTATTTTGGGGAGGAAACGATTCAGTGGAAACGGAGCTAAAGTCTTCCCCTTGAATGGCTTGTATGCGTAGGTTTCAGATAATTCTATTTTGGGTGTCTGTATTCATTTATCTTTATTTTTAGTTTTCTTTTGTTTAAATATTTGAGTTTTATTTACTACCTTTGGCTATAGCCAGTCAGTCAGAAAAAGGATCCTGTACAAAAACACAACGCAAGGCTTCATAATTAATTAGTAATGAAATATTTTCGATTCAAACCTAGGTATTTCAATGATAAAATACCTTAGTTTTTCATCGGTTTAATCTTACAAGTTACGCGGAAACATAACAGTAAAAGTTAATTTCTTATCCAATAAATTCCAAAGAATGTTCAAAACGTTCAGAACACCTGTTTTATAAAGTTTTTAGTTTAAAATTTAGGGAACTTTAGTCGAACATACAAAGGGAGGTGGTAGAAATCTATAGCAGTCAACTAGTTAAGGGCCTTATTCTGAAAAACTGAAAATCCATGTCGGGCGCATCGAAAATTGTTGATTATTTCATGACGGAATGTCGTAGATCTTTTTTTGTGTACAGATTGTAGGCGACATTGTTTCCGATATTTTAGTGCAGTTTCCATACAAATATGTCGAAACGTATTGAAGCCTATCGAGATTTTAGCCAAATCAGACATTTTTTGTCTAAAATTTGGATAGGCTTTGCACCAATAGGAGGTTCTTGTCATAAAACTACACCAAAATGTAGGAAACAATGTCACCTACAATCTGTGCACAAAAAAAAGTTCTACGACATTCCGTCATGAAATAATCAACAATTTTCGATGAGCCCGACAGGGATTTTCAGTTTCAAGGTCGTTGGCGTATATACTCCTCTTAAATCAGTCATTTAGTTTACGGCCTACATGATATTCAGCCTTATAGTCGAATAGACCTACTATTATAATTGGCCGACCGCGCACCAATGTCTTTTTCCTTGCAGAAAGGTTGCATCGCTTTTACGGTGAAGGAAAACATCGTGATGAAACCCACAGCATATTTAGCTCCAGACGTATTGAACTGTTCTTTCCTTTGGGAATGGCTGATTAGGCTGGGAGGGTGGTATAGGTGCTGGGCATAGGGTTGCCAGGCCCAAAAATTAAAAAGCCTGACACAGATTCATATTTAGCCGGACATTTTGTCCCAAAAGCCTGACACTTTGGATTTTCCTGTGGCTTTTTCATGTGTCTGTGGCAAATAGGCCGTATACAACGCGTGCCACGATGCGGCCTCTTTGCTTATAAAAAATAGGTACCCATGTACAGGTCCCGGCAAATAAGTTGTTTTTTTTTACGCTGAAGGAAAAAGTTAGTTTGCGCCGTAGCGACTTCTGCGCATTCGCCATTTTTTCAACTAATTTGCCGGCCATTATGCTTTTTTGAATTACAAAAGGGACCTTTAACCAGCAAGCGTTAATGCGTAATGAAAAAAATAAGAAAGTATTAGCTTTCAGAAAAACATTTTTTAATCAAGATTTTTTGAAAGCGCGAGTGAATTCGCCTTAGTTTGTCCGGCTACCTGGCAACCCTAGGCTGGGCAAGCCTACTCCACCTAACAATGTCCCGGGCACTACAGCTCATTAAAAGAATGGATTAAAAAGTTGCTTGTAGGTACTGTTAAAATCATCTGAAAATTAGATGAAAAGGCCAATTACTATTAGTCGAATAGAACAATTAACGAGCTGGGTGGCTGGTTGCGTAGGTCAAGCTGTCTGTATTATAATTATAAGTTTGGGTACAATATTGACAAAATAATGTAAAGACGAGGCATCCGAAGTTTCTAAACCATTTTTAACCCAGGCTGACGCAAGTCTGCCAAAGTAAGTAGGTACCTACATCACATTAATTCTAGAATAACAATGGGTAACGTAATTTATCCTTCCTCTAAATGTGCGTACCTACCTACCTATTGCGTTTGCGACGAAGATTAATTGATAAGTCCTTCACAAGGGCATGTTTTAGAGAATGTGAATCACATGATCACTGCAAAACAAAACTTCGGAAGGCACATTGAGCAGCTGGTCCCGGATGTTATCTCTGATTGGAGTCTTGTGGTCAAGTTAGGGGCTTTGGGGTCACCTGAAACCTCTTACACTATGTGAGCCACACCACTATACGAAAAGAAGACTGCAAAAAACACATGAGTTTCTTATGTCTTCTTCTCATTGGGCCATTGTAACATGGTCGAAACGTCGAGGTAAGAGAATTAAAAAGTAAAAATCATGTGAAAAACTATAAAATTATGTTATACTAGCTGTGCCCGCGACTTCGTCAGCGTTTTTCGAACACCTACTTATCGCTGTGCAAAAATCTATGCTTAAACGGACGACCAGGGAAGACTGTTGCTGAGCTGAAGACAATCATGGCAGAGTCTGTTTAAGTGTTGATTTTGCGCAGCGGTAGGTAACTTGTAAATAGGGTAGGTAACGACAAAGTAGCCTTAGTAGAAAATATAAAAAAATTAACCTGACTTCAAAAATAGAAGAAATTAAGCCCCCTCGGCGTTCCTCCTTCCGCAAGTGCCGAGGTCAGTGGGAATTCCTCGCGGGCTACATCCACCTACTCGGACGGCCTCATCTCTGTCCCGAAGGACAATCCCTTTCCAAGAGGCACGGACACGCCACTATCTCAAGATTGAGAGTCTCGAGATAGCCGGCGGTAATCCTAGGCTCCGAAAGCCCCAAGTTCACCACCCCGGGCTGAGGCGATTTTTTAAAGTGGTTGTCTTCCACGCGGCCTTCCGACCCGCTGACGCAGACTTGCGGTTGACTGACGGGCCCTGGCAAAAACCACGACGGCCCGGCACCCCCTCGTAATTTTTTATAGTGGTTTTCTTCTACGCGGCCCCTTCCTTGCGAAAAAGGATCCCCGACCCCGCTGATGCGGGGTCACGGGTTAGAAGCCAGGCAAGCCCGGCTTCCCACCTTGTGCGCCTTGCAGCTTCACTGCCCGCCGCCTAGCTACTGAGTCCCCCCACTACGGTAAGGTGGACGTACATCGGGAGGGAAACTACACGCAATCTGAAAAACTGCCCGACTTCAGCTTACATAACAAATAAGTTGGTGGTACTATATATAGGAGAAGTTATTTTGTCCCTTTTTTCTGAAGTCGGTTTTAATTTTTTTAATTTATCTTATTTTATCCTTTTTGGTGCATTCTTGACTGCCAATAAAAATCATCAAAATTGTAACCGTAACTTTAATCACTGAGGAGTTTTTCTGATGAGAAAGTGGTTTCATGTGGTCCATCAAGTTGTACCTAGTACTTCATAATATTATATTGATGGAAATCCATGCATTCATACATACATACATACAAACCATATACGGGTCAAATTAAGAACCTCCTCCTTTTTTGAAGTCGGTTAAAAATAGATACTACTCATAAAATTTTTCATTTAGTATCTTCCAAAAACAGACATCTCTCATTTACAATTTTAGTATAAGTACCTATAGATTTTTGAATTATCGGTCGGTCCGACCAAAAAGTTTCTTCAACAGTTTCAAACAAATTTTAAATTTCGAACGTCACAAATTATCATTCGGAGAAACGCAGTAGGCCTTCTGGACATACGGATAGGCCCAATATCTGTTTTTTTTTTGAATTTCTGGATAGCCGGTTGTTTTGTTCTAATTTTTCGATATCCAGATATCCGGAAATTATGTGTTGATTGCTCACAACATACTTCTTTGATACAACATTGAAATCAATTAGGAGAAAATTAGAAAAATCACTTTTTCCGGATAATTGGACTTGATATCCGGATACAAAATAGCCTAAAGCCTAATCGGGGTCAAAAGCTATCTGCATACCGAATTTGGTTAAAATCGTATGAGCCGTTTCTGAGATTAGCGTAGTCAAAGCCACACACAAACAGACAAACAGACAACCTTTTAATTTTTTTAATAGGTTCTTTTGCGTTAATAGATACCTATAAAATTTGTTTTTTTTTTAGTATCTTCAAAAAACAGACAAACAGACAACCAGAAAAACAGAAAAATAGGTTCTACTGCGTTAATAGAAACCCATACAATTTATATTTTTTTTATATCTTCCAAAAACAGACACCGCTAAGTTACGATTTTATTATATGTATAGATATAGATAGAAGATAAACACTGTTAAGTTCCTGTACAATTCTACAACATATTGCGTAAAGTCGAACAAGTATGTACCTAATGTACTTCGTTTGACGAAATACCAAACACAATAAAGACTAAGATTTCCTCCCTAAGACGACGAAATAGGAAAGGAAACAAACGCAACGTTATTGAGTGGATGTAAGTTATAAAATCCTTTGACTATCAATATGGAATAATATCCCGTGTCCAATAAGGTTCAGCGGTTGATTTTCGTGAGTTGTACTACAGTTTACTTAGTAGTAGGCACCTCGGGGGTCTCTTACAGTAGGCCAACTTTCATACTTTGTTTCCCGGGATCGGTCGCATAAGTTGTAGGAAGGAAAGGTCATTGTAGGAAAGACACATGACTTGTTTTCACAAAAGAGTCAAGTTTGCAGCCGTAGCCGGGTCTAATAGAATAGATACGGTACCCCTGCCCGTTGTAAAAAGCGACCAAAAGGGGGTTTTTGGTTCGTGGCCTCGACCGCTGCTTGTCGGCCTAGGTCGCAGCGCCAAGCGGACTCGTCCCTGTTTCGGTGTCACTAAGGATCTTGTCTCACTGCCGTCTTCCTATCCACTAGGGGTACGTTCCACTTATCGACCACGAAGAACGCCACTGTCCACTTGACGATTGTTGTTCTGGGCGCTGTGTCGGAAAAAGTGTAGTGAAACTCGGCGGTAAGTGGACCGGGTTTGCGGTCGAAAGTATCGAAAATGTCCTTTAGTGGAACGCACTCTAGATGAGCGTACTATACATCTTATCTTATCCACTTATCATTAGTGAGATTGTGGTCAAACGCACATCTACCGATTATAAAAATTTCAAAAAAGTATTATTTCGGATAATAATAATTGAAATATCGTTCGGTGCCCGGATTACATAGGTCCGTACTAACTTGCATCTATTTGATGTCATAAAAAATCAAGTTACGTTTAATCTAAAACTTTGTACTAAACTCTGCTCCTAGTTTTATAGCAACATAGTAGGCTACCTAACGTTTTACGAGAGTCGTAACCATAAACCGTAGTGTAAAACTAAGCCGGTATTTCTTTATCGGACGTACAGAGAGCGAATACGAGGTATTTTTTATCGAGTGTAGTGTAGGCCAATCAGATAGACTGCGCCGCGATGACCTGGTTCGATAGAACTGCTGGGTATAGAGTACCTAAACAAAATTGCAGTCGCTTACAATGGAAATTGATTCCTTATCTTTATTTTTTTTTCCGAAACGGATTTTGAATCCGGATTACAGATTAATTCAGTTTTTTTTCAACGCCATTTTTTCTTCTTTTTTTTTAATAGGTTGTGCCGTGTGTCTTTTTAACCGAATTCCAAAAAAAAGGAGGAGGTTCTCAATTCGTCGGGATATTTTTTTGTCAATATATGTTTTCTATTCTTTTTTTTTATTTTCATGCGGTTTTCACCAATCGATAGAGGAATTCAAGAGTAAGGATTAGGCTTTATAGGTTTTGTAAGGAGATACACGTGTAAAGAATTATGTTTCACGTTTTGCACTGAAAAAATATATTGCTGATATTAGAAAATATGTACCTATGTAGAGCTGTTGTAACATTTTAATTATGTGTTGATAAAACGATGTCACTAGGTTACCTTTTACAGGAAAATGGTGAAGAAATCACGAGGTTGATTCCTTCCAATGATCCAATGAATAAGTAGGTAGGTATATCGTTTCTGAGAATTTTCTTGCGTGTCAAGAGAGAAATGAACCGTATTATTCTGTTTGTAACAACCCAAGGCAAGTCGAATTTAGGTCAATTTCTCCACGTGTTATAAATATTTTTTTAGTAGCTACTAGAGTTGTCTATAATTCTAGCACATTCTCAAGCTCCATCGTACTTTGGAAGGCACGTTAAGTAGTTGGTCCTAGTTGTTATCTTTGATAGATGATTAAAATATCCTTCTTGCAAAATGTCCCTTTCTCAAAAGGTCCCTTTCTTAAAATGTCCCTTTCGCAAAATGTCCATTTCGTAAAATGTCCCTCTCCCAAAACAGAAGAAGAAAAATGATAATGCGTTCATAGTCATAAATAATAGAGAATTCCCGTTGTTCTCAATTCAAGCAAAGTCTGTATGAACGATGTTACTACAGAATTAAATCGTCGCAGCTTACGACTAACCGTCCCAGGTAAATGAGTTCAAAACGCAACCAAAATCCAACCTTAATTCTGTCATATAGAGTCTTTTCACCTCAATACCCGTTTTTGGAACTCGCGAAATTACTTCAGACTTTTTTTTATTTATACGCTTTTACTTTTAATTAAGTTCCAACGTAAAATATAGCGGAGATAGGATAGTAAAATTTACGATGTGTAAAATTAGTATTTTTTTCCGGCACCGAACTCCATTATTGCTTATTCTAGGGCTTCATTAGCGGGCGAAGATTCGTGTCGCGTTGTCGACAAAAACATCGTGTTCGGGCATTCGTGATGTTCTTGTCTACATTAAGCTGGGATCCCACGGCCCGTTATATAAAAGTGGTTCTAGTTGGGGACGCTATAACATGTATGCATAGTTATAGTTATCCAGGGTCCCTTGGCCCGTTATATCACAGGCAACGCCACGCCTCGCCACGCCTGTCGAGGTCTGTGCTACTGATTTTTGTTTCGCGCGACGACAGGCTTCATCGGACGCTACGGTTCCCACGGCCTGTCCGTCTGGCATCTGGCTAATCAGGTAATATAAGGCATCTGGCTTGATAAAGCACGTGCCGTGGGACACCAGCTTTAGGCGGGCGAAGATTTGTGTCACGTTGTCGCGATGCATCGTTATCCAGTTTGTTGTGCGTGCAGCCCAAGCGAAACATCGTCTTCACCCGAATACTTCGCGTTGCAGCGATCTGCCAGGCCACATACATCGCGTAAACACGAATATTCGCCGTAGCCCGCTAATGAAGCCTCAGCATTAGAAAAAATAATAAAGATTTTTTCTTTTTACCCGACTACGGTGAAGTCAAAAGGAAGGGTAATGGTTTTGGCATATGGCAGTCTATGTACGTTTCTTTGTTTGTTCTACCGTAGCGCCTAAACTACTGAACCGATTTCAAATAATTTTAATGAAAGATGTGTCAATAGATATTTGTACTATTAGCCCGGGTGACATAGGCTATATAAATTATATCAAAATTATATTATGACGGAATTTAAATATCCGATTTAAGAACATCATTACGGCTCCATCTTGAGAATTTTGTTCCTATGTATTTCTGGATTTCTATTGTCCTTTTCAGACCTCTTTTTGACCGTCTTCTAAAAAAAAGGAGGTTGTCAATTCGTCGTGTATATTTTTTCGTAGTTTTTTATTCAGTTTTGGCGTAATGCAAAATTTCACTCAATATCGCGAGTCATAATACTCGCCGAAGTTGTTTAGCATATCTATAAAGGACAAAGGTTATTCTTCCACTACGGTTAATCTCCAAGCTTAAGCCACATTTTCCAATACCCATAAAGCTATCCGAGCTTTCCTGGTATACGACGATAAAGGAAAGGTGTATGGCCGTTAGCACAATTACGTGGGTAAGTTGGTACGTATTTTCCTTTTGACCCTGGCAACCCCAGGCCACTTACTCTGCCGAAATTTTACCCCGAATAACTGTTGATAATAATCTCCGTTACTTAATTAGTAAGTAGCCAACAGATTGCAAGGTTTTGGAAGCGTTTGCAAGTCCTGCTCTGTTAGGTAACTATAATACTAATACTAGCTGACCCGGCGAACTTTGTTCCGCTTTAGAGAAAAAATAAAAATGAAAGTATCCCATGTCCGTTCCCTGGTTTTAGGCTACCTCCCTACCGATTTTCAGCCAAATCGGTTCAGCCGTTCAAGAGTTATACTTGTAAATAAGTGTAACTTACACGCAGCGCCTTGCATGGTCAGTACTTCAATGGGCTACTTAAGTGTGGAATTTTGCACAGTGGGAGGACGTTACGCACGTCGCAATCTAGCCCCAAACTAAGCACTAGACTATGAGTACTAGACATCGAATATACTATGGCTACTCTGTTAGGTAACTATGACTAATTATGGTATCTCAATTATTTCCCTTAATACTTATAGTTTATTATGTTATTGTTATTACTAGCTGACCCGGCAAACGTTGTTTTGCCTTATAAATTATAGATAGTAGCCGATTCTCAGACCTACTGAATACGTATACAAAATCTCATAAAAATCGGTCAAGCCGTTTCGGAGGAGTACGGTAACTACAACTGTGACATGGAAATTTTATATATTAGAAGATTAGAAGAAGATATATTAGATAATTACTTCTGTACAATACAACCGCCACTCAAGCTAAAACAGATCTATCCCATATAAAGGTTTCCTGGAAGAAATAGCTTTTACCGATAAGGCCGCTCATTTGTGCAACTTATATTTTAAGCTTTGTCTTTACTCTTTGTATTTGTGTTTTGTTTTCTTGTATTATGTTGTAGAAGAAACTGTGAGGGGCAGCTAAGAAATATTTGCAAATTCTATTAAATTAGAATGACCTTTGATTTCGTCGTCTATTTGGGTTAAGAACCGTTTTGTACCACACCATTTACTTAACGACATCTTAGGAAAATGGCTAACTAGCCAAGAATTAAGGCCAGACTGGATCTAATTAGGTCCGAATTTGACCAAGCCATCGTACCTGAACGACGTCATAAATGTTAATTTACCTTAAGAAAACGAAGGCAGACAAACTGCAAGAACGTAAAGAAATCCGGCAAAACCTTCAGTATTTTTAAGAAAATTGTCTACAAAGTATGGGGTAGGTCGTTGCCTCGAAGTCCTTAGGCAGTCCTTGTGTAAGCAATGGGTATGCACAGTCAGCATTCCAACGAATTTCCCTCTATCTCGATGCAATAGAGTTCAAAATAGACATCTTGTTGGTATCTCAAGCAGACGGATCAATATTACAATATTAGGCCCGACTTGTAATTTCAAGACCAGTGTAGTACGAAATAAAATATTTGTTTTGCAAAGAACTCTAGCTGTGCCGTACGGTTTTACTTATGCATGATACAAACCCAACTACCAACATCCTTACTTACAAACTTTCAATGTGTTACATTTGAATAACTATAGAAATATTACACGACTTCAGGTACAGCGGCATCTACCCCCCAACCTTAGCAAGTAGGCTTATGCTATGGGTACTAGACAACGGATAAACTACGTAGTATGATATCTACCTACTATACATACACTATGAGATACATATAGAAAATACCCAATACTAAACATTTTTTTTTTTCATTTATTTATCCTTTTTGGTATGACTAAGTTATGCCAAAAATTATGCTGAAGAAGTTTTGAACAAAATGTTGTTTGCGCCTAATGGGCCTAGACTTGTGCTAGGATAAATGTTTGTTCCTGTCGGGAATCAAACCTGTGTTCGTCAGACGACGATGGTTCGGGGTGGGAACCCGCGTGGTGACCTAGAGACGCGAGTTCTAGCCTCGCCGCGTGTGAATTTTTGAAGATGTAACTTCCTTAAAAATATTTCCAGTTTAAAACAATTTACAATTCTTACGAATTTTATTCAAATAGGATGCGCTTCAGAGATGTTACAGTAAATTTAATAAGTTCAAACATTTAAATAATAAAAAAGGTAATGGAATAGAACGTTTCGAATGAAGCGAATCAACGGTACTCTACAGATTAAACACTTGAATTTTTCACACGAATCCAAGAGCTGCAAACTGGGGATTAGCGTTTGAATTGGTCGATCGATAGTTATTATCAGAACTACGGGTCGAGATCGCGTTATAGATAAATCATTGTTTATCAACGTTGCATACAGATGTATTTGGTTGTACTGTGTCTAAATTCACGGAAGCAGCTTTTAGATTACTAGAAAGTTTTGAATCAAAAACACGAATTTGAATCAATGTAACAATATTAAATTAGCGATCGATATAGATAGGTAGGTATATATAAATATTTAAATGTGTAATAATTAGTATTCCCATGTTTCGAGTTAAGCCAGGTACCTTTACCTTTTCGTGTAATTCTTACATACAGCGTCGAATTGGTTTTATATACTGTAAGGATGTTGTATTTGTGTTTTAATAAAGAAGTAAATTAATTCGAGGGTTCGGCAAACAGGTTACACCGGCCGTGGTCGAAGACTGAGTCATCTCGTGACTATTGTAGAGTGATCTAATCAATCATTGTTATTAATGAAACGAAAACAGTTATGAGAACTGTTTAAACAACTCATTATTTTATATTTCCCGGGCCTTAATCGCGTGATTTTATTTACTTTTAATTTTCTTACCTCGACGAAATATAAAATTATGAGTTCCAATCGTGTTAAATTAAAAAGTTTATTGATTAAACAACTATCAATCGCTTTTTAAACTTACACTAATATTAGAAATACGGGTCTAGATAGCAATAACTATGCATTTTAATTATCTCGACGTTTCGGCAAAAGCGTTACACCGGCCGTGGTCGCGAGTTAACCATATTAATGATCCACTTCTATTTCCGATCGGTCGATTTTTAGTCTCTACAGTCTGCGCGCCCTAACACTGCAAACACCTTGAGACTTAAGCTGTTTCCACACATTGGATCGATACACGTGTACAGACACCAATAATAATATGGACAAAGTATGTTGTAGGTACAATCTTTAAAGTGTGAGTAAATGCTGACTGCCGACTAAATGGTCGGACGATTACTCGTCAAACATAAATATTAGGAAACCATCAAAATATGCTACGACTTTCGTTTGAAATTATATAGTCACGTCCAAGTATTATTACTTTAACATATAAATAGATAGATGTACGCTTTATTTACATAACAAACATAAAAAAAAAATATTACATGACGTAACACACAGAGCAATCTATAGGGTACTAGACAACGGATACACTACATAATATTATTATACCTACTTTTTTTTTCTACATATGACACAGGCCTGAAACAAATATTTAATTCAAAGCATAAATACTTGCACCCGGCGAGAATCAAACCCGCACCCTTCTGGATTGTAGTCAAGCCTTCGGCCGGACGCGCCACATATGCCGTCAACTAAGTATCTTTTACTAATATTAGGTCTTAACCTATGAAGTTGCCGTTTTGTATGGAATAAGTGAAAGTACTTATTTTTCCAAACTTTTTTATTTCTGTTATGCAAAGTAATTACCCATGCAATCGACGCATCTTTGCCAACGCATTGGCAATTTATCGATGCCCTTCTTGTAAGAATCAGCTGGACGGGAGGCAAAAAACTCTTCAACGGCATTTTGTACCGCCTCTCGGGAATTGATTTTTTTCCTTCCTGATCATGTTACCTAAAAATCAAATTAACTACAAAGCAAATGTGACTAATTTGTAATTCGTCTATAAAGCAAAACGTCTAAATTGTTAAATGCCTTATTTTCAGAATGCGGTCAGAGTAAATAGACTAATCTGTTAAGATACTAAAACTTGAAATAACCAGTACTGAAAAACGGCAACTTCATAGGTACCTAAAGACCTATTAATATAAAAGCGAAAGTAACTCTGTCTGTCTGGGTTCGTATTACGCTAACTCTATCTGTCTGTTACGCTTTCACGCCTAAACCCGCGGGCGCAGCTAGTACCAAATAAGTAAGACAAATACGCAGAAAGCTTAACACTAAAACGTTGCACAAAATGGGCGGCCAATACAAGACAAAGTAATAAGACTGAATTTGTTATAACATATTTGTAATTATAACATATTTGTAATTAATTATATGCGAGCTCGTTTTCCGCAACTAGACCTCTCTAATTGGGTCGTTTGACGGGAGACGGGAGTATTTCTGCTAGGTTAAAATATATTTTCCTAAATCTTTCAAAAATCTCTCGTCTATGTGGTATCTAAGCTCACGTACACGAGTACCTAATATATTGACAAAGTTGTTGTGAAGAAAGACACGATAATTACGTTCTTGTTTATTTTTCCCGACAAATCCTCTCTCAAACACACATCAAAGTGGTTATTCAATATGACAGGACTTGTAAATAACATTAGAGTAAGTATTATTATTTTCTCGTGTTCTTTATGTTTTTCTTACATCGACGTTTCTTCTACGAATATTAAGGGTCCAAATTGAGTGAGTTTATCTATACTAGACATATAAAATTCCAAGTCCCGACTGATTGACTTGAATGAACTAGATATCAACGCAGAGCCCAAATCGCTGATCCCAGATAAGGTGAAATTCGGAGAGTGTGCTCTTTGTAGTGTGTTCCCTAAGAGTTTTAGAAAAATCCCGCGAGATCGGGACTTACGCGGGTGAAACCGCGAAACTCTGTTATGTATACCTGTGAAGACGGTTTGGTTATTATAAGATCACTAAACTTACTTACAATTTAAACTCTGTAAATAAAAATTCTGGAACGGCGAGTTACTGGGTAAACTTAACTATGGACAGAAATCAGTGACCACTACAGAAATCAGTAAAATTACATAAAAGCAATAAAAACACCTGAAATTTATTGAGATTTTCAAATTTTCATAATTGTCGTTATGGACGGCTTTAGACGCTTTAGAGCTTTTAGAGACGGTTTAGACTTTTTTCGCTTATTAAACTTAATCTATTAACGTATGATATATGTAAGTATCTACCTACCTAGCATCTTCTCTCTACCGTACTATGGTAAATAGGTAAATATGTAGAATCGACAGGTAAAGTGAATACCTGTAGGCTTTTTGTTACTTTTTAAAACAGGCATACAGAAGAGCTGAGCAAACTTTACATCTGAAAGGGTATGGGTTCCGATTGACTTGGTAATGTACCCAAAAATGTTAGAAAACTTTTTGCTTCGCTCGAGAGAATCGTGTGTAACGTTATTTTGCTAATACGTTTGTATTGAACGGTTGTATTACAGAAGTATATTTTTCTTTATTATCATAAAACTTACACTAACAAAACACAGTTAAAATTAAAAACTAAATTAAAACTAAAACTGATTAAAATAAAACTAAACTAAAAACTAAACTAAATCTAAATCAGCTAAAAACTTGGTGGAGGGAAAAGTGCCCAGAATACTGGCTGCATTGCCCCGTTGTATACAAATACTTATTTTCTGGGCAAAATACAAGCCAGCATTCCGGTCACCCGATGCCTCCACCAAACGTTTAGCTAGAAGTGATTTTTTAAATGGATGGATGTTTTTTATGTACTTGCCGTGTACCTACCGTGTAGACCCAGCATAGAATAGGGCTGCCTCATCTTTTCCCGTGGGTGTCATAAAAGGCGACTAAAGGATCTTCGCCAAATGTATCCCACATACTTGTGATATAGCGTCCTCGCTTACACACTTTCATTGTGTTTTTATTTCGATCATCTTTTGTTTTCACTTTGATCAATTACTCATATCTATAAAACTCAATATCGATATCCTAGTATCCTAGTAATGATCTTCGCTCACCCATCTGTCGAAATTGCTAATCAGGTAATATACTAAGGTTTTTTTTAAGTTATCCCGTTAATTTGTCCCACTGCAGGGCAAGGGTCTCCTCTTAGACTGGTTAGGCAGTTAGACGCCACTGGCGGGAACCTACTCCGGATTGGCGAATGTCTTATGTCTTCGGACCATGGTGAGTCCTAGGACATGTCGGTTTCCTCACGATGTTTTCCTTCACCGTAAGCGTAAGCGTAGCGTAGCGCTCATAACTTTTTCTTAAAGAAAAAGACATTGGCTCGGAATGAAGGTCGAAGTCTACCACTTGACCAACACCGCTCTACACCGCCCGCTCACCGCTCTTCACCGAATAGTATGCCAAGAGGAATTTTCTTGTGGAAAGTGGAAAAATCTTGTTATTGTTTTGTATGCGGCCGAAAGGGCGGCGAAAAATTAAATTTTAACCCCAATATTCTCACGAAATTGGCACTGTCAGTGAAACGACTCAGGGCGGAACTAGTCGAAAATAAATAAACGAGTACTTATATCATTTTGCGACCTATTAAACTCTAACAAACAACCAGACCTATAAATGTTCCGTCCCACGCAATCACAATACGTAAAATCTTATCATAAAACGAACGTAAAGCATCCCGCAAACTAATATCAAACATACCTAATATCTGCCCACCGCTCACATAAGGTACCTACCACAGACGTACATATAGCTAGACCACGCGAATTCATGTCCTTCGCGTGTCAGAAAAACGTGAAAAACCCTGACAATACGTCGTGGTAGTCGGTGCTAACTGGCAGTAAACTCGAGCACCCAAAGGCAGGAACATATTTTCTGTGGCTGTGACGTCGCAGTAGATATTAAAAAGTCGGCACGCTCGGTTTCAATACAAATCAAGGTACATGTGACGTCTACTATACATATGTCTGTGGTACCTACATAACATACCTATGTCATGTGCCTATGTTGTGTTGCGGTAGGACGCATTGTCAACACATTCTCAAGCCCGAGGGCGATATGTTCAGGAAATGCCCAGGTATTTCCAACTGTACATCCGTTACGGGTCATCCGAATAATCTTATAGGTACGCAGTTTCCAGACCATAAGTACGAGTTTAACGTTACAATAACAAGTGTACAACACAACGGGTAAAAGGTTTAGATCTTTTAAACAAAGATTTTTCTTCTGTTTTCACGATGTTGGATTGAAAATAAAACATTTTTTTAGAAGCGGTGTTGGTCTAGTGGTAGATACCGCGACTTTCATTCCGAAGGTCGTGGTTTCGAATCAATGTCTTTTTCTTTAAGAATAATTTAAGTGCGCTATTAACATCGCTCTTACGGTGAAGGTAAAACATCGTGAGGAAAGCTACATCTTAAAAGTCACGCAAAAAGGATCAGTTGTAGGGCTAGTTGCGGAAACACACAGTAAAAGTATACCAATTTTTCGGTTTTAATTGCGTGGTGTTTGTTACTGTAAGCAATGTAAAATGCACTTATATGTAGAATACGCCACTACTGTATCGCCTTAGGTTCTAATCTAAGTAATCTCTCTAAAACGAGTACACATATTGGTTTGAAACGGAAAATATTGTACCTACGTATTGGTACAATTTGTGAAATGTTCAGTGTCGGTTGAACCTCGACCAGGGTCACATACTTCGCTAATTGCCGCTGCTTTGGGGACATTAGGCCTGATCGGCTGTCTGACGGTAAGGTGACCATACAGTTACGCATTTTAAGAATATTCCTTTAAGTTACATTAGTGGAACGGAAAAACAAGATACATTTTCTGGCTATCGGAGAAATACCTTCTTTTTTAGTCCGCTAAATTAGCCCCCTGTAGAGCATCACACTCCAACAACTATACAAACAAAGAACATGCCGCAAACATGCCTAAGCTGTGTTATATTATATGGAACAATACGGAAGCATAGATTCGACGTATGAGTCACCGACGCAGGTAGACTAATTGGTCAAGTCAGTGCTCCTGGATTGAGTAAAGATGCGTTGTTGGTTCGAATCCCGCTCTCTGTCGATCATGAGTTTCTTGTGGTTTCTTCTCATCGGAGGGCGCGTTCCGAAACCACAGTAAAATCTCGACGTTTCAAAACGTACGTAGATAAATACCTCGTTCTAAATGAATAAATAAATTTTGAATTGAATTGAATGTGTTGTGTTTTTGCAAAAGTATTGTTCCTTTAAAATATTTCTAACTGTTATAGAGTCCCCAACTATGATAACTTTGGGTACCGTCAGGTCACTCCTAGGAGCAACCGTCCGGGATCAGTTATAGACAGATTATGCCCCCAAACTCTGTAGGTGCCCACTGTTGAGCAAGGGCTAAAGATACAACGGTTTTGTAAGGTTGCAGTCATGTCGGGAGCAAAATTTTTGAAAACATTTAATAAAAAAAAACAGATTTTCCAGATCGGCCAGAGATAGGCAACTGTGACGCAATTAGTTAGCGCAATACAACGGTTTTGTAAGGTTGCAGGTTCAAGTCCTGTCAGCATTTAATTACTGAACCAGTATTTTTCGGGTTTTTCTAGCAGTCGATGGTCATCCTACTCGCGGCCATTACCGAAATGGGCAGCGACCGCAATACCCCCCTTCACGCGGAACGCTGCGGTCCACTAATGTTTTAATTTCATTACGAGCCGAATGCCTTCGCAAATTCACCGCTTTTCGCCGCTTTTCACTGCTTTACACACCACTTACGCATTTTTCGATTTAGATGTTTGCGCTAATGGCTTTGTTTGTTTATGTTTTCTTCCGTACTTCCATTTAATTTATGAATAAGGAAAATTTTCATATGAGATGCTGACGTTAAAAGCACTGTGGAGTCTTAACCTTAACATCTTTATACAATTTTATAAGATAAATACATGTTTTACTGATTTTCCTAAGTGACTACTAGACTCCTTTTTTAGGGTTCCGTACCTTAAGGTAAAAACGGGACCCTATTACTGAGACTTCGCTGTCTGTCTGTCTGTCTGTCTGTCTGTCTGTTTTAATTTGTTATCAAGTACATATAGACTTTTGGCCATCTCTTTCTTAATTATAAGTGGTATAGATATTTGCAGGCACGGTGCAAGCAAGCCCTTTCATTTAAAATCCATATTAACATAATAATCTGCCATATTGTAATGGCAGCCATCTTGATTCCATAAGTCCGAGGCTCCATGATACTGGACGTATAAAAATCGTGTAAGTTCAAAAAGTGTGATGTGTACATAGGTACACATCACGAGATTATCGGGATCGGGAACGTGCAGTAGGAGTACGCGGCGCCGCCATGCACGCGCCCGCCGCGCGTCATTGTCACGCTGTAAGACCACTCACCATAGTTGAGACAGTTGAGACGAACAGCCGACGTGTCCTTTCTCCCACACTCTCTCAGCTCGCGCAACAAGCCGCCCTCGCTCTCGCTCCGCAGGAACGTGCGGTAGGAGTGCGCGGCGCCGCCGTGCACGCGCCCGCCGCGCGTCATTGTCACGCTGTAAGACCACTCACCATAGTTGAGACAGTTGAGACGAACAGCCGACGTGTCCTTTCTCCCACACTCTCTCAGCTCGCGCAACAAGCCGCCCTCGCTCTCGCTCCGCAGGAACGTGCGGTAGGAGTGCGCGGCGCCGCCGTGCACGCGCCCGCCGCGCGTCAGCGTCACGCTGTCTACGTAGCTACGGTTCGCCCATCTACACAGAACAGTACAATATTGTAGATTCTGTGGGATACAGTGGAACGGATACTTGCTGATCTTACAATCGTGTCTCAACTCTCAATGGAGTGTCGATAGAATAGTAATTGACATATTTGGCGTGTATTTGATACATTTGGTTGACAAATGTGGTCAAATGTGCCAAGTGTGACACCTTTTTGTCTACCACCACATTTGTTTACAAAATGTGTTAAACACACTCCATTGGGACACAATTGTGAGTGCAAACTTGGAACCCAGGAGACGCGAGTTCCTACTTCGTCGCGGGCAGATGTTTTGGGATGTATATTTTGAAATGAAAGACATGTTTCGGTTTTAATCGCGTGGTGTTTATTACTTTTAGCATTTGTTCAACGCTCAACATTTCGAGATCTTTACAAGTCCCTTCTTCAGGATTGCCGAAAATGTCTTTAATTTCAATACAACATCTCGAAAACAGAAGAAAAATCGATGTATATTTTCTTAATATTCCTACTACCTGTTACAGAGGTCATCTATAAATATCACTTACAAAGGTCAATTACGGAGGATGCCAGCTCGAGCGAAAGATCTTCCCATTAAATAGAAATATTTTTATCGGAACAAAGATCGTAGTCATAGTTCAATACTTATATTAACAACTTGTTGCAAAATGGTCCCCAACTCAGCATAATGTATGACTATAGCTGGTTTTTTGACAAGGGCTGATCTTCCGTTTAAGCTGTTCCAGTGACGTCGGTGACTGTTAGTAGGTATATACGGCCAACTAAACTATAATAACTAAATTCGTAATGAACACAAAGCAACATTCAATACACATTAGAGCTCCAAACTACCTCGAAACTTCCAGAATGCCAAAAAAAAAGATCAACAAAGTAAGGAAAATGGAGGTCCTGATACCTTCATTAGTACCAACACTGTATATTAGTGCGATAGTATACGTTGAATCTTAGAGTAGACTACCGTAAGGTTCAAGGTTCATCACACAACCTTTATTTTTCTAGGATGATCATTTAGAAACGCGTTGCACAGAGTTATTGAAAGACTTACGAGTATCCCAGCATAGAGCAGAGTTTCACCGCCGTGCTGTCATCGAGAGTGGTGAGACACGCTGGGAACCAGGAGTGGTTCGCCGCTCGGTAAACTTGGAGATCGCCTTTTCCAATGTCGCCGTTCGATTCGCTAAGCCGTACTGCAGAACAACAAAGTTTACCATTGTTTATAAGGCCTTGAAAGAATGTAAGACAAACTGAACACAACTTCTGCAAGATCTGGTCCTTGAGGCGGCGCGGTCATTAACTCGCACGACAGTTAGCCCAATAGGACGCTACAGATATCCATATTCAGCGTATCGCTATGTACAAAACAACTCGAAGTTTTTCTGACAAAGGAATTAGCCTGCGACATACTGGCAGTGACTGAACATTGGTTAAAAACTGATTAAATAGATAGTGTAACTCTTTTAAATTTTGACTTAATATCATATTACTGTAGACCGCAAATAGAGCATGGAGGTAGTTGCATCTATGTGCGATCCGGGGTCAAAGCTATTAGCAAACCAGAATACTGTAATCTGGCACGAGAACAAATTTTTGATATCTGTGCGGTGTACCTGCCGGATAGTCGATTGTTGATTGTTGGCCTTTATCACTCAAATTTAACTAGTGATTCAGAGTACCTTAAGCTTTTCGAGACGCTGCTTAGGAAAGTAACGGATGACGAGGTAGATGCGATTATAGTGGGGGACTGCAATATAAACGCGCTAGAAAACTCGAGCTCCCGTAAAAAAATTACTTGACTTGCTTATCTCGTACGATTTTAATCAGCTGATTGATTTTCCTACTCATTTTGAAAACGGCTGTCCCGATAGTGTATTGGACCACGCATACACTAACATAAATATAGATCGGGTATCGTCTGTGAGTCCAGTAGACACAAAAATTAGCGATCATAATGCACAGCGCGTCGTCGGCTCCTGTGAGTCAAACAGAAATGAATCGCAAACGTTGAAGCGATGCTACTCCGGAGCTAACATACTAAACTATGAATCATCGTTAGCCGCTGTCGACTGGGACGCGATTATGAATTCTATAGGTAACTGCGACGAACTAGCTGATGCTTTGATAAAGATCCTCGCGAGTAGGTATGACATTTGTTTTCCGTTACGAAAGACACTCAATACCGGCTCGAAGAAAACATGGGTCGATAGCGAAGTACACAATTTAAAATATTTACTTTTTGACGTAAAAAAGTTAATTAACAAATATCCCGGCAACGAGGCTATTGTTAAGACGGAGAGCGAACTATCATGTAAATACGAAATGTTACTTCAGGCGAAACGTACGGATTTCTTTTCTAACATGATACGTAACGATCCTAACAAATCTAAGTGCATGTGGCGAATTATTAACACTGAGTTGGGCCGCGGGAACCGAGACCGAGTCGATTTTACAGACCGAATAAGAAACCCGGACGGCAGTGCTTATCCCACAAAAACGGATGTAGTGGAAGCGCTTAACTTGGAGTTTTTAACCGCTGCGACCCGATGCGGCGCGCCCGCCGCAAACCTGTCCCGGGCCATCGCCGTACTAGATAATAGCGTACCGGGTAGTACGTGCTCCTTCAGATTTCTGAGGTTCACCCCCCATGAACTACTAATAATAGTAGATAAATATATCGCACCAAAAAACAGCTGTGATATTTACGGTATTTCGACAAAACTACTCAAATGTATAGTTAGGTCGACCGCAGTGCCGATTAGTAGCCTCTTTAATCAGTCTCTTAGGCAGGGCAGCTACCCGCTTGCACTAAAAAAGGTGAAAATCGCCCCATTGTATAAAGGGAAGGGCAAAAAGTCTGATTTAAGTTCATATCGACCGATATCACTCGTGCCGGCCCTGAGTAAATTGTTGGGTTCGTTCCGTTTCCCCCTGTTTCGATTCCCCCCGAAAAATATTTATTATAGGTACCTATGTATTTTGGTTGATCGAAAGACGATCGGAGTAGAAACAAAAGACGATCGAAACGAAAACAAAAGACGATCGTTACGAAAACAAAAGACGATCGAAATGGAAACAAAAGACGATCGAAACGAAAACAAAAGACGATCGAAATGGAAACAAAAGACGATCGAAACGAAAACAAAAGACGATCGAAATGGAATTAAAAGACGATCGAAACGGAAACAAAAGACGATCGAAACGAAAACAAAAGATGATCGAAATGGAAACAAAAGACGATCAAAATGGACACAAAAGACGATCGAAATGGAAACGAAAACAAAAAACAATCGAAATGAAAACAAAAGACGATCGTTACGAAAACAAAAGACGATCGAAATGGAAACAAAAGACGATCGAAACGAAAACAAAAGACGATCGAAATGGAAAATAAATAAACCTCACATTGTAATAAAACTCCTTGTTGTTTTTGAAAAACGTTTGTTGTATGGGAGCCCCTCTTAGCGTCGCCCCTCTTAGCCCCTCGAGCGAAGTCTCAGTAATAAGGTTTCGTTTTCGCCCTTCGGGTACGGAACCCTAAAACGTCTAAATAGGTGGTCAATGCACAATAATTATATTTTTTACGATGTTCATTCTTTAATTTGTCAAATGTCTTTAAACAATTTTTTTGTGGTTTTAAACCCAAATATAAGTTAATATAATATACCCCACTATAAGATCTGTCTGTCAAAATTTGTTTCTACTCTGATTATCTTTTTTTAGTTTCGATCGTCTTCTTTTGTTTTCGTTTCTATCGTCTTTTGTTTTCGTTTCGATCGTCTTTTGTTTTCGTTTCGATCGTCTTTTGCTTCTATTTCGATCGTCTTTTGTTTCCATTTCGATCGTCTTTTAATTTCATTTCGATCGTCTTTTTTTTCGATCGTCTTTTTTTCCATTTCGATCGTCTTTTGTTTACCTTTCGATCGTCTTTTTTTCCACTCTGATCGTCTTTTGTTTCCATTTCGATTATCTTTTGATTTCGTTTCGATCGTCTTTTGTTTCCATTTCAATCGTCTTTTAATTCCATTTCGATCGTCTTTCGTTTCCATTTTGATCGTCTTTTGTTTCTATTTCGATCGTCTTTTGTTTTCGTTTCGATCGTCTTTTGTTTCCATTTCGATCGTCTTTTAATTCCATTTCGATCGTCTTTTGTGTCCATTTTGATCGTCTTTTGTTTCCATTTCGATCATCTTTTGTTTTCGTTTTGATCGTCTTTTGTTTCCGTTTCGATCGTCTTTTAATTCCATTTCGATCGTCTTTTGTTTCCATTTCGATCGTCTTTTGTTTCCATTTCGATCGTCTTTTGTTTCCATTTCGATCGTCTTTTGTTTTCGTTTCGATCGTCTTTTGTTTCCATTTCGATCGTCTTTTGTTTTCGTTTCGATCGTCTTTTGTTTCCATTTCGATCGTCTTTTGTTTTCGTAACGATCGTCTTTTGTTTTCGTTTCGATCGTCTTTTGTTTCTACTCCGATCGTCTTTCGATCAACCAAAATACATAGGTACCTATAATAAATAATTTTCGGGGGGAATCGAAACAGGGGGAAACGGAATTGGGGGGAAACGGAACGAACCCCAATTGTTTGAGGAAGGTTGAATAGAAGATTATTGAGTTTTTTGAGTAACAAAATATCTGATAGGCAGTACGCTTATCGGCCCGGACGCTCAACGACGGACATGGTGCGCGAAGTGGTGCAGTGTATACTGACCGCGCGCGAAAAACACCTACAGGTCGCGTTGATCTGCTGCGACCTATCGCGCGCATTTGATACCGCGGATCATCAGCTGGTCGCGAACAAATTACGTCACTACGGGTTGGACGGTCCCGCGCTAGCAGTAATACAGTCTTTTATGTCCCAGCGGTTACAGGTCGTCGTGGGTGACGGGGGTAGGGTTAAGTCGTCGGAGAAGGGTAACCTCATAGGTGTTCTTCAGGGATCCTGTCTCTCTAATACATTATTTACCTTACTTCTGAACGATGTGCCTGGGGCTGTAGAAGACGCAGAGATTTTTCTGTACGCAGATGACGTAGCCGCGGTCGTCACCGCACAAACCCGCGAAAAACTCGCAGTGAAACTAAATTCGGTCGTCGGACGTCTCGAAGTATGGTTTAGGTCTAACGGACTATCCCTAAATCTTGATAAGACCTGCTTCATGACTTTCTACCTAAACGGGTCAGTTCCACCTTCCTGTGACGTGACCGTCGCTAACACGAAATTGCGGCAGGTGAGATCTACGAAATTACTTGGATTTCACTTGGACAGCGCACTCGTGTGGGACGGTCACATAGAGGCGACATGCGCGAGGGCGGGGCGAGCGTGTTATGCATTGGGTCGGCTGGCTAAGACTGCAACCAGAGGTGTAGTTAGGTCCTGTTATTTCGGGACAGTGCACAGCGCGCTCACCTACGGCATTGAGCTATGGGGGAGGGCGGCCGACATGTACCGTGTATTTATTATACAAAAGAGAGCTATAAGGGCCATCACTAATACCCCGCGAGACGAATCATGTAGGGACTTGTTTAGGGTACTCAATATACTGCCAATACCTTGTGAATACATTTTACGCGTCGCCATGTTTATTGTTGAGAATATGAACCATTTTAGGCGCAAAGGCGTGAATGTTTCACGAGTGTTGAGAAGCGACAAACATCAACACAGACTCGTCGCGCCGCCGCACAGGCTAAAAAAGTCCGAAAACACAGTGTACGGTTTCGGCCCGGAAGTATTTAACCGACTACCGGATCGTATCAGGGATGCACCTTCCAAAATTGTTTTTAAAAATCGATTAAAAACATGGCTACTCGAGCACTCTTTTTATAATATAGGAGAATTTTTAGCCATGCCAGTTTTACTTTGAGTAAAATTGAATTTTTGGTTCTGGATTAAGTATAAATAAATAATAAATGACATTTTAATTAAGAAAAATTGTACAATCAATTGCATTATATAATTTTGACTCTTTAATATGATTAATATTGAATTAATTTCACTTGTTTGTAGGTAGTTATTAATTTATTATACATAGGAATTGTCCTATATTGTATTTTTGACTTGTAACTTGGAGTTATTAATAAAGATCTGTATCTGTATCTGTATCTGTACTTAATCGGATTTAAATTTCCATGTGCAACTGTTTTCAAGTCGTGAGTGAGAAGTTATCCTTTAGACAAGAGTGTTTCACTTCAGGCCGCGACGTCATTTCCCATTAGGTGTGTAATGTTTGTTAAAAGCTCACAAGTCATATTTGATAAAATTTAATATTTGTTTTAAAGCATAAGAACTAGCAGTTTCAACATAAAGACGAGTTTATTAAAATTTTACTCAGAACCTAGCTGCAGTCTAAAGAAAATCTTCAAAACTTACAGCAGTTCCTCTCATCCTGTCCCCAGGGACAGTCGACTCTGCCATCGCACATATGGGCCTGGGATATGCAACGCTGGTTGCCGCAGTGAACATCGCCGGATCTCTTGCAGACACGACAGTTAAGCTCGTCGGAGCGATCAGCGCAGTCTACATGACCATCACAGCGCCAGTCGTGAGGGATGCAGCGTTTCACATCACATTGGAACCCTGAAGGGCAGACTGGAGAACAAGACATTTTCATTAGACATTTTAATCGCAAGACTGATAAGAAATTGAGGGCCGAGCACCCGAGAACGCAGGCTAAAATTCGTTTTGATTTTTAAGAACTGAAAATAGCAGATTAGAAGAATGAATGCTTCACTGATCCCAAATTGCTTCTAGCCGCTCCTAACCGAAAATGACTTTTCGAAAATTATTTTCAAGAACTGAAATTCTAACTTACCAGGTTTGGAAGCCCTGATCTTCGCATCCTTTACCTCCCGGTTACCGAGACAGACATCAGTGTCGGTTGATTCGGGAAATATGTCGCATTGTAGATAATCTGGCATTGACAGACCGAATACTTCCAGGAAAAAACCGCATCGACGCATGGTTTCTAAACAGAGAAAACATCATTTTCACATAATAGGTACCTCCCGTTCACTGAAATGGAACTATACAAGTTGTAAAATGGAGGTCAGTGGTACAGTTCTATAACTTGCTGCGCTCCACACTTTTATTTTTGTTTCAACCGTGTAAGCTCGATCCCCTAACAATATCGGGATACAAATGTATTGACAGGAATGTAATTCCAGAACTATAGCTGTCCACGTTTTATGTTTCATCGAAGTCGGTTTACTACTTTTTGCTTGAAGAAGTTACAAACATAGATACTGGGTCGGACACAAATTCCTGTGTGTCGGCACATTCCTTTATATTCTACCGCGCCTATATTGTAGGTACTTTATGAATCTCATGAACCGTTACTGTTTCCTATCTAAACCGTTACTGTATACTATCTTCTGTGTAGTATATAACCTATAACATTTAAATACAAGATAGAGTCAGGTTATTTCTAGGACAATAAATCCTACTGTCATCATGGACGAACAGTTTTACTACTCCATCTGGGCACCAAACAGTGTGGCCAACACTCTGGCTGGAAAACATCTTCAGAAACTTTCGCTTAGGTCGCTTGATAGTGATCCATTTCAAGCTCGTCTCTGACGGACGAGCTTCACCAGTTCTAAAGGCAAACTGTGAACTTTAAAACTTTAAAACGAACGTTGTGGTTAGGTAACCTAAGACTGGTAGCACATTACCTTGACACAAGCTCCGACAGGGTCGCACCATATGTCCCAGGGGTCCACATTTGGGTACGAACAGCGAGCACAGGAAGAGAGCGGTCAACTCGTAGCACCTCACGTCTACCACTGCATCGTATATTTCTAGGTCCTGGCAAGGAAAAATAATAAAGATTAAATCCATAGTCTATACTAGGTAACCGGTAGCCAATATAAAATATCAAAGTGACTTAAATGTTGTAGTTGTATGCAGGTGTTGCTTGGGCTTCTGTAAACTAACTAAACTCGTTAACGAGATGCTTTTTTAAGGGTTCTTACCTCAAATGGTGGAAAAGGATCAATTTCTTGTCCGTTTGACGTTAAAATTACAAACCAATCAAAAAACATAGGAAAATTTAAAGGCACACCATGATATTTATCTGAACATAAATAAATCCAATCCAATCCTGTTGCTTGTGCTCACTTGGCACATGCCGTTTGGTTAGGGTACCCAGCTACAAAATGGGATGTCGTGGGTTCAAGTCCCACCTATGAATTTTGTAACAAAAGTATTTTTTCTAAATAAAGTCTTCAAGTAGCTAAATCCAGTAAAAATCGAACCACAAAATTGTCTATTTCAAAAACCTATGAACGCATTTTGTTCATTTCATTTGAGTTAAATCTTTATCTGTACACTAGCTGCGTCTCGCGGTTTCACCTGCAATGTCCCGATCCCGTGGGAATATAGAGAACGAAAGTACCTATGCCTGCCTAAGCCTTTGTTACTCTTCGGTAGTCTAGCTTTCTGTTAGTGTAAGAATTTTATAAATCGGTCCAGTAGTATTCGTTTTCCTATTCGTTACAAACAAGCAAAAAACTCTGCCCTTTTTATAATATTAATCTAAAAGACTTCAATAAGTTTAAAGCTAGTAAATTAGCTTATAATAAACTACAGCTCAACAAGTCCGTTGTACCTGCGTCGCACGTGGTCGCACGTGGTCGCACTCTCTGCACAAAATTCAACAGTAACACGAAGTGAGGGAAATCCGTGATTCGCGTACGCTCGACTGAATGTTCCTTGTGCGTCTATTCCACGTGTTCCTATGGTCGTGTTCTAACAGAGATATTTTACTTCACTACACAATTCTACTGCTGTATCTATTTTAACAGCTGCGGTTAACAACCGTTACATAAGGTCACTAGGGGAAAGTGCGGCTTTGGGAGAAGTGCAGCGAGCATTACCATAATTTTATTGTTATATTAATAAAATCACCAATCATGATAGAAGAAATATCCACCTATATCGTGACTAGATAGCGAGCGTTTAGTAATTCAGTCAGTCAGGACATAAAATTTTATATATTACTAGCTGACCCGGCAAACGTTGTTTTGCTTTATAAATTATAGATAGTAGCCGATTCTCAGACCTACTGAATACGTATACAAAATCTCATAAAAATCGGTCAAGCCGTTTCGGAGGAGTACGGTAACTAACACTGTGACATGGAAATTTTATATATTAGACTAGCAGAATCCCGTAAGTCCCGATCGCGTAAGTCCCGATCCCGTGGGAATATTGGCATAAAAAGCCTATGTTACTCAACGACAATGTAGCTTTCTATTGGTGAAAGAATTTTTGTAAACGGTCCAGTCAGTAGTTTCGGAGATTACCTTCAATATACACACATATTGGTGTGAATAGGATAAACCCTCCCGTGGCAATTTTGGGATCAAAAATAGCCTATGTTACTCCTCGATAATGTAACTTTCTTTTGGTGAAAAAATTTTTGAAATCGGTTTAGTAGTTTTATAGTTTATTAATTACAAACATACGGACACACAAACATACACAAAAATACAAATGTTTCCTTTATATAATTTTAGTGAAAATGTAGATCTAGCGGCCCGCCCCGGTTTCGCACGGGTATGTATTATACAGATAAACTCCCTATATTAAAAAAAAACGCATTAAAATCGTTAGTACCTATATAGATACAAAAGCCCCAATCAAAACAAACAGCACAGTCAATCAACAAGACCACCTCCGATCAACAAACTCAAACATCATCCAAAACTAAATTAGGTATCAACTAACTGATGCGATCGAAAACGGTGAAGATCAAACGTTTTCGGGCCAATTAAACTGTTTGTAGAGAAGCGGCACGCTAATCTGACGCTCCTATGAGGTGTCACGTAGTTTAGTCACATAATGTGGGCTCGTTATTGTTTTCTTCACTCATTTGCATGCAAACAAACACCCTTTCATAGTAACATCATGGAAACTTACTTAAATCTGGATTGACGAGGTTATTGACATCGGCTAATGAATATTTTAACGTCAATTAGAATTTAGTAAGAATTTCAAGAGAATTAAATATAAATAAACATAAATAAATATTACACGACGTTACACACAGCGCAAACTAGCCCCAAATTAAGCACTAGGCTTGTACTATGGGTAAGTACTAGACAAATAATATACTACATATTATACATTTTTTTATTGAAAAAACACATTGTAAACACCCAGACCGGAAACAAATATTTATTTTTAAGCATAAATACTTGCACCAGGCGGGAATCGAACCTGCAATGCAGAAGGCATTGCAGTCGAGCCTTCCCCCGACGCGCCACAAAGGTCGTCTAATTCAATACTATACAATCGTCTTTTGCGTGTACAACTTTAAGAAATGGATGATATGCGTGCAAATGGCCTCACTATCACTACACGGGATGCTAAAGCGACACGGGATGCTCTCACAATCGTGTCGTAGCGTCGATCGTAGAGTGTCGATAGAATAGTAATTGTCATATTTGGCGTGTATTTGACACATTTGCTAGACAAATCTTGTCAAATGTGTCAAATACACGTCAAATATGACAATTACTATTTTATCGACACTATTGAGGCAAGTCCATTATAGAGACACGATTGTGAAAGCAGATTAGGGCCCAGATGACTCAGTGTCAAAATTATACTGTACCTTTTAAAATGTTATTAACTCACTGTACCGTCATTCAAAGCTTATATTAATGAGAGTGGCAACTCTATTTTTCCAATCTGTGGCGGAAACAGTGTCTAAACTACTAGCAACCCTATCTACATTGCGCCTCTTTCCTTTCCTATTGGTTGACGCATAGTTCCATAATCCCCCACCAGGGGCGCATCTGAGCTATCAAGCTCAGATCGGTTTTTTAATCATTGGCAGTTTATTCTTCTAACTGTGCGGACGTAAAAAATTGTCGCTCAGAGCGACCTACTCTGTGTAAGTACTTAGTGTCTAAATTACATCAGTGCTTAATATTTCTATTTTTAAACGGTGCTACCGTTCGGTATTTAGTTTTTAGATATGAGTTCTTCGTGTCTGAATAGTTCGTCTGATTCCGAGGGTCACGATGACCCGAGGGGTAGCAAAAAGAAATCCAAAGCTCAAACGCCGGACAAGGTTTCAAAAAGGCGTAAAAAGTCACACGAGTTGCGCAAGCTCGCTAAACAAGTGAATAATATACAAAAAATTATGTTCAATCACATGGCCCCAGGGCCGTGTTACAATTTGCCCAGTTTCGAGGACTGCGATGATAGTATTAGCCTAAACGCTAGCGGTGATTTATATTCGGATAACGATGTGCATTCCACTTTGCTTAATTGTGATAAACATGTTAATTTTTCTTTAAATACGGTGTTGAAAGAACCCTCAGTTCCTAAATCGTTAGAGTCGCATTTAGACTTATTGAAATCTATCCAACATTTTGATTCTCCTGAGTGGTGTAACGTTCGGTATTCCGAAGTTCAAAAGTTATATTGTTCTACCCCCGGATTTTTAGAACTTGAATGTAATGAGGAGCTTAAACCTTTTGATAAATATTCTAACTTATGTGTAGCTGTAGAAAGAAGTTATGCCGCAATAACTCAAGCCCTAATTAAACAAAAAGAGGCCGCGCAAGCCGGTTTCGAAGCGCTCCTTTCTTGGGCCGCCGATAATACAGAGGAATTATCTCCTACTTTGATCAAGAACAAAATCAATGAAATTTTTGTTGAGGGTACTTACAATAAAATATCAGGTGACCTTTTGCAACTCGCTTGCGGTCATAGGGCTGATATGATCGCGCAACGCCGTGACAGTCTTCTAAAAACTGTTAAAGATAAATTCATGCGGTCTAATCTGCGCAAGATTCCGCCTTCAGCAGAATATCTGTTCAATGAAGATCTGTTCTCCGGAACAATAGAAAAGAATGGAGGTACTGCTAAAATATTCTGGCCGTCTCGAAATACTAACCAAAAACCTAACAATAATAGGTCAGCTGCGCAAGCTGGACCATCTAGCTCTAAAACTCCCGCATAGGGATTTTCGTATAACCCCTCAAAGGTTAGGAATACTCAGGGTTTGGTCATGCAAAACTCATACCAACCTTATTTTGCACCACATGGCATGTGGCCCGCTCCATCGAATTTTCATCCTGCGCAAGGGTATCATAATCACCCTCCGCAAGGGTTCACAAACAGACGGTTTCCGCAGAACCATGATAGATTGAGAACCGACTATAATAGGGCCTCGCGCCAGAAGTTTAATAATGAAGAGAACAGGGCCAATAAGTCTCGAAATAATAATAACTTTCGTCCGAAACGAAAATTATGACTCAGCCGCCCCCGTGGCCGGTCGTCTTTCCAAATTTGTCGATGTTTGGAAAAAATGTGGGGCACCAGAATCGATTCTCAAAATAATTCAGGGCTACAGAATACCCTTCAAACGAAAGCCTCCTTTATGTATGCCGGGTGCCATGACCCATCGGTGTCGAACCAAAGTCACCTCTCAGACGACACAAATTGTGAATACGTTGATGGAATCGGGGGTTCTAGAAAAGGTTCCCGTTTTTCCCAGTTTTGTATCCCCCATGTTTTTAACTCCCAAAAGCGACGGGAGCATGAGACCAATTTTCAATCTTCGTCTCCTAAACAGATATGTGGTTCTTTCCAAATTTCGTCTAATCAACATGCAAAGAATTCCCAACTTCCTACAACCTTACGATTACATGGTGAAAATCGACCTATCGAACGCGTACTTTTACGCGCCCATTGCCTCAGCCCACAGGAGGTACCTCAGACTGATCTACGGTCAAAATTTACTACAATTAACTTGCCTGCCGTTTGGAATGGCAACGGCTCCTCATGTTTTTGCAATATTGAGCAATTAGGTCGCGCAGACTCTGAGAGATACGGGCATACGTATTGTAAATTACTTGAACGATTTTTTATTGGCCAACCAAGACAAAAACATCCTGATACAGCAGGTTCAGTTCACTGTAAATTTCCTACGAAAGTTGGGTTGGCAACTAAATCTACAAAAGTCTGTTCTAGAGCCTCAAAAATCTATAGAATTCCTCGGCATATGCTGGGATCCTTGGGCAGGCCTCAAATGGCTTCCTACAAAAAAGCAGCATTCGATACAGACAAAGATTCAACCAGTCTTGTTGCGAAAAACGGCCAATTTACGAGAGATTCAAAGTCTTGTCGGCCTTGTCAACTTTGCCAGTTTTGTCACTCCCCGTGGTCGTTTGAATCACAGGCAAATTATTCCCAACCTTAACTACCTACTGAAGGTAGATTCTTGTCGAAAATTCAAGGTCCCAGATCAAGTCTTAATAGAACTAAGATGGTGGATAAAGAACTGCAATGTTCGCTCTCCTCTTCACCAAGCCTCGATCGAACACTTTTTGACGACGGATGCGTCTCAAGTAGGCTGGGGAGCCCAAGTAGACAACCAGAAACTTTGTGGTCGTTGGTCCCCACTAGAAATAGGATTGCACTCCAATCAGAAGGAGATGCTGGCCGTGTTATATACGATAAGACAACGGTGCTTATATCTAGCGAACTCTGCAACAATGCTACAAAGCGACAACAAGACAGTCGTGTCTTACCTGAGAAAAGAGGGAGGTTCGAAATCTCACTCCTTGATGAGCCTAACGCGAGAGGTGATTCAGCTTCTCGACTTTTACCATATAGACCTAGTCGCCTATCACCTCCCAGGGAAATTGAACAACGAAGCGGATCGCTTATCACGCTTTCGGCTCCCACCAGAATGGCATCTATTACCGGACATAACCAATGTGATCTTCAGGAAGTGGGGAGTACCTCAAATAGACTTAATGGCGTCACAAACAGCGCATGTTGTCCCCCGGTATGTGAGCCTAGATCGATCAGACAGAGACGCCGAATTTCACGACGCGTTCAGGAACTACAATCTCGCTTGGGTGTTCCCTCCACCGTTTCTCGTTCCGAGAGTCTTGAGGCACCTGAACACAGCCAGAGGTGTGTACCTGATCGTGACTCCTGTCTGGGAGAAAGTGTTCTGGAGACCAGACGTCAAGAACCGGTCTACGGCTCCTCCATTCATAATAAATCGCCTGCACCAAGTTCTAGTGGACACATCAACCGGGATACCCCCGCCGAAGGTTCACGAGATAACCCTACAAGTTTGGAGATGTGGGGGTGGACTTCAATGTTGGTCGACTGGACACCAGAACAACAACAGCTTCTAAAATCAGGTTGGCGTGATTCCTCTATTAAAACTTATCAAAACGCTTGGCGAAAATGGTTAAAATGGTGTGCAAATAACAATGTCGATAACCCTGCGGAACCCGATGGTCCACTTTTAGCCCGATTTTTGTCAGATTTATTCCAGAAGGATCAATTGTCCTATAGTACTATATTAGTTTATAAATCAGCTATTTCTACACTTTGTAACCCTGATTTATCCGAAAGATTGAGTTCTCATGTTCTAGTTAAGAAAATGCTTGCTTCAATTGCTAATCAGAAACCTAAGCAGACTCTGAAACCCCCTATATGGGATGTGGACGACCTTTCCTCCTGGCTATTAACTAATGATTCGAATTCTTCTAATTTATATCAGTGTTCAAAACGCACAGCCACATTGCTAATGCTATGCTCGGGACGTCGCGTCCATGACCTAACATTACTAGCAATTGACAATAATCATTGTTTTTTTTCAGAAAACACCATCATATTTTAGCCTAAATTCGGCTCTAAAACCGACAAGTCGGACGTTCGTCAATCTGGTTGGCGACTCACTAGTAACAGCGATCATCGTGCAATTGATCCAGTTTATTGGGTAAAACAACTGTTGAAACTTTCTTTGCTGAGAAGAAACCAAGCCAATTCCAACAATTTATTTATAACGGCATGCGGTGAACCAAAACCCGCTTCGCGCTCTGTTATAGCTGGCTGGATAAAACGTCTGTTGCAAGAAGCAGGTATCACGGCAAGTGCCGGAAGTATTAGACCAGCAGTCGCTTCGAAAAATTGGATATCAAATTGCCCAAAAGACGAAATCTTAGCTCAAGGAAATTGGCGCTCTGAAAACACCTTTAAAAAGTTTTATTGTCGCGAAGTTAAATCTACTAATCACCAAACAAATGTGGTAACTGCTATGTTCTCACCCATAGCAAACTGATTTATATTAATAATATAGGTACTTAATTACTACTTATCAATCAGATATTTGTTATCAGAACTATACATAACGTATTTTGTTTCATTTCATGTAGTTCATTTACTAATTTTACCTTTTATGTTTACTTACTACCTTTACCTATGTACTTATTTGTCGATTTGATGTACCCAGGTACTACAAATTTATTAATCATAATATCATTTTTAATACCTACCTTGTTATAATTATAGAGTTACTCTGATTACAACCACTAGGTGGTATTTTTAGAAAGTGTTGCACCAACACTTACTTTCGTAATATTCTTTATACTTAGTTAATATTTTTGTATCTACTTAATGATGAAAAATTCTTAAATAAAAAATATTAATTTGCTTAAAATGGTTTATTTGCTTTTCACCTTTGTATCTAATCGTAGGTATACTTATACAGGCAAAAGTACAAATACCTTTCCTATCTACCTACCCTCATGTTAAATTTAGTTGAAATCTACCTTTCTTAGGTTTATAAAACGCCTATATAGAATAAGTATAAAATTAAAATAATGGCTTCCTGCATATAATAGACTTGCAATTTTTATACATACCTATTTTTATCTAATGCCTATATAGGTACTTACCCGAAAGATCCTATACCATGGCATAGCAAGAACATTCTTTTATTTCTGGCATTATAATCCCCACCAGGCGATATCAGACAGCTCTCATTAATATAAGCTTTGAATGACGGTACAGTGAGTTAATATCGGCGTTTTACCTAACAATAAAACGCTTATTAACTACTTACCTCATTCAAAGCTTAACTTTAAATTCTGCCTGGTTAATTCGAGTGCAATGATTAAAAAACCGATCTGAGCTTGATAGCTCAGATGCGCCCCTGGTGGGGGATTATGGAACTATGCGTCAACCAATAGGAAAGGAAAGAGGCGCAATGTAGATAGGGTTGCTAGTAGTTTAGACACTGTTTCCGCCACAGATTGGAAAAATAGAGTTGCCACTCTCATTAATATAAGCTTTGAATGAGGTAAGTAGTTAATAAGCGTTTTATTGTTAGGTAAAACGCCGATATTATTATTTATGAGTTGGGGGAGCGATCGAAGCGAATTTCAATTAATAATCCTCTTAAAGAAAGGCTATTCATTATGACCAGGTTTTCAAAATATTGAAAGCATTTAATTCTGTTCCATTATTTCGAAAATGTTAGACCAATTAGTGAAGATTTCGCGGCGCTCCTTCGTATCCTAACGGTCGATGGATGACCTCTTTAAAAGGTTTCAAAGCCTGATGCTTTAATATCGTAATTCCAATTAAAATATTATTGAAGATGTTGTGGACTATGCGTTTATAAAAATAATGACCTTACTTATATTATACTAGCTGCGTCCCGCGGTTTCACCCGCATTAGTCCAAATCCCGTGGGAATAACGGGATCAAAAGTAGCCTATGTTACTCAGAGTGAATGTAGCTTTCTTATGGTGAAAGAAATCAGAAATCAGTCCAGTAGTTTTTGAGTTTATTCATAACAAACATACACACACACACACACACACAAATACAAATCTTTCCCCTTTATAATATTAGTGTAGATAAACAAAACTCTTAATCACGATATTCCCGCGGGATCAGAACTTACGCGGGTGAACCGCGGGACGCAGCTCCTATTATTAAATAAGTGTAGTTTATATGTCATGCCACTAGGCATTACGAAAAACCGGTGAAAATCAAACTTGTTTCTGACAAACAAAAACGGCACATATTTGTATTTACCTTCGCTATATTTTTCTATGAATAATTTAGGTATCTCCCCCTCTATAGGCAGGTAAATAAATATTATGTGATAGGAAACAGATTCATCACAAAAGCACACAACGGTTTGACGTGTTGTTTAACGTTATACTAGACTGGAGATTTCGATCGGCAGATTAGCTCTTCGACACGTTTCATTGTCCCTCTATGTATAATATGTAGGTATGTATTTACAAAAGAAAAATAAATATAAGTATTATATCTGTTGTCTAGTCACCGTAACACAAGCTTAGTCGCTTACCACGGGGCTAGATGGTGCTGTGTGTTGTTCACAGGATTTATTTATTTGATATTAAATTAGCAGAGTCCCGATCCAGCGGGATTTTCTAAAAAAACCTTTTTTAAGACTAGAACGCACTGTGATTAAACGCCTGCGTTTTCCCGTAGGTCTGAAACCGCAAAAAAATGCAACACAAAGCTTCCTAAACAAGCCCACGCATTAGCGTTTTTTTTCAATGACTAATTTTGCGTGTTGATACGCGGTTTTGCGTTTTCAGCTATTCGTAAACCGCTTGCGTTCTATAAGCCTTGCGCGTCCCACAGCGACAGTCCCCACAGCGCGTCGTGCGATTGCCCGACTGCAATACAGAAGGTTGCGGGTTCGATTCCCGCTTGGTGCAAGTATTTTTGCTTAAAAATAAATATTTCTGTCTGGTCTGGGTGTCTCTCTATGTATGTATTTACAACAACAAAAAAAGTATTATATCCGTTGTTCTAATCATCGTAACACAAGCTTCGATCGATTAATTCCAAGTAGGTATATTAAA
This sequence comes from Idaea biselata, assembly GCA_958496205.1. Classification (NCBI taxonomy): domain Eukaryota; kingdom Metazoa; phylum Arthropoda; class Insecta; order Lepidoptera; family Geometridae; genus Idaea; species Idaea biselata. The sequence goes on from OY292396.1 coordinate 31,698,687, forward strand.
GGACGCTACACACGTTCAGTTTTATCAGTTGCGATTTCTTTTCGCTTGAAGTAACACGTATTATGACTTGATTGAATGAATAATTTTAATATTAATATTGATCATATTTTTCCACAAGCTGTTCTTAGGAGCCGATTATATTGATGTAAGCCCATAAATGAGTAATTTACTACATTCTGGGATGCTATTCGGCTCATCATTTCGAAGGTTCTCCTAAGATCTTCACCGAGATTTTACTCGGGACTCTCAGCTTCCAAATAAAAAAAGAATTATCGAAATTGGACTTCATATGCCGGAGTACCTACGGCGTGAAACAATATCCGGATATCAACTACTAGGTAAACTGCGGCAAAAACTGATAGCCGCTCAGTTTTATCTATGCGATTTCGATTTGATCGTCAGTTGAACTGTACAGTTCTCAGTTTTGCCTACATACGTACGATTTATCGTAAAGATTTCTCGCATGCGATTTATCTGTAAGATAAATCTAAACGTGTGTAGGGCACTTTATGTAACGTAATGTTTCGATTTCCAGGTAACTTCGAGAATTGCATCAATTCGGTGAATACAAATCGATTTTGATGAATGCGACGATGGCGACGATCCGAATGATGAATGCATTCAAATCGTCGCAACTTGGGTCTGGGTTTACCGTGTTGATATTATGCTGTCTTGAATTACCTAGTACAACAAATAGGGGTGACAGGTACCCAGACAATAACGGTGATTGTTAAATTTTAAACACAACGATTAGGTACGTAGTTTATTTTTACTATTTAGTGGCGCCAGTGGTAAAAATAAATGGTAACGTTACGTAACGTTGCCAAGGACTTTTTTTTATAAAGAAAGTGGTAGGTACCACTTTCTATATTCTACATTCGCGAGTTCCACTCGCATTTGGCCGGTTTTTACAAGCTTTATATTATTTTATTTAAGCTAGTACTAGCAGTGCCCGCTACTTCGTCCGCCTAAAATATAATATAGCCTATGCCTATACTATAGCCTTCCTCAATAAATGGACTAGCCAACACTGAAATATTTTTTCAAATCTGACCAGCGCGAACTATCTTTCTAACTAATCTAATATATAAAATTTCCATGTCACAGTGTTAGTTACCGTACTCCTCCGAAACGGCGCGACCGATTTTTACCAAATTTTATATGCGTATTCAGTAGGTCTGAGAATCGGCTACTATCTATAACTTATAAGACAAAACAACGTTTGCCGGGTCAGCTAGTAGCTATATAATAATAGAAGATTTACACAGAAAATTAAATTTGTAAAATTTGTTTCCACACATCTGTAGATTTTAATTTGTAATCATTTATTTAGAAATGGATTACCTTCCTGGAATTAGTAAATGATAAACCGTTGAGTTTTGATTGGGATTGGAGTGGAGGGAGTACGTTTTCAAAGTCCATATGCACAGGGTTCCAGTGATTATGGATGATATGTTCACACTATGAACCACTTTGAAACTAATTAAAACTTAGTAGGTGTAACTATTGAAGTTATAGTATAGGTAGGACCATGAGTTGAGTTGAGTTATTAGCTAAGTTAAGTTGATAATAGTAGTAAATGATAACTAAATAGCAGTAGGTAAGTTCATTAATACCGAAAAAGAATTTAATTTAATAGCAGCAATCTACACTCACCGGCACGGAAAGTGGCCTAAAGTTGAAAATTTAGGACAAATTACCTAGGTATCGTTTTTTTTTCGGGAACTGATTTTATATCGATACTAGCTGACCCGGCAAACGTTGTTTTGCCTTATAAATTATAGATAGTAGCCGATTCTCAGACCTACTGAATACGTATACAAAATTTCATGAAAATCGGTCAAGCCGTTTCGGAGGAGTACGGTAACTAACACTGTGACATGGAAATTTTATATATTAGAAGATTTAAGCTCCTCCGTGTTTAGGAAGGCACGTTAAGCAGTTAGTCCCGGTTGTTATCGCAGTCGTTAGGTCAAGTTAGAGGCCTTAGGGCGACCCGAAAACTCTAACACTAGGTGAGCCACACCACTATAGGAAAAAGAAAGATCCCGATATTCCTACGGGACCGAGTGAAACCGTGGGACTCAACTAGTAATAAATAAAAATAAGTGTCAACAAGTTATGCGATCTGTAAAAGATTTATGCTTAAAAATCTGCTGAATCTTTTAAAATAAATTATATTCTAAAAATTGTAGAAAAAAGGAATATCAAAATCATAAGAGCCATAGAACATAACTTTAGTCGAACATCCTCCGAACATTATTCAGAGAATCAATGAGTTTGGGAACTTATAGCACGGAATTTCATAATATCGGAATTTCAGATGAATTTTAATAATTTTAAATAAGCGTCATTATTCTTAAAAGGGCCCATATATAACGGGAGGAAGGGTTCCCGCCTTGTCGTGGCGGGGGGGCTTAGTAACGGTGGCTTGGTCACCCACGGTGAAGCTAAGAGGAACCTGAGGAGGGGCCGCTCATCAGGGCTTTAGGGCAAAGCCAACGATGAAGCGGCCAGTAGGCTGCGTGGTGTATGGGCGCCACGCAACTGAGGCGGGCCGCAATGCCGTATGGGAGGTATTGCGGCTGATAGTTGGGAGGCCGCGGCGGGAGAGGAGTGTCGGTGTGCTGTTGCCGCTCTCCCTACCTTCCGCGGCCTTGGCGGGTCGCCACCGTTTTGATGGCGGACGCGGTGGGGCTGCAGGGGAAGAGGAGTGACGGTGTGTCGTTGCCGCTCTCCCTATCCTCTGCAGCCGAAAAGTGGTTGGCGACGGGACCACAGACCTGACCCGTCGCAGGGGAACCAGGGGTGTACAGACACGGGGTCGTCTGGCGCCCACGTGCTTTGGTTCCCGAGGTGGTCACGGCGTGCCATGTCCCCTGGTGCGCCGGTGATGGGGGCGTTCCAGCGGAGGGTCCGGCGACGGACGGCCGTGGCGGGTTACACGGATGAATGCGAGAGCGTGCCCGTGTTTCCCGCCATTAGCGGTAGAGGAGGTGGACCGTGGAGTTTTAGTGGGTTGGAGTCCCACATAACTGCACTACCTCCCCGTGGTGCAGTAGGCGCGCGCATTTCCCCACGTAAAAAAAAAAAAAAAAGGGGATAGCGCTAGCAAATTTTAGATGTGGTAATGAAGGACGTAAGATGCTAGTACGCTTAAATTTAGAGCGTAAAATCAAACAATTGGTAATTACAAGAAAACAAAACATTAATTTTCAATTTCAAATCATATAAATAATATGTCCTGCATTGAACTAAGATTAGTTCATCTACAACGTTTTATTTGTATAAGTAAAATATTGACTGCCTAGTGCTATTTATTTGTGAAATTTAAAGGGAAGTTTGTGAATTTATTCTGTCAGGAAAATATTTCTGTAATTATTTTTTGGCTTGCAGTTAAAGAAAAATCTTATCGTAGATTTCCATTAGATGAAGTCAAAAGCTCGACGTCGATTTGTACTTGCGCGTTAGCATACAGCATCGTCCAACTAAATAGTCCATTATCCTCCTCCCCCTGTGGCGCGTCGGGGAATGACCGACTGCAATGCAGAAGGTTGCGGGTTCGATACCCGAAAGGTGCAAGTATTTTAAAAATAAATATTTGTTTTTAGTTTGGGTGTTTTCTATATATCATATGAGTGTATTTACAAAATAAATATATAATTGTTGTCTAGTACCCATAGTACAAGCCTAGTGCTAAACTTGGGGCTAGATTGCGCTGTGTGCAACGTCGTGCCAAATTCATTTACTTATCCACTCACTTGCTGAGCATCCCGCTGTCCAAAGTGTCCGATGTAATTAGGGAACACGGTGAAGTTGTAGGATATCTTGTGCTGGTGACAGAAGCTGACGATGACTGGGAGACAGACGCCTGGAGCTGGGTTGCGGTCGGCTGGAGTCTCGGTCGGTGCGGGCCACGTCACCACGGTTGACCGGTTTACTACTTGAGATACGTACTGTGGGACATACAGACAGATAGATCGATTATTTATCTTTTATCTTCTTCTTATATATAAAAATGAAACGTTTTCCGTTGTCACGACATCACGCGTGAACGGCTGGACCGATTTCGATAATTCTTTTTTTGTTGTGTTTGCTATTGTCAGGAGAAGGTTCTTATGAAAGAAAAAATGCTAAACCGATTTTGATGAATTTTATTTTTTTATACTAAACGACAGGACAACGTCTGTCGGGTCAGCTAGTTTTATTTAAAAACGTAAATAAAGATTTTACTTCTATTTTCGCGATGTTGAATTGAAGTTAAACTCATCTTTCAGTTTTAATCGCGTGGTGTTTATTACCTTTAGCATTGTTTCAATGCTCTACGTTTCGAGACCTTTACAGGTCTCTTGTCAATCCTGAAGAATCCAATCACATCCTGAAGAAGAGACCTGTAAAGGTCTCGAAACGCTGAGCATTAAAAAACCGAATAATGATTTTAATTTCAATTCAAGATCCTACGTGACATCCAGGCGCGAGATTCCTTACGATGTTTCCTTCACCGTAAGAGTGATGAAGTGCGCGGTCGGTCGGAATTCGAACCCACTACCTTCGAAATGATAGTTAGGGTATCTACTACTAGAGTCTAGACTAGACCAACACCGCTCTATATGAAATGAATCCTACATATTAATTTAATAGTTTTAGTATTTGTTTGTTATAGCGGCAAAAGAAATCTATCTTCTGTGAAAATTTCACCTATCTAGCATTACAATTCATAAGATACAGTATAGTGACAGACAGACGGAAAGTGGAGTCTTAGTAAACGGGTTCTGTTGTAACCCGGCTGCAAGGAAATGGTTAATATGTTTTTCGCGCCTATCTTTGTATGTAAGTTATATTCTTTATTCCCTCATATCTTCTAAACCACTTAACAGATTTCTTTAATTAAGATATCGTTAGATACGTCTCATCAGTCCAATGGTTCTTAGCTAGGTGACATAAAAAAAAACAAAATGGCGACCAACAGGCGTTTTGAGACCGAGAGGCGAACGTCAGACCATTTTGTAAAAAAGCCCAGTTAAAATTTTTAGTTCTAATGTCTTTTAAGTTTTTATTTTCACCTTTTGGGTTAGGTACAAAATCCTAAAAGGTAAATTTAGAATAAAAACTCCCATCACAGGTACATACACTAATTGGCAGAGTTTAAAGCAACATTCTTAATTGGAGGACGTTACGTGTCTCACAAAATATTCGTTTCAAGCATTTAACTCGGGGTAAGAATGCTCGGCGCGCGGCATGCCTGAACAAAGTTAATTGTATACGTAGGTACACAAGTACGCACCTATCTGGAAATTAGCATTTTTGTCGACGACTGTCTCCCTCGAAATGCTCGGTAGGTAGCAGAGGTACCAACGTTTGTTTGTTGTTCTATAGACCAGAGGCTCTCAAACATTTAGGCACGTGGCACACTTACAGGCGATACTATTAATGATTCATACAGTGCCATTAATAGTATAAACGAACGCCAAGTAATTTAAGAAAATAGGAAAGCCAAAAAACAATGGCTATTAGTTCGTTACAAGTGAAGTGGTGATTTCCACACATTTTTTCAAACCAAAATAATATAAAGAATGTTTTAGATAGAGCCAAATCACTATAGGTACGCTATCCGAAAGAAAATTAATTCTTAATGACTCACCAGCAGTAGTAGCATATACGAGCACTAAAACATTGTTGACCGACAAAAATGTTCTCTCACTTTTTCTCGTCGATTGAAAGAAAAACTGAATTTTATTGTCGACCAATAAAACGTTTTTCTTACTCATATGCTTCCACTACAGGGGCCCCCACTTTAAGAACCTCTGAACTAAACGGTTTCAATGGCTGTACATGTTCTGATTGCGTATTTAATTGGATACGTTTGGGATTGTAGGTATCTAATGTTTCGTAGACCTATCCAAACTGTAAACAGATCGTAAAAGTTACTTGAACGCAAAATATACAGGATGTAAAATTAGTCGGGCGTAGAGCTACGAAGTGCGTGGGAAGCTCGTACAGTGTAGGGTTCCGTGTGTAGGACGATATTATGCCTCATTATTTAATATACTTTAGTCGTTATTTTGTAACTATACTTACTTATAAGTATGGCGTATTTATCAACCTGCTTACTAGGTAGTATATATTATAAATTACCTTGTATCCTGTAGCCTGGGTCAAAAAGATTATGGCTACGGTATTAAGCCGCGGTTTCACTAGGAGACATGTCGCATATAATTACACTTATCGCTCGACATTCACGTAGTTGTCTCTGCAAAAGTTGTGGGACAATTTCCCGCGACATAATGACTTGTTCACATTGGCCAATCGCGATCAGTATGTCGCCCGAGGAGGGTAGTGTTGTACCAATAAATTATATGAATATGATTTTGAATAGTTGTTCAGTGCAGCTTACATAATTAATTAGAACACAAGTTTTTACTATTTAAATCCTGTCCGGCGATTGTCGAGGAAGACGAAGGTCGCACGTGTCGACGGCCGCAGAGCATCGACTAGCGACAAGTTCCGCGACACATAAATGTCCCAATGGACGTCGGGCGACATCGCGCCGGACACGTGTCGAGCGACAGAGTCGCAGAGCAAATGTTGCCTAGTGACAACGCTGCTTTAATACGACGGGCAAAGAAGGGGTATCTTGGTGGAAGGCTCGGGCCGCTGCTTAATTGTTCCCACCCACCGGCCTTGGTCATAGCGCCAAGTTGACTCGTCCGTGTTCCTATACGTAGACCGGTGTAGCCACTAAGGGTTAAAGGTCGGATCTTTATCCACTTCCGTCTTCCTTCTTGTAGATGAGCGCATCTTTGACCATATCATCACTTACTATCAGGTGAGAAAATGGCCGAACGCTCATTCTATCGTTTATAATAAATGTTACCCGCTTACATAATAAAAACAATTACACCAACAGACCTAAACAATAATAAAATTAAATACCTAGTAGTAGAACAAAACAGAAACCACGTCTGTTTGTCCATTGTGCGAATTTCACGCAAATTTTACACAAAAACCTCGAAACAAAAGGCAGGTAGGTACTGATGATAATCAAACCTACGCAAAAATCTTTACAACCCAGCTCCGATTCTGAGAATAAAACGTACCTTATTATATAATACCTACTACAAAAATCTACGCAAAACTCATTTTTTTTTCCGATATTTCTGAAAGAAAGCGTCGGAATCGACCCCTGAACCCTTAGAAATTTGTCAGTAGAGCACTCAACAAGCACAATAATTGTTATAAAGTTCCCCAAACGTTTTGAAAACCAAGTCTACCTATTGTTTGCTTGTTTTTTTCCTTTTCCGTTTAGCGGTGTCAGTAATTGGCAATGGAGAATAAAAGCGATCTGGTGCCGGCAGACTACCGGATATATTTGTTTCAGGCTTCAGTACCCGCGCCTCATAATTGCGTTGTAAGACAAGTTTAATTTTATTTTTATAATATTATTATAGAGAATAAAACATTGTTTTTTTTTACTTTGGAATGTATGGATAGATAGATAGATTAAATTATTTATTATATCATCAAACTGGATCAGTTTTAATGAAACATTTAAAGAGGATATCTTGAATCTGTGGGGCACTTGTGCTAGTGTTTCTAAAGGCGGAACCAGACATCGCAAGGCATGCGTTGCGAATGGTTCGTCACGCATGCCTCGGGCTGTGTGGACGTGTGTGCTCACAGTGAGCATTCGCGTCATACGATCGTTGCAAACGAACCGTGCGTTAGTTGAGCATTAAACAATGCGCAAAGTAATAAACACCACGTGATTAAAACCGAAAACTGAAATTAAAACATTTTTCAGGATTGACAATCCTGAAGAAGTGACCTGGAAAGGTATCGAAACGTTGAGCGTTGAAACAATGCTAAAAGTAATAAACAACACGCGATTAAAACCGAAAAATGTCCTTAATTTCAATATTACATCGCGAAAACAGAAGAAAAATCTACCAAAAAATTAGTTTAATTTTAATTCAACATCGCGAAAACAGTAGGGAAATATAAACATATATGTTTGTATTTAGTTGTACCTGTACTGCAGGGTAGGCTCGGAAGTATGCGAAGAGCGCGCCGGTGATGGCGAGCAGAGCGACTGCGTTCAGTGCGAGCTGTAGCACGCGGAACTTGTGGGGAGACGACTCGGTTGTCGCGCCGCGCATGTCGCGCAGCATCTGTTGGTCAACAAACACCGACTTCAAAACGGACGAATAAACATATTAAACAAGAAATATTACAAATAGATTGAGATTATAGACATTTTTCGGCAAAGACCTTTACCTGTCCCTTCTTCAGGATTGACTTCAGTATTGACTAAAGAAGGGACATGTAAAGGTCTCGAAATGTTGAGCGTTTAAACAATGCTAAACGTAATAAACACCACACGATTAAAACCGAAAAATGTCATTAATTTCAATACAACATCGCGAAAACAGAAGAAGTATAAACAACTCATCTCGAACTTGGAACTTGTCGAGAAAGAATTTCTGAAGAAAAAATACAGCGAAATCATTGAAAATGGAGGTTCTCCATTGTTTGTGTAGGTGCAGGTAATATTTATACCAGCACAACAAATATTTGCTAATTAGTTTTCAGTATCCATGAGGGTTCGTTTCGTAGGTATGAAAAAACGTCCTGGGATATCATTTTTTTAGCGTTTGGTACTTTCGTATTCATATAGAAAGTCTCGCACTAGTGCTTCAGGAGACTTCATCGTTATCGGACACATAATGCCTCTAGCCTCTGGCAATAGGACTACAGTACACAATATTATAATATCGGTCCATATTATGTTTGCCCAGCAAGATTACCGGACCAGGACCAACCGTGTTCTTACATCCCAACTTGTAGATGTTTGTTCCCAAGTAATTTGGAGTGAGCATGAAATTGTAAGATTTTGTTTATTTGCCAGCATGGTTGAGGTTGTATCTCGTAATTGCTTTTAGTGAAATGTCTGATATTTGTGGAATTCGCCCGATAAAATTACTTTGAATCATGAACAAGGTTTATTTACAAGGCGTGAGTGAAATTAATTTATAAATGTTAAGTATGATTTAGATTTATTTGACGTAAATTAGATGAATTAGTTTATGGAACTAAAATTTACTTTTATAGGTTCTTTCTTATAATCTTTATGTATGTTAGATACAATATATCTTCGATCTATATATATAAGATTCAAAGACATACTATTTGCAGAGTGTGTTCTTCTTGGTGTGTAAAGATCCACTAAGAAAGGAATTTTGAAAAATTCCAAGGGAACGGGAAACCACAGGTGAAACCGCGGGACGCATATAGCTTCTAGTTTGGCAAAATTTACATTGTCAGTCAGTATGTATGTTAATGTGGATATTCCTTCACAAGTCGTTGTTTTTCACCGATTTTAATGGACTTTGGTATACCAGGTTCTAAAGAAGAGCTGCCTCGTCCCCAAGTGAACCCGAAGAATCTAACGAAGAAGAAGATAAAGATCACGAACAGTAGAAGGGAAGTAAATAGATCTTTGACTTGCAGTAGGATACTACAAGCCTATATATTATACTAGCAGTGCCCGCGACATCATCCGCCTATTTTTAGATAATATAAAAGAAGCCTATACTTCCTCAATAAATGGACTATTCAACACTGAAATAATTTTTGAAATCGGACCAGCAGTTCCTGAGATTAGCGTGTTCAAACAAACAAACGAAAAAACAAACAAACTCCTCATAAATAGTAATAGATAGAAGATAATAACTAATAATAGAGACACCAGCCGGTGCTTTTTAACGATTACCTAACGTAATAATATCCTAGCATTGCCTTTTTATTACATCAAATTGACATAATAAGCAGCAACTCATATGTACCTACTCGTTATAGTAGCTGCTTTCATGTTCGTATTATTACTTCCGTAAAAATTCGGAGTCGTACTAAGAATTTTGTGAATTAAAACACGTCTCATTTTCTGAGCTCCGTTTGCGTCGGCTGATTGTTTGAATGGCTCAGCGGAGGCTGGGGAGATATACATACATTTACGTGTGTCAATCGTATACCTATAGGTAGGTACCCACTTTTTATGACGAACGACGAAATGTAAGTATGCCAAATACAAGAAAGACATATCTGAATATATTAGAGTAGTACTAACGGACTTATTTATTTCATTTGCATCTCTAATATTTTTACAACCACCGGGTAACCAGGTAGGTACCCAATAGTGTCGTAGCAAGACTAGCAAGTAATAAATACGACGTTGCGACGATCTAATGAAGAGCCTGCAGAATGAGGAGGAACACTAACTTTTTATCCCGGCAGAGGGCGTTGGTCGACTAATCTTAGGTTTGAATTAAGAACTGTCAAACAGGTGATTTTTACAACTCTCGGCGCCAAATTGCCCATATCGGTCTCAGACCGAAAGAATAAAAAAACTCGGCGTTTTCATTGGTGGGGGACCATCATCAAAAAAAAAAAAAAAGATCATCCGACCCCATCGCCATCTGCTCACAGCTTTGTGTGTGCCACCCCGTTGGTTGTACTAGTAACAATATCTTAATTCTTTATCTTTTTAAATCGACCTCAAAAAAAGTTTAGATTGTAGTTAAAAAAAGAAGGAGGTTCTCAATTCGACCAGTAAATTGTTTGTTTGTATGTGTAGCTATTTATATGTTCCCGCTGTGCCGCGGCACATGAAGTTCGATTTCGATAATTATTTTTTTTATTTGGGAAATGAGAGTCTCGAGCTGATTCGAATTTTTATACTAGGGTAGACTGGGTACGATTGTGCCTCAGGACGAAAGTGACAGTCGCTATATTATCGAAACTATAAGAGATAGCGTGGGGGGTGCAAGGGAATAGAGGAGCGGTAAGAGCGTTTGATTACGTGTCACAGTATTGCGTCAGCCATTGTGCGACTTTGACGAGTGTAGGAGACAATTTATTTTTTGGTAGTCAAAACCAACTTGTTTTGTTCGACTTATTTTTGTGATTGTGTCTTTATAAAAATAGGTACAAGTATGAGTGTTTTACCTACTTATAAGTTAAACATTAGCAACTAAATATCAGTCTATGCTATCTACTTAAATAGTTTTGTATTTTCTTGACGATTGTTTTTTTACGAAAGAGTATTTTGGGGATAGTTGTGCCATTGTTGCTGGGTACGGTTGTGACCAAAGCTAAGCTTTTTATTTTTTCTTTTTAGTGACCAGAAAGCTCACGAGCAAAATCAATTAAGGCAAGGCTAAGGCTATACTCGCACTTATCAGTCGTGGCGAAGACATGTTGTCGTCTCATCCCGAATTCCGTCGACATAACAATAAAATAGGTGAATCATAAAGAAATTCGCGACGTTACGACGACGCGCCTCCGCCACAACTTATTAGTGATCGAATAGCCTAATAATAAGCCAGCATCAAGACGCGTACATACATTAAAAAAGCAGCACTTCATGGCGCAGTGCTGCCACCAAAATAATCAAATGTCCTTATCGAGGTACATCCGAAAATGCAATGAAGCTGGCACGTACATTAGGGAAATTAGATTAAAGGCAGAGTATCTTACATTAAAACCACTTTGCGATCATTTTGGTGTATTTTTGTACCTGTCACAATCATCCCCAGGCACTGTCACAAATGTCCTTGGGGTCAGGGCGGTTGTGACATTTTCTTTTTTTTTTCAACTGGCTCCTGTAAGTTTACCGTTGAACTTAGGAACACAAATTTAGTATTCAGATGTAGCCAAATGTTTATATTGATATATGAACGTTACTTCTTTTAGCTAAGTATCATATTTTCAGAATTATGGTCGGTCAAATGAAAATTGGCACAACTGTACCCAGTCTACCCTACTATCAATAGAATCTTTACTGGGTCCAGATTTTGGTTTGGCTGCCCGACTTCTGATTCAGATTACATAACAGGTAAGTCTGTGGCACTATATGTAGGTTATTTTATTATACGAGCGCTTGAAAATGTTAATATCAAATGCAGTAAATGCTATGTTAAATTAATAAAAATAAAAACCCATAAATGTTGATCTATGCCCTGAAAATTCCAATACTTACACGAAATGCATGTGACAGTAACCGTTTTAAGCCACCCATTATTCAATCGAACAATAAAGCTATAAGCTGTGGAAGTTAAGGCAATCAAAAACCTTTGTCTAGTAAATTCCAGCTGCCAGTTGTCAGCTTATAGCTGCTTCTACCCGGTCCCTGATTTGTCGAGTCGAGATTATTTCTATTTATAGATGACATTTTACTACGTTATCATATTTGTTAAGTGACTTAGTTAGTACTTAGTACTACGTAGGTACTATTATGCTTTCTGTGGTACTACTTCCATAAATTAGTAGTATAATATTAGTAAAGCTTGCCAGCGCGAAGGTATTTTTCAGAGACTTATCGGCTTGTCTTGGCAAGGCCTGTGGGGACCCCAGGGCCCGCCCGCGTCGGGCGGGCCTTTCCTCTCTCAGCGGGTCAGTTTGGCAATTCAGAGGGGAAACGCGGGACGCTTTGGGTGATGGTCTTTATAGAGTGTGATTTTGTTTGTTTCTTTTTGCCCGTTTTCCTCTCTTATTTATTTATTTTTCGTTATTGTTTTTTTTATTTAATTTCTTTTAGTTTTAAGCTTTTCTCTTCCTTTTGTATTTTGATAATTCTGTGTATTTTTCTTGCGTTTCGCAAGAAAATTAATTTTATTAGCTAGGTAACTAAGTATATCAGTAGGTAATAATAATAAGTCTTACAAAGTATTTAACTTCAGGCTTCTTAAAACTTTTGTAATGGTTTTTGTACGTTGTACTTAATGAGTTTTTCTCAGAAACTCAGCAACATTTTAATACTGATGAATAAAAAAAGAAAATAAAAGCTTGTAAAAATGATTTTATGTGAGTCTGATGGAGTAGAAAAAGAATTGCCAAAATGGTCTAAGTAACCCTTACTTAGACTTAGGTAAAGTAGGTATATGTATATGTTTAAATATCTGTGAGTATAGTTGTACCTGTAGCTGTGAGTACCTTGAAACTGAAAATCCCTGTCGGGCTAATCGAAAATTGTTGATTATTTCATGACGGAATGTCGTAGAACTTTTTTTTGTGTACAGATTGTAGGTGACATTGTTTCCTACATTTTGGTGTAGTTTTAAGACAAGAACCTCCTAATGGTGCAAAGCCTATCCAAATTTTAGAAAAAAAAATGTCTGATTTGGCTAAAATGTCGATAGGCTTCAATACGTTTCGACATATTTGTATGGAAACTGCACTAAAATATCGGAAACAATGTCGCTTACAATCTGTATACAAAAAAAAGTTCTACGACATACCGTCATGAAATAAACAACAATTTTCGATGCGCCCGACATGGATTTTCAGTTTTTCAGTATAGGGCCCTTAAGATAGCGTGTTTAAAACATTACCTGTTTTTAAAAGGATGAGTTTCTCAATAATCTGGGGGCACGTCGAGCAAAAAAGCGGCACGGCCGTACCATCCTTTTCTGGAAGTATTTCAGGCCATTTTCGACCTCCTATAACTTGGTTGTGAATAAAACTAGAATCCTGCATGCGATTGCCAACTTAATCTTTTTACTTAAAACATAACTTTTTTTAAACATTGGTAAATACGGTATAAGATGTTGTTAGTTTCGCTATTTACGTAATAATAACTTAAGATAGAAGGTCCCTAATGTAGGGACTGAATAAAATAACCGACTTGGAATCATAAAATTACATGGATCTCACAACTTTTTACGGTAAAAGAACTGATTTGCGAGACTTGCTTTTTTTACAAGCATGTTTTTGATGGGATTATTTAATCAGGATTATTGGCTGTAGGCCGAAGCCGTAACCTATTCAAAGAAAATTCTCCAAAAAACGAAGCTACAGTTTTTCGTTAATTACTCAGATTCTGTTTATCTACTTACTTTCTGACCAAAATATTAATTAGAAACCAAAAGGTAAATAATTAGAAGATCCTTCAATTACCTTGAAGCTCCATTTTGACTAATTGTTTCTGAAAACGTAATGAATAGCTAGTCTTAGGAATACCTACATAAAGATTTTGAACGAAATTCGAGTTTTGAAAGCCATGATATTAATTACCTATACCAGTATTTTATTAATAAAATGTAGGTATTACTTAACAGCGGAAATTTCCTCAAAATCAATAATTATTTTTTCCTTTCATACTTATTTCGTTTGATGTACCTAATAAGTATGACTTCAACACATTTATTTTTAAATGATTTAAAAAAAAACTTAACCCTCAAAACACTCACTATCAAAATCGGTTAGTCCGTTCAGGAGCTACGATTTATGAAATCGGTAGTAGTTTTTGAGTTTATACATTTCAAACATACGACACACACACACACAAATTCAAATCTTTCCTCTTTATAATATTAGTGTAGATTACCTAGTGCAGATCTACAAACATATACCAATCTATGAGATAAGTGACGCGCGCAACTGCTTACATAGCGCTGTGCAAAAATCTACACTTAAACGGACGACTATGAAAGTACTAATCCTGCCAGGTGCGGCAGCGCTCGATAACACTTCGACGGGCAACCGTTTAAGTGTGGATTTTTGCACAGCGGTAGGTAGGTGTTCGAATACCTTGGACAATTACTATACTAATAATAAAGGAAGAGAGGACACAGAGTACGAACTGTGTCCCGCAGTTCCACCCGCGTAAGACCCTATCCCGTGGGACTTTTGAAAACACCTTCCTAATCGGATGCCTACACACTAAAAGAACACACTTTCCATCATTCAGTCAGTCAGGACAAAGCATTTTTAAGTAGGTATACCTAGACCTACTTAAGATTTAATTATTCAATAAAATTATATTATCTACATTGAAGTATACAAGAAGTAGGTAAACTGATAGATCTTCGAAACCCAACAATGCCATTTGTCACCATTCTATAGGCACAATTCAATTGTAATACACGTGTAAATTGTTCACTTATTTGAATACGTGTGACAATCAAATAGGTGACAATATAAGAATGTCTAATTCTGAGAGTTTTTCTTCAAAAAACATCGATAAGAACACTTAATTGCGCATAAGGCAAAATAAAAATAACTTCATACGGATGAACAGTTCACACACAATCATTATTATGGCTTATGGTCTTATGCTACGATGTCACACACAGACCCACACACACACAAATATCTCATACATTTTTCCGAAAGGGTTAAAAACAAAGAATGAAAATTAAAAACCAAACTAAACTTAAAAGTCGTTAGACTCGCGCACGAAGGGTTCCGTACCACTATCACAATTGGGTACGGAACCCTAAAATAAACACTGGACCAAGCAATCCGTGAACGCAACGCAAAAGTTAAAATTTATTTTACTATCAGCGTAAGTCTAACACTCGCATCACTAGATGGCGTTAGTAGTCAAAATACATCGCGTTGTCGTTGCGTTTTTCTATCCCTTAATAACGTTTGTTGTATGAGAGCCCCTCTTAAATATTTGATTTATATTGTTTTTTGTATTTGTATTTGTTGTTGTAGCGCCTTCAGAAATACATGTGGTGAAAATATCAACCGTCTAGCTACTACGGTTCTGCCTGGTGACAGACGGACAGACAGACAGCGAAGCCTCAGTAATAGGGTCCCGTTTTTATCCTTTGGGTACGGAACTCTAAAAAGGAAAGCGGATAGGAAACAAAGAACATTTCCAAAAATATGCAGTAATATTAAAATCATTTTAACAATATTGGACATTCCCGGCTGGTTTATTTAAGCTGTTTTCAGTTAATAAATAGTTGAAATACTGTCATCGTATATTTTGTCGGAATTCACAGCATTGTCACGATAAATGTAAATTCATTTTCCCTTGTTATTTACGGTGAGAGAGAATGCTGAACCACTAGTGTTTATTTTAATTGTACGTACGACTTGATTTCAACGAAAATTGAATTTTACGCTGCAATATGCTGGCTCACTCGGCAGAACTGATTGTTTGGTATTTCACACGTTTCAAACAAAGTAAATAAATATAATTGAGTGAAAATCAATGCCTTTAAATATTTTCTGCTTTGATTTTGGCGGTAAAGGGTTAAATTGTCATTTCTTGCTTCCATTATTTATAATAGGCAGAATCCAGAATCAGAATGTAGGTAGGTAGGTATGTAATTTAGAGACATAGAGTTAGATATTGTTCATAGAGTCAGTAGGTATAACTATATGTGCCATATTACGAATTAAATTGTAAATGAATGTGTGTAGGTAAATATGAAAAGTCGAAGGTAAGTGAATTTGTGGTGAATTTAGTAAATTGAATATGTTAGTTTACAAACTATAATAGAGTAGACTACGTACATACTTAGTTTATAAGTTTTTATATTA